>JACSZZ010000001.1:3600000-4159721 GCA_018467035.1 Scorias spongiosa
CTAACCACGTAAGATCGCCTTAAGTTTTTGTCCCCGAGATCACTGTCCTGTGCATCGGATTCCAAAGGAGACACAGGCTCATTTGCACCATACGAAGCATCAAACAAAGTGCTTCCACGTGTAGGCTGCCAGTTATTCTGCAAAATCTCCAAACTGCTCGGCTTTCTCAAGTGACGTTTGGCTGAAGCGCGAGGCGTTGTCAAGTACTGCTCTACTTGTTCAGCGCTCAAATGATCGTAGTCAAGAGAGCTTTCGCTCAGAGGAATCGACGCCATGCTTGTCACGCTTGTATGTGGATCGGGTTTCTCATTGATGTCTGTGACAGTGTTGTTGCGGGAAGGTGTATGAGGCGTAGCTGGTGGAATTGGACCAGTCGGTGTTTGAGGCTCAGGGGATGCCGTTCGCTGGTCTGCGTAGGGCGAAGACTGCCTATGCTCGGTATCGATCGTCATGATGGGGGTGTGAGGTGTATTCGCAACAGGTGTTGCCGTTCGGATGTTTGGTGACGAGGTGTCGAGCTCTGCGAGGCCCTCATCGATTTCAGTCGCCTGGACTTCACCAGGATTCAGTTCGACGGTACTGATCGCATCCAAGCTGGTGTGTTTGCCAAGCTCATTGGAGGCATGGATACTGGATTGGCGAGGCGTTCCTGGGGTATCAGGAGGTAGTGGGATCTGCTCATGATCGACCTGGGGCTGTTGATTCGAGGGTTCAATGGCTTCGACTTCAGAGCTGGGCCGCGTGATGCCATCAAGGCCAGTCGCGGTGTCGACCTGGTCTGCCGACGAGTCTAGCAGTACTTCATGCATTGTTCCATCATCTGTCATCGTCGAGAAGGTTTGAGGGCCTGAACCAGCAGCAACCCTAAGCCTTCACGAAAGGGGGATATATTCACAAGAGTGTGGTCGGAGCGGCCTTGGACCAGAAGGATAGATGTACAGGCATTCAATGGAGAGGGAACAGGCGAGAGCAGATGGAGGAGTCGCCAAAGGAGTGAAGACGATTCCTGGAATGCAGACAGATACGGAGGCAGAGACAGATAGAAGACACCCAGACGACGGACAGATGAGACACAGGAGCAAGGAGCATACCATGAACCAGGAGGCACGATACCTAACCCATCTACTCACGCCTCCCAGACAGCACCGTGCAGGGCGGCGGTTGAAAATAACGGGCGTTGACTGGCTGCTTAGCGTCAGGGACCTGGCCTAGTGGGGACGACGGGGGACTGCAGCTGGATGGCAGACTGCGGGTGATCGGCCACAGCTGCATCGCGCATCACGCCTTTAAAAGACACGGGTAATAGGTGCGTGTATCCTCGCGCTTCTCATAGGTGGTAGTAAAAGGTGTTTGCCATTGCGCTGCTATCCCTGGGTTTTCCCTGTAGTGTGCCCGGCAATGTCTGTGTGGTTGGCCTCGGAATGAAGACCTCGTCATCTTGAATTGATCGGTTCAGGGGATCACCACCACTGCACATGTCAGGGATCTTGTAGTTGATTCTGACTATCTACCGATCTTATGTGCCACTGTCTTTCCTCTTGTTACACCATTTTCAACTCCTGTCAAGGAAGCAAGGGATCGACACGTCGTCGAAACTATACGCTGTCGAAGAACACCAATGTCTTCAATGCGCAATCACCACCACTTGGAGTCAACTGGACGCTTTAAAACCATCGTACGGGAGACTTCAATCCTCGTCGGTACGTGCGAGTGAACCTGAGTCACGTGATTTGACCTTTCTTAGTGAAGTCTAGTGTGCAACTATGGTTTCTGACTTGCGCATTTCAACTTCACCAGAGAGAACGATGGAAAAGTCAACCGAGAGAGGCAGGGCGTTTATTTTCACTAGAGTAAGACTTGTATATTGCACTTCAATATGTAGTGGCTCAGCATCCATGGTTTTCTGAAGAATACACGAACGGCCTACAGTCTTACCTCATTTGTTAGATCCGTGTCAACATCTCGCTTGAACACGCATGTGCTTTTGTTGATGTTGGCACATGCGAAGACGTACAACAGACTGTGCCAAAATTCATTTGGACCAAAGGATGGATGCAAGTCAGGCTTCTTGAGGTTGCAAATAGTCTTGATGAGATCACTGCGGCTGGATCTGAGAGCGTGCTCGTAGTCCTAAGAGTCGGCCATCCACTTCAACGTGTTCTGGCTTTCTCCATTTAGTCAATCATCACAAGCCCTCGCAATTCGCACGTGCGAGTAGCCTAAATCAATTGTAGAGCTGGTTCAGCAAGTCCAGACAGGTATATATATAGCGGGTACCTCGCAGCTTCAAACATTCATCCCTCAAATCAGCGTTCGGTCCTTGCACCGCCACTACCATGAACCAGCTGAATGCAATCGTCATTGACGATAGCACTGACATGAACAATGACACCCAGGGCCACAATGCGACCTACGTTGCTCAGTCTGCACCACATTTGGGACCAACCAGCACTGAACAAAGACCTGCAATGGAGCCACCTACTGCCAGCTACAGCACATTCCGAAGTGGTATCAACAGTATTACCACGCCAGCACTGGATCCACAGTATCACGAGCGCATGCCTCTCAACTTGATGCTTGCTCACGCTGCTCAATGCCGCGGTGTCCAGGACGAGATTATCCAATACCTTGCACTCAAGGTGGACCAACAGCAACAGAGAATCCCAGCCCTGCGGCATGAGAATGGCGAGATGGCGCACCGACTTCGTCAGGCAGAGGCAAAACTGAGGACCGCAGCAACCTTGAATCGAACTGTCATCATCCGTACCAACGAAGTCAAGGCATTGCAACACGAGAAAGCACGACTTGAAGCCGATCTTGCGAAGGCCACAACAGCCGCTCAGGAAGTCGAGAGGTTGGTTCGACAGAAAGACGATACCATCAAGGGACTGCAGATGGGTGACATTCGCATTGATCCTGCCGTGGCTCGCATGCTTGCGATCAACGAAGCCGTGCAGAATGCCAGATTGCTGAATGAACAGTCAGCAGCAGCAGAAAACGCTGCGCTTCGCTCGAGGCTACAGTCGACTGAGAGCGCGAGGCAGAGACTGCTCAATGAAAATGACATTTTTCGCACACAATTGACATCCATGACAATTGATCGCCCAAATGAGAGAAAGAGAAAATGCGCAAGAACTGGACCAGAGAACCCAGGAGTGAGTAAGATTTCAGCAGATATCAAAAGTCTGCCGGTCGCCAAAAGCGCATTGAATGCGGCCGTACATCAAGACAACGAAGCAGGCCAAAACAAAATCCAGGCCGAGGTGCCAGTGAGCCAGGGCATCGAGTAGAGGTTCAGCATGCAGCCGCCTGATTCAGGCATGTATTGCGGATTTGAGAGTGGAATTAGAAACTCGAAAGCTGGTTTGGAATGGGTTGAAGCCAGTTCTCCAGGCACCATGCGCCGTTTTGACTTCCCTAGCGGGCGAGGTGATCAAGGGACCCTGTAGTCTGCACGCCAGATATCTTTGAAGAAGGTCAAGATGCGTACCTTTGCCAGTTCGTCCAGTCTTTATTTTCCCTTTCGTTGCTACGTCAAGGTTTCTTTGGAAAAAGGCTTACAGTCCATTGTGTAAAATGAACAAGACACGGTGCCTTTAGTAGATGTTGCCATCATTCTCGACCTCGACCTCCTGTACCCCCATGCCGTTCTTAGTTTTCCGCCTCTTCTCATTTCGTCTCCGCCTCTTTTCTTCCCTCTCCATGTCATCCACCTCTTTCGCATTCGCGATTCTGACATCCAGATCGAGCGCCTCCTTTTTCATCTCGTCCTCTTTCTTCCGTTTTAGATACTCAAAACGCTCGATCACCTCCGCTAGTGTAGCCCTCCTGACCTCGCCGCTCTCTCCACTGGCGACAAGATGCTGTCTGGAGTTGAGATGCTCGACGAATTGCAAGTTGTCCTTGAAGGTCAAATCGCAAACATCACAATAGAAGCCGGCAGACTTGCCTCGCTTGCCCTGCCCAGCACCCGCAGGTACAAGTTGTGTCTTTCCCACTTGTTCGGCGACGTTTAACCGCGCTCGTCGTGCCTCTGTATCGCGCGCATCTTCCGGCGTGGAGGCGCGGCGGACGTACTTTTTGCCCTCGAGTGCAGCTTCATGTCTGAGCTTGCCCTCCTCTCGGATCGCAGCTTCTCGGTCTCGTGCCTTCTGCTCGTATTCAGATCGATCCCAGGTCTTGCGGAACGAAGTATCGCTGGCTTGGTTGGCGCCGTATGCGCCTCGCTTGTCACCCATCTTGAGGGTGGATGTTGGCGAGATTGGTCAAAAGGATATCTGATCACCAGTGCAGATCAATACACTACGAGTCACCTCATCGGGCTGTTGGGAACGAGGACCATTGACACATTGCAATCCTAGTACAGTCGTAGTGCAGACAATGGTTTTAAAGGTTGCCGTCACAAACACCGACAATAGCTAGGTATAGATGGAAATTATGCAGTATAATCCCGCTCATACAGGTACAAAACCCCACGATTACCTAACTTCTGCATAACAAGCTTTAGTGCTTGCATGAAGCGCGTGCTTTGGCTGTTGATGTTTGCTTGCCAAATTATCAACTCTGAACAACAAATACAACTCCTTCAATCACGATCCAGCTAGCTATAACTTCACAGTATAGCGTTATTATGACTATAAGCAGGAATTGCACATCCGCAGTCCATTTATCATGGCATCTGGGGTGGAGAAGCTTCCAGGACTTTATATCTCGGGTCAAACCACAGTCCCCTGCCAAACCTTGCGAATATAATACAAGCATTGACGTCCCATTCGGCCAATGCATTTAATGTAGCTCGCAAACCATCTTTTCGCTATTCCCTCACGGCTGTAATGAGTCCAGTTCGCCTCACTAGTGAAAATTGCTTATGGGCACGGGGCTGTAGTGAATGTATGGACAGTCGCAGTCTTGCAGGAAGCCGCGGGGGTGTTCTGCGCTTGCACGAACCCTGCATTCACTGCACCAGAGAACGCGACGGGAACCCTTACAATATGGCCAGTCAAGCGCCGATCAAAGCCCAGGTAAACAAGCCGCCAAAACAATTACACCAAATCACCCACTCCACCACACAGAACTCGATCACCTTCATTTCCCACAACCTCGTCCAGCTTGATACCTTTTTTTCTCCGACGCCAGTTGCCCTTGTTGTTTACTTCGTCGTTCTTTCTGATCACTGCCTGCTTTATGAGACATTAGAACCCGAAGGCGTGGCGCCGAGCACCGCCCTCAGTCTCTTCTCATACTAACGCCGATCGAGGCCCACACTTAGTAGACATGGACGACTCAATGGACGTCTCAGCGTTCGAGGTCGATGCCAGCTCTGACTTTGACCCGGAGCCTAAGCCGGTGGTGTGTTTAAATCCTTCCCCTTCCTATCCTCACATGCTGCATGAGTACTGATTTTAACTTTCAGAAGGCAAAGACTGCTCCAAAGAAGGCCGCGACGAAAGCTCCTGCGAAACCAAAATCTACCAAACAGACTACTCTCAATGTGAAGAATAAAGATGGCGCTGTTCGAGCCAAACCCGGTCCCAAGGCCGGAAATACCAAGAAGCGCGCGAAGCCAGACTCAGATGAGGAAAACTCGGATGTGGACAATCCCTCTGAAGATGACTCTCTACTGTCCAACACACCTCCTGGCAATAAGAAGCAGAAGAAGGCACCTGTGAAGAAGGCTAGCGCTCCACTGGCAGAAAACAATAACGAGAGCTTTGCCATGGCGGAGGACTCTGCGCCGCCCAAAGAGGCGTCGAAGAAGACCAATTCCAGCGATCAGTACCAGAAGCTGACCCAACTGGAGCACATTCTGAAGCGTCCTGATACATACATTGGTTCGGTAGAGACAACGACCGAACAGCTGTGGGCATATAACCCTGAGACAGACAGTATGGAGAACAGGAAAGTAAGTTTCGTGCCAGGTCTGTACAAGATCTTCGATGAGATCCTTGTGAACGCTGCAGACAACAAACAGCGCGACAAAAACATGAACGAGATGCATATTTGGGTGGACAAGGAAAAGGGTGTCATCTCTGTGAAGAACAATGGGCGAGGTATTCCCGTACAGATCCACGACAAGGAAGGCATTTACATTCCTGAGATGATTTTCGGTCATCTGCTCACATCCTCAAATTATGACGATGACGAGGCAAAAGTCACTGGAGGTCGTAACGGTTATGGTGCAAAACTCACCAATATTTACTCCACCGAGTTCACCCTAGAGACGGTAGATTCGAAGTCGAAGCAGAAGTACTCGCAAACATGGAGAAACAACATGTCTCAGATGGGCAAGGCCAAGATAACCACTGCCAAAGGTGACGACTACACCCACATCACCTTTAAGCCTGACTTTGCGAAGTTCGGAATGAAGGAAATGGACGACGATTTCGAAGCATTGGTCAAGCGTCGCGTCTACGACATGGCCGGTACATGCAAGGGCGTGAAAGTCTTCCTGAACGGTACAAGAATCAAGATCGCAAAATTTAAACAATACATGGAAATGTACACCAAAGCCATCTCTACAGAGAATCTGGCGGATTCGGGTAAACCGCCCGAACAGGTCATTTTGACTGACAATCCCCATGAACGATGGGAAATTGGGTTTGCAGTCTCTGATGGGGCGTTCCAGCAAGTTTCATTTGTCAACTCTATTGCGACAACTTCAGGTGGCACACACGTCAACTACATTGCCGATCAGATCGTGGACAAACTGGCCGAGATTGTCGCCAAGAAGAACAAGGGAGGCATCAAGTTGAAGCCAGCTCAGATTCGGAACCACATGTTCCTCTTCGTCAACGCGCAAATTGTGAATCCAGCTTTCACCTCACAAACCAAGGAACAACTGACGACCAAAGCTAGTCAATTCGGCTCACGGCCAACAGTTACCGACAAATTTCTCAAAGACATTGCTAAAACTGAAGTTGTTAACAACATCTTGCACTTTGCTCAGCAGAAGGCGGACAAGGCACTCTCAAAATCCGATGGCAACCGTCGTCAGCGAATGAACAACAGTAAGCTTACTGATGCCAACAAGGCAGGTACGAAAGATGGTTGGAAATGCACGTTGATCCTGACTGAGGGTGACTCGGCCGCTCTTCTTGCTCTTGCTGGCCGTGCTGTCGTGAATCCGGATCTGTTTGGTGTTTTCCCTCTACGTGGAAAGCTTCTCAACGTTCGAGATGCGTCAGTGGACCAAATTACAAAAAATGCCGAGATTCAGAACATCAAGAAATTCATGGGCTTGCAGCACAAGAAGGATTATACAGACACCAAGTCTCTTAGATACGGACATCTAATGATCATGACTGATCAGGATCACGACGGTTCTCACATCAAGGGACTTCTGATCAACTTCCTTCAAGTTCAATTCCCAAGTCTCCTTCGCCTCCCTGGATTCCTGTTGGAGTTCATCACCCCCATTGTGAAAGTCTGGAAGGGAGACCCAAAGCACCCGAAGGCAAAACGCGATTTCTTCACCATGCCTGAATATGAGGCATGGAGAAACGAGCCTGGACACCAAAACGGCTGGGATCACAAGTATTTCAAGGGATTGGGAACTTCCGATACTGCAGATGCAGAGATCTACTTCGCAGACCTGGATAAGCATCTGAAGCAATTCCACACTATCCAAGAGGGCGAGGCTGAGATGATAGATCTTGCGTTCAGCAAAAAGAAAGCTGATGCTCGCAAGGGCTGGCTTCAGAATTTCGTTCCCGGAACCTACCTTGACATGAGTCTCGCCCAGGACATCACATACGACGACTTCATCAACAAGGAACTCATCCTTTTCTCCATGGCTGACAACTTGCGATCCATTCCCAGTGTGATCGATGGCTTCAAGCCCAGTCAAAGGAAGGTGCTCTACACTTGCTTCCGTCGCAATTTGAAGAAAGACATCAAGGTTGTTGAACTTGCTGGTTCAGTTTCTGGTCTGACTGCGTATGCTTATGGCGATACATCACTGCAGCAGACCATTGTCTCTTTAGCCCAAACGTTCGTCGGATCTAACAACATGAATTGCTTAGAGCCCAGTGGCAATTTCGGTTCCAGGCTTCAGGGTGGTAATGATGCAGCAAGCGCTCGTTACATTTACACTCGCCTGTCACCGTTCGCCCGTAAACTCTTCCATCAAAGCGATGAGCCTCTCCTGAAGTACAATACAGACGACGGAAAGACGATCGAGCCGGAGACCTATGTACCAGTGGTGCCAATGATCTTGATCAACGGTGCGGACGGCATTGGTACCGGATGGAGCACCAACGTGCCAAACTATAAGCCGGAGGATGTCATCGATAATCTCATCCGTCGTATGGACGGTGACTCGAAAGAGTCAATGGTGCCTATGAAACCCTGGTTCCGTGGCTGGACTGGTGAAGTTGAAGATGTCGGAGGTGACCGTTTTAAATTTTCCGGCACTATCAATGAGAGCGGCGACACAGAAATCGAAATCACAGAACTTCCTGTGAGAATGTGGACGCAGGATTTCAAGGACAGACTTGAAGAAATCATCAAGGCTGAGAAAGTGCCATCGTTCATCAAAGACTACACTGAGTACAACACACCCACAAAGATCCACTTCATCATCAAGATGGACGAAAAGAAGATGATAGAGTGCCGGAACAAGGGCTTGGAGGAGGTTTTTAAGTTATCAAAGACGATGGCCACCACTAATCTGGTTGCATTTGACGCACGTGGTCGTATTCAGAAGTATGCCACGCCGCTCGACATCATGGAGGAATTCTATCACGTTCGCTTGAATATGTACCAGCTGAGAAAGAGACAGATGCTTGATGAGTTCAACAAGGAACTCAGGAGATTCACCAATCAAGCACGTTTCATCCGGATGATCATTGACGGCAAGCTTGTTGTCAGCAAGAAGAAGAAGCCTGTTCTTGTTGCCGAATTGCAGAAGCTCGGCTTCGATCGTTTCCCAAAAGTGGTTGACGCGAAGAAGCAAGGCGAATTTGAACCGGTAGTGGAAGACGACAACGACGAATCTGACGACCAGGAGACCGCCGCCGGTGCAAGCGATTACGACTACTTATTAGGCATGGCCATCTGGTCGCTCACGGTGGAGCGAGTGGAGAAGCTGCAAAAGCAGATCGGTGACAAGGAGGACGAGATCACTATCCTCACCAATAAATCTCCTAAAGATCTATGGAAAGAGGATTTGAAAGAGCTCTTGACGGAATGGCACACCCAGCTCGATGATGAAGCCAAGCGTGACAAGAAAGCCAAATCCAAAGGACGTAGAGCGTCTGCAAAATTGGGTATCGGCGCTAAGACTAGCAAGAAGCGCAAAGGTGGTGACGACTCTGATTTCAGCGATTTCGAAGTCAAGAAGCCCAAAGCAAGCAGGGTCAAGAGCAAGGCTGCCACTGGGTTGCTCGCCAGTGCTTTCAGCAGCGCTCCTACCAGTGGCGTCGCTGCAATCGAACAAAAGCCCGTTGTGCAGCCTGTTCAGACAACTCTTGATGGAGCATGGACCGCTCCTACACACGGAGAGAGTGACTCGAATCCGGTGAAAATTGAGGAAGAGAGCGGCAAAGCTACTTCCAGGGCTGTTACCGGAAGGCCCGCCAAGAAGAAGAAGAACGTGGTAGAGCCTGATGAGGATATGGAAGACGATGAGGACGACGTGTATGCTATCACTAGTAAAGCGCGTGGTGCAAACGGGAAATCGGCCACCACGTCAAAGGCTCCGGCTAAGAAAGTCGATGCGTCAGATGTCGACATGGATGATGACGATGAGGACGACGTATACGCTGCGGTAGCTAGAGAAGTCCCTTCAAAGCCTACAACAACTACAGCGTCTAAGAAAGCTCCAGCGGTAAATGGCCGGTCTGCTAGGGCTGCCACAAGTGCACCGAAGAAGTACAACTTTGGTGGATCAGACGACAGCGAGGTCGATGACGATGACGATGACGATGATGCAGACCTGCTAGGTGACATCTCAGCCAAGGTCAAAGGCATCGGTGGTGCCCAGGTCGACGGGCCAACACGTCTCTACCATCCCCCATCTGCATCTCGTCCTAGGAGTTCCCAAGGCCCGAAGACTCTCCCAAAGAAGATCTCGCCTGCTGATAGCGATGTGTCGGACGACGAGACTGACTGGGCTGCCCTGGCGCAAAATTCGCCGCAGAAGGCCACCAACAACCGCGCCATTCTAAGCGACGAGGATGATAGTCTACTTGCGTCTGACATCCCAGCTGTAAAGCCAAGGGCCACTGCGAAAGGTGCGACTGCAGCTGCAGCTGCAAAGCCGGCGGTGAAAGCGAAGGAACCCACTCTCAAAGCAAAGAAAGCTGCTGCGGCTGCACCGAAGCCACTCAGCCCATCAGCGAAAGCATATGCCAAGAAGCTGGTTAAGGAGAAGGGAGCAGCCAACGGCACAGCCAAGTCCAAACTGGGCAAGAGCAAGAAGCCGACCGAGTCTGAAGATGATCTCGTGAACGACATTTTGAGCGATGATGATGACGACGCAGACGATGCCATCACCAGCCCACCCAAGAAGCTCGCAGTCGCTGCATCCTCGCGGCCATCTCGTCGCGCGGCTGCCACTCCGGCCGCGAGAAGCAAGTACGTCGTCGACGACGATGAAGATGACGAGGACGGCGATAGTGATGACTTCGAGGTCGACGATGATAGCGACTGATAGCCAATTCTCTCTCTCGGCTGCCTCCCAGGTCGGCTAAGAGTACGTTTTTCAATTCGAACAGGGCGTTTCAGGGATCTGGAGTTTGTGTCGTCCTCAAAGTTCGGGATGAGGGCACAAATGGGGGGACTGGGGCATGTCCCTGGGCATTTCGTAGGCTTTCAGCGTTTCGTAGCTTTTTCCTTTCTATCTGATCAGATACCACCACAATTAAGCACAGCGTTACTGCGCGTACATGCAATTATAAGGGATCCTTCACCAATTCCATCGCATCAGTCACAACGAATACTCAGCTTTGCGTGTCATCGTGCGGGCAAATTCATGTTGAACATTCAAGCATTCGTACCTTGCATTTGGTGAAATCCTATGGTGCTGAAATAGAGGTCAAGCAGTTGGGGGAATGCATCGTATGCCCCCATGAAACAGAGATTAGGCGATAGAAGGCTAGCAAGAGGCGTGGTTGGATGAAGACAAGAGTTCAAATCTATCATGATTAAGATACAGCAACGTTCCAACGGAAACCCTCGGTAACGGCCGAGTGCTGGTCAACCGAGACAAGGGCATAGATAGAAGATACAACAAATCGGACGAACGCTCTCTAAAGCAACTTGCAAGGAGCGCATGCAGGCGCGCACTTGGCTCATGTCAAACATAAAAAGACGCTTTCATCTCCATGCACAAGTCGCGTGCACATCTGGTCGTGACTTGTTTTGTTTCGTGACCCCATGTCATATCACAGACTTTCATCGCAGGCATTGCCCCATTCTCTCCGCAACGGGAGAAAACCCTGAAGGCTTTTTGAGTACGATTGTTCGGTATAGCTTACAGCGTACACAGCGGATTAGATTGGCTGTCCCTTTTCATTTGGGTCAGGTCGATCTAGCCCAATAGCGGCTCTTCCTCCTTCTTGAGCTCGCTAGCGACCTCAGGGACAGAGGGAGTTGGTTCTGTGGAGGGAGCGGTTGGGAAGGTCTCGCTGCTGACGGAAGGACCTGGGGCCTTCTCGGCTGTCTCCTTGCTCACGTAGCCCTTATCAACGGCCTGTCTCTTGGCATGGCCTACGAGTTCCTGGGCCTTGGTGGCGTAGCTGCCAGCAGCACTCCTGGTCGCATCGAGCGCTTTGTTGCTGTGTTGGGCAGCGATATCGCGCAGTTGTTGGCTCTGCTCGGACACAATCTTGTTGGCGTTGTTGAGGTGGCCGTCGATGAGCTCACGGTTCTTGATGTAGATGAGTGGTGCGAGGTAGAGGATGACGGTACTGAGAAGAGCGAGTCCCCAGGTTGGGGTGACCTTGATGAGGAGGTAGGTGACGAGAGAAGCTGCAAAAGCCTGTGAAACGGCTGGTTAGCAAGGTGATAAATATGTCATAAGTAACATCAGAGAACGTACGGCAATGGTTGCTCCAATGTTCTCTGCAAAGACGATACGCTGGGCCTCAATAACGAAGAAGTTGATAAGCTGCTCCACATCCTCAAGCAGGCTCTCGAGCGTCTCACGAGGTAGAGTGTAGTACTTCTTAGGTCTCAGCTTGCTGACAACACCTGCACCTGTGACCGCCTTTGCCGCGACCTCAGCTGCGGCAATAGCACCAAGAATGGTCCATGTGGCCTTCAGAGTGTACTTGGCAATTGGGACGTATCGGCCAATGAAGATGGCGATGACGATCGAGGCAAAGCTGATTGCGGTCACTCGTGGGTTTTCCCAGCTGAGCAGACTGTAGAACAAGCTGTGATAGTGGGTGAGGTTTTGACCTGTGGCCGTTTGGGAGGCAGGTGTTGTGCGGGACGCAGCCAGGTTAGAGAATTCGTTCTTGGTGGCATCGACCTCGCCGCGAGCTTTCTCAGCTACAGGTCCAGAGGAGAGGGACTGTAGGGTGCTGGAGCCGCTGCCGGTAGCTGCGAGGCAATGTCAGTATCAAGTATGAATCAGGCTCCAGCTCTGTCTGGTAGATAATTGCACGAGTGCTGGGATGCCACTGAGCGCGAAACAGTACGAAGCATTCATAGCTGCGGATGAGGTCACTGCGACATTGTGTTAGTTTCCAAACTTCAACTTATCCACACATCAGACCCCAAAAGTAGCAATGGATGAGCCGGTCCAACGCATTCAGTGACACTTTAGTCCACCGTGTAGGATTGGCTAGACAACTACCGTCTCTGAAGCGTGCGACGAAACGATGGTTCGGCCCCAGCATCCGCCTGAGATATCCAACTCTTTCAACCAATCCTTTTGAATGTAGGTAAAGTATATGCTCACCTTACTTGGCTGGGCGGAACCAGTGGTGCCGTTCTCCTTGGTGGCATACGGGTCGATGTTTGGGTACTGAGCTTGCTCTGGAGTAGTTTCAGCCATCTTTGTCGGTGCAGGAGGACTGGCTGCTAGAGAGTGTGGAATGGTGTAGCAGTTAGAGGGATAGGGGTCAGGACGATCGGGTTCGGTTAAGGGAGGGAGTAGAAGAAGAGGAGGAGGCAGTCGAAGTAGTCGAGGTAATCTAAATGGTGAGGAGGGGGAAGAAGCTTAGAAGGGACGAGAAGCTCGGGTGATTGTGACGGTTGGTGGTAGGGTTAGGTAGACAGCACAGGCAAGTAGGCAGGTTAGGTAGGTATAGGTAGGTAGGTAGGTAGGTAGGTGCCAGTATGACGTTGAGGTCGGAAACACACACGAAATCAGGGTGGAAGGGGGTATCCTGGCCACACAGAGATACACACACACACACACATACACACACACATACACCCAGCTAGGGAATACTGTACCATACTCATACACCCGATACACACACACACACACACACACACACACACACACACACACACACACACACACGACACGCGCTTAAGGGGCAACACAACACAACACAATACAACACAACACAACAAAACACACGGCAAACAAATAAGCCGTCGACGCCTTAGGCACCCCAGATAGGCTATAATATATAGGCTATAATATATCTGTGTGGGTGGGTTAAATTATGTCCCGATAATCTATCGTTGTTACTCCTGGTCGTGTTCCGTTTGACCATAACATCTTCTCCAGCATCCTAATCGTCCTTTTGACCATACCATTACCCCCTTGAAACAACAGTTGCAACGGTAGGACTCTGCTGTCCCCAGGTAATTGTGCTGGCGAAGATGCAGGTGATGATGATGATGATGATGATGATGACTATGATGATATGGATATGAGAAATTGCTCGCGTGTCTCTCACTTCTCTAACAAAGCTTGGGCCATAATCTCCTGCTGGGCCTAACGTAAGATGGTTAACGTCATTTGGTCCGATTTGCATGTGAAGAGTCAAGTCGGATGTGATCGGTCGCCGTCCTGAGGCCATCGTCATGCCGTTCATGTCTCAGAATTCCAGTTGACACCACTCCATTCACCCCAACCACTCACGCCTCTGTACTCACTCTCGTATCCTATGAACCTAGTCGGGCGTCCGAGACAAGTGTTGTCCACTTCATCGTCTGGAGTTACGGAAGTGAAACATTTGGCCACGTGCCTCCCACCCATCACCTTCCAAGCGTTGCTTGCACGTGGCCGACGTCAACAGCGAAACGGCTTGGGATGTAGAATGCGTTTTGGTACACAGAAAGACTTCATGCTGTGCACATATGATATCGTGGGAGAGGCTTGCAGCTCCTGGGCTAGACTAGACATCCCTACGTCTACGATCTGCGGAAATGGCAACATCGACTGCAACGACTCGTTTTGGTCATACGTGAGCAGTCACAAAAACGAATCAATCTTGACCGATATAGTTCCGGTTATCAATTCATATGTTATTGAGCATCGTCCCTGACAAGCTTTCCAGCCCTACACGCTTAACTCTGGCATTTTTCGTTCTTGAGCCAGACTTTCGTATCGCTGCAAACCATCCTGAAGTCACCACTAAAGGCTTGGGTGACACTCGAAACGTCGTCGCTCTCTCATATGCTTTGCGAAAAGCCTCACCGTCAGATTCATCGATTTTCAATGCTCGGCTTTGGTGCCTTCTCTGCTCTTACTGTTCGACAGCCCAGTCGTGCGACCATTGGAAAGCTAAACTGCACTGGCCCTTCGCCTCTGCTTCCCAGCCTTGATATCGCGGATGACAGCCAGCTGGGAATCTCTGAAGCTGAGGTTGAGAAGCCATCGAGCGGCACGTACCTCGCTCGGGGTGTACTTGCCTTTCCGGCCATAGGATTCTTTCGTTGGACTTGAGGCCGCTGCTGTCGTCGGTGACGATGAAACAATCAGTTGTTTGGAAGATCTTCCAGTCTTGGCTCGTTTGTAAGCTGCTGGACCTGGACGAATGTCACTGTCATCGCTATCGCTGGGACTCACTGACAACGAGCGCTTCTTGCTATTCCTCAGTTCTTCAACTCGTCCACGATCATGGGAAGCATTTTGCTTTGCTATTCCGATACTGACTGAAGATACAGATGTATCAAGGATCAGTCTAGGCGGTTCGCGTGCTCGTCTACTAGTAGGTACGTGTCGATGGTGAGTTTTCTCGAGAGGTGGAATGGTAGTCTGCGTGAGAGACGGATCTGGAATTCCTCGTGTTTGTTGGTTGATAGCGGCCCAGCCACGACCGCTATCTGACTGCGCGTTGACCTCAGTCGACTTTGGAGACAGGGGCGGTGAGTCAGAGGTTCGCCTACGGATGATACGACGATGTTGGGGCTTGTGCTCCACCTCAACGCATCGTTTTGAACGCGGCGTATGCTTCAACCTCTCAGCTCTTGACACCTGAGGACTACTGTTGACCTGGCGTCGGTCCGAATCTGGCTCTGATCGCGGGACCTGCCTTGCAGCTTCCTCAAAACCACTTGCCATAAATGGGGTATCAGCACGACTAGACTCACGCCAGCCTTCCGCTTCCAACGCTGCCATATGCGTGATCTCCCGATCGATCTTGAATTTTCCATAATCTTGGTGACTTTCTGGAAGGCAGTCTCGGATGAAGCTTGGTCCAAAAATGGGAGTCAAAGCCCATCGGATGGGACTGCAAAATGTCAGGCATATTGCTCTCGCACACTGGTACGGCATCCAATATCCCTGCGCCGCAAGTGCTCCACCAGTAATGCTGTAACTGAGATCTTTGAGCCCAGGATTGGTCTGTAGGGCTTTGGCAGGCGTGGTCTTGGAGAATTCGCGTGCCTTGAAAAACGGTGTGATCCTGACGATGCCGACGTTGTAATCCCACATGACAGTATGGGTACGATCCTCCGGGTCGTCAGGGACCTTGAATGTGTACTGGAAGACGTCGAAGCCTTGTCTGCCTGTATTTGCGAAGAACTGCTTCTTCTCGCTTGCATATGGAATGTGACGAACGTAGTCGCCAATCAGACCATCGTCCCCTCTCCCGGAAGGGAACACCTGGTACTCCTGATGCTTCTGCTTGAGCTCCCGTTGTTGACTGTCTGAGAGGTGTATACTGGCCTCGTTGCATTCGAACGGTGGAAAGTTCACCGCGAGACTGGGACTATCTTTGATGAAGAGTGCAGCGTCCTTGGTAAATTTTCGGCTCTTTTGTGAAGCTTTTGGAGCAGGGCTGGGCGTCATAGCCGGTGCCGACAATCCTGGACCGAAATCACGGCTGGATGTCGATGCATTCGACGTAGGATTTATCTGACCACCTTCGGCTGTGTTCGGATGATTGATGAGGTTGTGAATTCTCAGCATCTTTACACCCTCTGAGGACGATCTGATCTTCGAGGGAGAGATAGGATCGTAACCACCTTCACTTGTAGGGTGGTGGTCGTCCTTTGACGAGGTCGGAGGCCTCTTTTCGAGAGAAACGACTTAGTGTTGACTGAGCCAATGCAGGGACAAACGGTGGTAATGGCGTTCGAGAGAGGCCGAACCAGCTCAAATCCCGCGTGAATGTCTTGTATGCAGAAAACGAAGCCGTTCGACGAATGATGGAACGAAAGTCTCTCGGCAACGGACATTGATATGGCCATGGAGAATCTCCAGACCTGCTTCCAACCAACAGAAGCAAAGCAATTGCTCTGCACAGGTAGCCATCTCGCCAGTGTCTCCGCAGATCTATCAAAGAACCATCGCTTTGCTACAGGAGAAGACAGCTACCATCCTGGCAAACCAGAGCTGCACCCCTGCAAATCGATCCGGGAACCAGTTCAGCAAATTGCCGGTGTCTCTCCTGGCGCAGTGTATCTACAGGCCCTGAACACCGAACGATCTCTGGGAGACGGGTTTCGCAGTGTGTAACCGGCCTGTCTGCCGAACCGAACCATGATGCTTGCCCTACGATACGCATGCGGCACATGCTTTGCCTGACCATGAGCAGGGACTCAACTGGTGGTCGTCAGACAAACTCCGCCATCTCAGACCAACAAACCCGGAGTTGCTCCATAGTTAGGACAGCCGAGGTCCTGTCGAACCAGTCCGATCGACATGTTGAACCGACCAATGTAGGGCCGGATGGAGCTGTCATTCAGCAAAGCTCAATGGCTGGAGAGACCAGACCGAGCCGATGTCGTCCAAACACAACGTTGAGTAGCTCGCAATTCCGAAAGTGATTTGCAGCACTGTGCAACATTCGATATAGCAATAGCAAGGTCAAACAACTAGAATGACTATATTTCAGGTGTTGAACCCACGGACGAGAACTCAGGTATCAAACAGATGTTGGTTAACGGGATCTTCCAGTGATATATTGGTGCACGCCTGCTCGAAATCGCTGTAAGCAAAGGAATAAGGCTACAATAATCCGATGACATAGTATGAAACAGTGTAGATTTCAGTCACCGTGCCCATTTGATCACGACTCTGCTGGAAATTGGCAAGGGAATGTGGCGATCATCAATCTCAAACAGGGAGAGACGGTCTGGGAGGATATGAGCATGTGCGAAGTGTAGTCGTTTCCTGATCTCAAGATTTCGCGTTAATTGATTGATGGACTGTAGTTGTCCGGATGATCTGTCTTAAGAGCATAGGCATGGTATATGACACACATGCAAGCTGCCGTCTTCCGAGCTTACAAGACCTTGCGTTACAAGCCAAACAGGCCGCTGCAGCCAATCGTAGAATTTGAGAGGGAGGTGTGACAACAGGTGTCAAAACAGAACAACTGGGTTGTTCTCTACTCCTCAGGCAGAGACGAGAAGCGGAAGCGGTCCAGAACTCCCAAGTCTAACTCCCATTCTTTTCGTCTTCAAGACAGCTTGCTGTTGGCTTACTAGCTTGAAATTGGTATGGATAGATGATGCTATCGTTGTGGATTGATGCAGAACTGCCAATGCATTTGCATCAAACTTCTCGGCTCCTGGGATCGTGCTGTCAGGAAATGTTGATGGCCTATGCTGCCCGTTAGTAGTGACTTCTTTTAGAGAGAAAGAGAGTAGTGCTCAAGAGACACTGCAGGTTTCCGGCTGAGGATGGCTTATGATAGAGCTTGCAGCAAAAGTCGGGTCAAAACGTTCAAAGCGCAAGCTGAATTAAGACCAGACTATTGACTATGGACATCATCCATCATCGAAGTATCGTGTGCTTCTAGATTACACTGCCAGGTCTAGTTCTCGATGGCACAGCTCACACATAGGGAAAGCTAACGGAATGTGGCCACGAACGGACCATTGTAAATTTGTGACAGGTTTTGGTCACCGTGGACATGTGGTCTCAGCGTTCGTTACAGCCGGGGAAGCTTGATGGACGCACAGAAGGAAGGTTGTTTGCAGACGTCTTTGCAGATGCTGTCTTGCGGCTTTGCAGCAAGCTGCCGAGGTTGGCGGAACAGCCTTTGAATATGAAGGTGTGTGCAGGCATAATTTGTTTACTCGCAGCCGTTATCCTCTCTAGCATGGCATTCAGGTGATCCAGGCTTCCGCCAGGGATTGTCCGACATCATGTATGGCGTACATACCGGTGAAATACGCATGGGCATTGTTTCTTCAATGCAGCATTTGGGCTTCCTCTACAAGCGACCTTGATATGAGCGGCAAGGTGTTCCCTATTTGTGATCACGAGATCAGAATTTGCAGGTGGCATCCGTTGATGTTTGTGGATCTCCGTTGGCAACCATGCTAGGTCTGAGATGGGCACGCGCCAACCGTCGTCTTTAGCTTGGGAGTCTACATGAGAATCGTACGGGCAAGAGGCAATCAATATCGATGGCTCGGTCAACAAAGTTAAGGTAGATATCTTCCAGACCGCAACAACGGCCGGAATAGCCCTCGAGCACACTCCAAGGTTGTTTCCAGCTTAGCTTCACGGAGATACGCGATGTGCCATTGACAAAATTTCAGCCTCGCCAAGTCTAGTACAGGTATATTTGAGGCCTTCTGACGACATCTTCTATCCTGATGTTCGTAGTTTGGCGAGGAGCCTTAGCGACGCAGGCCGAGCAGGCAATGGCGCGTGGAGAATCACAATTCCCAAGATGTCTCGGGGAATAGACCAGAAGTCTGGTCTTGACCGAGGGCATTGAACGGAACCTTGGATTCTTTACAGAGCTGCCATTCGGTATAGAATAAAGAGCATAGGAAGAATTTGGACATAGTTACAGAGCAACGTAGAAGATAAGCGAAGCATCAAAGTAAAGTGACGAAGACGACGATCCAAGCAGAAGGCGGAGCGATATCGCGGAGCTGCTTAGGTAAGGGCCAATGAACAGGCGTGAGCTGTACTTGTACTCCCACAGGGCGTAAGGTCATCCCGTTGTGGGCGGAGGCCGGATGGCTGGCTTGCTGCGTGACTGTGCCTATGACTGACTACCTGTCTGCAATGCCTCTCTATGCTGTAGTCCGGCGGGTAGGTTAGATGGAGTAGATAGGTCGTTGTCATAAACCAAGATCGATTGACGGATCGTTAGCACCATTGGTCCACATACTTACATCTTCTCCCTGTTCTGCGCCCTTTCATTTCCCATTCCATCCTTTCAATCACCATTTTCAGTCCACGCCTTTCTACACCTTGTCGTCCAGGAACGCCCTACTACCACGGGGTGGTTGTCTTCCTCCACCATGGCTGACCATAGGGCTGCTGCCGATGCCAATGCTGAGTTTGTGCGTTTTGTCAATAGTCTGCCAGAAGATGCCTTCACAAGCCCTGGCGATTCGTTGCTTGGCCAGCCTGCATTGCCGCTGAACAACACACTGGACCCGTATCTGTTCCCAGAGCAAGCCACGTCAGTATGAGATGCATAATTAGGCTGACCTAAACTAACAATGCGTCCAGTCATGACTCTGCTGGGGAGATACAATCGGGGCACGTAGACCAACTGCCAGGCATCGAAGAGCCTGACTATGGGAAGTTCGAAAACTGGATCGAGGGGTACCTATGCCCTGACAACCCGTGTGACTACTGTCGCACTAGAAAGCTACATTGTCATATGAAAGCAGGAAGCAAAGGATGTACTGCTTGCATCTCCTTGTTTCGTGAGTGCAGTCTCAGCGAATCCGGGACTTTAGAAGCATTGAACTATGCAAACGGTGAAAGCAGTTTCTTCGACACACTACACCCCGTCGCCGAAGATGCCGTGAAGGAAAGGGGCCAGGTCACAGGCATCAAATCTTTGGCGTCGAAGACCAACTTCAACAGCGGCAAGAGGAGCTCCAGCTCTTCACCCGTGAGAAATGACGATGCTCCCGGTAGCAGCAAGCGCAACGGCATTCGTTTTCCTAGACGTGCTGTCAAGATTCTCAGAGATTGGCTTGATGCTCACAGTGATCATCCATATCCAACCGAACAAGAGAAGGCCGATCTCGAACGAGAAACAGAATTGAAACCCACCCAGATTGCAAATTGGCTTGCGAATACTCGCAGACGGCGTAGGAACATTGCCAAATCTCTACCGAAAGGGGGCCAGTCTCCGATCCTGAAGGCAGCAACGCCTGCTATAGCCATCCCTTCACCTGACAAGCCATGGGACGAACTCAACCCGTTCGAAAGATGGCAGCATTCGCCCCCAGAAAACGAACCGGCCTCCGTGACGGATATTGCACAGGCCATTGCGAAGGCTACAATACCTGACGATGGGAAGTCGGTCTCGGGCAGCAGTATGTACTCTCGGCGACAGAAGTCTAGTAACGGCTCTAACGCTTCAGGTGCGCATGCCCAATCGGTTGTTTCAGGCGAGACCGGTCATTCTTCCTGGTCTGCGGTTTCTTCATTGCACACACCAGGCTCCTCTTCACATGCCTCGTCTTTCGGATCTTTCAGTTCTGGGCTGGCAGGGAAGCGTGATCGGAGGCGCAAACGCCGCCATGCGGTCCCTCCGGCACGACCGACTGCTGATGCTAAGAGGAGGATCTTCCAATGCACGTTCTGCACGGACACCTTCAAATCAAAGTACGACTGGACACGCCATGAGAAATCGTTGCATCTGTCGCTAGAAAAATGGGTTTGCGCACCTCAAGGGCCGATTGTCGAGGATAGGGACACTGGGATCCTGCGTTGTGCTTATTGTGGTCATGAAAACCCAGACGACGACCATGTTGAGACCCACAATCATAGCCAGTGCTCGGAGAAGGGCTTAGAAGCACGTACATTCTTCAGGAAGGATCATCTTCGCCAGCACCTGCGTCTGATGCATTCATGCGAATTGTTGCCTATTATGGAGCCATGGAAGTCCGTTGCAACCCATGTCAATTGTCGTTGTGGCTTCTGCGCAAAACGTTTCACCGTATGGCAAGAGCGTATTGACCACCTGACAGCTCATTTTAAGGCTGGAGCTCGAATGGCTGAATGGACAGGTTGCAGAGGACTCGATCCTGCCGTGGCTGCACAAGTAACAAACGCAATGCCTCCGTATCTGATTGGACTGGAACAACTGAGCCCAGTACCGTTCAGCGCTACTGACCGTACCACCTGGTTACGGGAGCTTGAGGTGACAGACAAGAATATCGTGAACCAGTGTCTTCCATCTGGAGTTATTGACACAAAAACGACCTGTTGGGAACGCCTCACTATAAGGCTAGGAAAGTTTGCATCCGATGCCGCATTGAGAGGTGAAATACTCACCGATGAGGCTCTTCAAAGAGAAGCTCGGATGATCATCTACGAAAATGACGATCCATGGAACACTACCGCTGCAGACAATCCGGAGTGGCTTGATTTGTTCAAGAAAGCGCATGGTTTCGAGTTCATCCCGTCTGTCATTGGAGGCAAAGGGAACAAGATTCCAGAAGATCTGGAAACATATGGTGACCTTGGTCTCAGGATACCATTTGCTATACAGCTCAAGGCTTACAATGAAGCTCATGCAGCTTCTCAAAATGCTGCCCAAGCAAACGTCCTGGGCGATGTGAGTAATCCTTTGGAGCAAGAACGCAAATCAAACTTACAGAAACTTTGTGCACAGCTGCAAGAAGGCGGCATACTGCATGAATTTAAAGTGGACTGCGGCCATATCGAATGTGCTGCCAACACTCTTGATGTGGGATTGATACTGGGGAATGGCTTACCAGATGTAAAGAGGTGGTGTACCTTTGAGCTCCCGGCTGAGCAAGCCTTGGAACTGGCAGTGCAGTCCTTTGGCAAAGGCACATCTTCGCCACAACATGAAGAAAATCAGGAAGAGCAACGGAGGTTGAATCTTTCCCAAGGTCTTCAATCTTTATTCAATCTTGACAGTCGTGTTTTCCGCACAACACGCCAGTCTGATCATGACTCTACACGAGTCTCCAACGATGCACAAACGCAGCCTTTGCATAGTCCAGCGATTGCACACACGTCATCAGGGACTACATATATTCCACGATATCAGTATCAATTACCTCAGGAACAAGCAAGGAAATTCGCAACAATCACCCCGGCCTGGTCAGACCCTGGCAAAATGCCCCCAGTGCAGGAAACGCAGTCCCAGAGAGGGTTCACCACCGGAGCTATGATGGAATTCCTCGGCGGAGAGCTTGGTGAAGGCCTGCCTTTCTCACAAGACGTTACAACATCGCCCCTCATCCTTTCTGACACGGCCATGCAGGCGTTGAATCCAAGTCCAGACGGCATCGATTGGCTGGCTCAAGAAGGCACCGCCCAGCATGAACGCACCGTAATGGACAGTCTGGACCAGTTGATCGCTAAGTCAACAGCAGCAGACCAACCGAACTTTACAGTTACAGACAGTGGTGCACCAGCTGCTGGTCCACTGGTGGATGGGACACCAAGTGGATGGAACGATCACCTTGGTACCTCAGCAACTGAAAGAGATTGGGATCTTGCAATGGCCGATGTCAGCTTTGATGATCTTGATTTTGATGACATATTCGACCTGGAAATGAAAACAGGCAGCTGACACACTTAGAAGGCAGGGATAGAAGTTTAGGGGCTAATTCGGACGCAACGTTGTTTTCGAGCGCAGGATGTTAACGGTGTTATTCTTGATGATTTCGCGCTAGGTGTGATTTTCATGGCGTCCACTGTGAGGGAGCATCCCTACAAGCTGAATGTACATACCATACATTTCTTTTTAATGTATCAATTTGAAATATCTCAGCTCTTCACAAGCTGTACGTAACCACATAGTTTCGTCAGCTTTTAGGGTCCCTTTAGACGAAGCTCATCCTCAAATTTAGTAGTAGCAGCATTATAATCATGGATTGAGAGTAGTTGGAATTGTATCGCTGTCAAGCGGCATGCATTCGATGACCGGCAATTTCTCAGCGATGATCGAAAGATGCGAACACGTTACTCGAGACGGTGCTCAACAATTCACGACCATATCGTCTCATGCTTTGTCTCAGAGCTTGCTGCGGTGGCTCTGGGAGGCGAATTGCTCGGAAGTCGCCTGCCAAATGCCCCACCATGGAAGCTGGCCAAATGCACTCTGGCATTTTACCGCTGCAGAAATTCGATTTCAGTTGGCATTACCTGGGTGGATGTGATCTCTGATGGAAGGCGATGTGCGGTTACTGCAGACATGCCACACGTCAAAGCTTACAGTAGCAAAAAGTCTGAAAATGCAATTCCCATTTCTATTTTGTGGCAGGGTTCTGTCATGATTGGACAAAGTACGCTCGTTCCAGAGACTCCCGAGCGGTCTCCCAAGCCAACCAGTCAGATCGCGTAGTCCTGTCCATTGTTAGCATTATGAAACAATGTGAAGCTGGGAGATCGAAGTCCACGTACGGTAGAAGACCCATCTGGTCGACCTTCCATATCCCTAGCGCCAGAACTGCAAGATTGCAAGCGATGTAGGCAGCTTTGACTCCCAAAATCTTCTCCTTCATGCCTTCAGACGAGCTCTCGAACCGCGCGAAGGTGTTCTGAATTCCAAGTATCGCTGTGATCGGGCCTTTAAACAACATGAGCACCATAAAGATGCTGAAGATTTGAAGCGAGTTGCCAGCCATGTAGATGCCGAACGCATTCATAGGCAGCTGCTTGGCCGGCGCCAGTGCAACCTCCCAGGCCTTCTTCAGCTTTAGTGTATCCATCTCCTCTGATGTAGGCGCTTTCCTGGCCACTGGCTTGCCGCTCTTCTTGCCGGTTTGCACAGAGGTTTGGATTGGGGCATAACCTGGCGGATCCGGTAACAAGCCTGCCTTGGGGGTTGGGGGCGCTGTTGAATTGAGGTCGAGGACCCATTGCGGCGGCGGTGGAGGAGAGCTAGTCAGAGACGCCATCTTATCTCTGTTGTATGTTCTTGTCGCTGATGCGATTACTATCACAGCAAGGGCAGCACTTCAAGTGAAGACGACGTCGATGGTGCCAAGATATCACTGTAGTCTGTTCGATCCCCCAGATCCCGCACGTGCTTGCCTCTTACAGCCTGGCGGTACATCGGCCAGCACGGCTATCCCCGAGCCCCGTCAAGTCCAACCAACGTCCATCGCAGCGCAATGTCTCGGTTGTGGTATCATTGACTGTCGTGGCCAGACTGCACTTCTCTTTGAGACTTCCTCCATATCACGCGGCAAGATCCTCCTGGATTGCGCCTAGTGCTACGAACCCTTCACAACCAAGCTGTTACTCGGCAGACCCCGCATTTATCGGCCATCTCATGATCTCTGGTTGGTGGAGTGAGGCCGTCGCTTGAAGACAAGAATCCCTGGACGACCACCTGTTGCTCTCCATATTTCCTGGCTGCATTGATGGTGGAACACACACTCGAATCATTCTGCGCGGCTGGTATCTGAGCAGTTACAAGCTCGCCACGGAGCTCCTTGGGTCGAGATGAGTGGCTCTGGGCAAGATGCGAAGCTCTTTCAACGCGTACGTCTACCCTCACACCCTTCTTCAATACCTATACCTTGGAATCATGTCTACCTTCCGAGGGAGATTTCACCTCTTGATTGTTCAACGATGCCCGTTGCGGGCAGCTTCCGCGGCACAAGTTGCATTGCGCATTGCGCATCGCCATTGTCGCAACTTATTTTCCGTTCGAATATCCAGCCGTGAAGATGTTCTTGCCGGTTGCAGCTTTCACGCTCCCACCTCCAACCTATCCACCTGGCGCCCTTCCACGTTCGATGTCTCCCGCCTACAAGTCCCTCATATCGAACCAAACATACGGACCAATCAATCTGACAATGCGACAGGGCAAAGTTGCCGAATTGCGGCAGGAGCTGCAAAGCGGCGGTGGGAAGAAAGACAAAGGGTTTCTTACAAAGAAGATAGCTCTCAAGAAGATCGTAGCCAACATGACGATGAGTAACAATGACATGGTCAACCTTTTCCCGGATGTCGTTGGATGCATGCAGATCCCCAGCCTGGAAATAAAAAAGATGTGGGTCACAATTGGCGTAGAGGCGCACTACAAACACATGCTGCACCAAAAGCTAACAGCAGAGCCTATAGGTGCTTCCTCTACCTAGTCAACTACGCCCGAATCAAACCGGAGATTGCATTGAAAGCACTACCGATTTTACTTTCAGTAGGTGTCACTTTACCATATCGAGCACACTTCACAATATCTGACAGACTCTCTGCGCAGGATCTGGAAGACAGCAACCCCTTGATGCGAGCCCTTGCGCTCAGAACAATCTCCTATATTCATGTGCGACAATTCGTCGAAGCCACTGTCGGCCCATTGAAGCGCTTGCTTAAAGATGGCGACCCCTATGTGCGCAAAACTGCGGCTTTCTGTGTCGCTAAACTCTATGACCATGACAAGCATCTTGTGGAGAGATCCGACCTAATCGACAGACTTAACATGATGTTGAGGGACGACAACCCGACTGTAGTGAGCAGTGCGCTGGCCGCGTTGCAGGACATTTGGGAACGTTCTGAATCCATCAAATTAACGATTGACTATGCCAGCGCCAGCAAGATAGTCCAAATTCTACCCGATTGCTCAGAGTGCGTCCTTCCTAATGTTCTACATTTATTTGTTAAGCTAATCTTGTTGTGCAGGTGGGGCCAAACATACATCTTGGAGGCATTAACATCGTACCTACCCCAGGACACCCATGAAGCGGCAATTCTGGCTGAGCGAATCGCACCTCGCCTGTCCCACAGCAATAGTGCTGTAGTCTTGACATGCATTAGAGTTATCCTATATTTGATGAACTATATCGACTCAGAACGAGAGATCTCGGCGCTATGTGCAAAGCTGTCTCCTCCACTGGTCACCTTGCTGAGCAAAGGTGCGGAAATTCAATACCTTGCCCTTCGAAATGCGTTGCTCATCTTGCAAAGACGGCCGGAGGTTCTAAGAAACGATATTCGGGTGTTCTTTTGCAAATACAATGACCCTATATACGTCAAAGTTACAAAGCTGGAACTCATTTTCATGCTTGCAAACGAGAACAATATTAACGAGGTTTTGGCCGAGCTGCGCGAATACGCCACGGAGATTGACGTGCACTTCGTGCGCAAGTCTGTCAGGGCAATAGGAAAGCTTGCCATCAAGATTGAGCCTGCCGCTCAAATTTGCATCTCTACTTTGCTTGAACTCGTTGCGACAAAGGTGTCATACATTGTACAAGAGGCGACGGTGGTGATCAAAAACATCTTCCGAAAGTACCCCAACCAATACGAAAGCATAATCTCGACATTGTGTGAAAACCTGGATTCTTTAGATGAGCCGGAAGCAAAGGCAGCTATGATCTGGGTCATTGGCCAATACGCCGACCGTATCGAAAATTCCGAAGTTTTGCTGGAGGATTTTCTCGATAGTTGGCCTGACGAAACTCGCGAGGTGCAACTCGCCCTTTTAACAGCAACAGTCAAACTGTTCATTCAAAGACCAACAAAGGGTCAGGACTTGGTGCCAAAGGTTCTTAAGTGGGCCACTGAGGAGACAGACAACCCGGATCTGAGGGACCGAGGGTTTATGTATTGGAGATTGTTGTCAAGCGCACCGACTGCAGCCAAAAGCATCGTGATGGGGGACAAACCAGTAATCACAGCCGAGAGCGAGAAGCTAGATGCTGTCACTCTTGAGGAGATGTGTCTGGTTGTGGGAACTCTAGCCACAGTCTACCTGAAACCCGTTCAGAGCGTCTTCAGATCTGCGCGACCGCGACGCCTGCAAGATTCCCCTGCTCTGCAGAAAGAACAGCTTCCCACGACACAAGCGCAATCGCAGCGTAACACCAATTTGAAACCTGTCTTCCCGCTAGATTCGGCCGTTCCGGGCTCAGACATGAACGGTAATGCACAAGCGCAGACTGGAATGGCAACGAAGAATGACGTTCTAGATGAAGCAGACGCTTATTTTGCCTCAATAGGTCCTCAGCAGGGAATGGCCATGACGGGATTTGCTTTGCAAGATGAAGATCGAGGCTTCGGTGGCAGTCCCACCGCAATGAGTGCGGGTGCCGGTTCGGGGCAGATGTATGTTGTCAATCAAGGACAGACAATGGGTGTACCTGCCCAAGCTGTCACTGCAGCAGGTGCTGGAGGTCAAGGCAGTCTATTGGATCTCTAGTAGAACACGCGAACCTGACTGTTGATCAAAGATTGGCAATCAAATTTTCATTCTTCCCGATACCCTTATGCTAATTGCTTTCTTTGATCACTTGTTCCAAGGCCTTGCGGTATTCCGCTACCTCCTTGCAGCCCTCGAGAGTTATGTCTCGTCTTCTACCCTCAATGACCATATATGGGACTGCATCAATTCCGTTCCCTGCTTGTTCCCGGATGAGCGATCTGGTCTCCGCCAACTCTTCATCCTCATTGTTGATGAAGGTCGTGGAGTCTACCTCATCGATATCTGCTTCGGTCGCAGCTTTCAGCAAGGTTTCACGAGATGAAGGATGCTTTTCTTCCTCGAAGTATTGGCGATATAGCGAATTGACAATAGCGTCCGCTTTTGGTGCACCTCCCAACCGCTGATAATGCTGTATGAGGCGGTGCGCTTGTAGTGTATTCGCCACAATCCCGCCAAACTTGTAGTCTATACCCTCAGCCACGCCATACGCGCTCATCAGCGTAGTATACATCCTCATTTTCTCCTCGCTGTCACCATAGCGGCTACTGCGATACCAGTCGTATTTTGATTCGCCTTCTTGTGACGCATTTGGGTAGAGCTGATAGGGTCTAAACGTCACGGTGAACTCGACCGGCGCATCAGCTGGTATTTGAGCCAGTGCTTTCTCTAGACGCCTTTTGGCAAGATATGTCCATGGACAGATAGTGTCCAGAGTGAATTGGATCTCTGATTTGTACACCATTGTTAATTTGTATGCTTATTATTCGACTTGATTTGCTATTACGCATTACGTTGTAGGCTTTATGTTCCATGCAGGAATCTGCCCTCGCTCGCGGAAAATATACAAGCTTCCTCGGTTATAATAAAACGTACATCACCTGACCTGCATGTAAGTTTGGCCGATAGATCAATAACATGATGGATGATATTGTATCAACGCAAATCAAAATACGATAAGCCGTTCAGAACTAAGTACCTAGGTATCCAATATGGGCGAACTCGTCATGCTGGGCCCAGATATGTGCTCCAAGACTCATTCGACTACGTTGAATCTTGCCGCATCAACGTGACAACAAGACGTCACTGTTCCACCGATAGAAGCGGGTCCCTACAAAAAGTATTGGAGCAACTGCTGATCTCAAATTTATCGTTCTATTCCATACCATCTGTAGCAATTCCATTGATGAACCCATATCATCCCCACGAGCTGATCTACGATCTTTCGTCTCACAAGGGAATATATTGTTGGCTCTATTCATCGGCGGCTGGAACCGGAGTGGAAGCCGATACTCAGTGCTTCGGATTGGCGATAAACATGATCTAGCTCTCAAGATCTGCCTTGAAGGTAGAAATTGATCGCGGAAGAATGTTGACGTCTAAGTTGTTTGCATCCAGCACATCTATCAATTGGAGTGGCGGAGCTGATAGAGTATCCAGAGGGCTTATAGCGCTCAGCCCAGTTTCCGAGGTGAAGCTTGTAGCATGGATCAACTCAAGTCGATGTTGTGTCTCTCTGCCATCTCCCCAACATCAAGTGCAACTAAAACGCGGCTGACACAGTTATAGCCGGCCACTGTGGTGGTCACTTCCACGACCTCTTGGTCAGTAAAGAGCGCCCTCAGCCTTTCAAATAAGGGTGTTGGAACAACACATCCTATTGTCATGGCATCTGTGTACTCCAGGACAGCGAGATGCTTCTCGTCCAAGAGCTTATTGCCAACACCATCATCATCGACTACGCCTCTGTCGTTGAGTTTTGGACTCGGCCTCGACTTGAGATATTCAACCGCTTCAGGACTGAACATTCCAGTCCGCTCGAGTATGGGTGCGTGAATTTGCCACTCATACCACGCCTGGTTGAGCACAGCAACGCGGCACATACAGAGCTCGCGAATGCTATCTGGGATGCTGTTTTGGCTCCTGATTGCACCAAAGAATGAGTTCCAGCCGTCTGCTAGTTGTGGGGCGTGGAGCAGAGTCTTGTCGAGATCTATAAGCTTGCCGCCCCTTCGTTGCTTGACCCTCTCCATCACTGCGGCAGAGGCCTCATCGGGCATGTGATGATCGTCTTCGATATAATCCAGACGCATCTTTAATGGTTTACGTTGGCCAACTGGGCGATTCACTTGAGATCAAGGCCTAATTTAGTATTATGTGTTTCAGAGGAGCAATACGGGCGGGAAAAGACTTGGAGAATGATATGACTGCATGATGGCATCGTTGCGGTACTATCTATTCATATACTTCGAAGACCCACGCATTCCGTTCATGAAATGGTCCTATTCGCTGTGCGACTTCGGAGAAGACAACGCTAAGATAGTCAAGCCCTGGACGGCCAGATGGATAGTGCATGGTGACAGTGCATGGTGACAAGGCCCAACAGCAGCCTTCTTCAAAGACAGATCGCATTGTTGCATAACTGATCAATCGCCAGAATATGTTGAAGGGACGGGTGCCTCTCAAGAAGAAAGTTGAGCCTTCGTTCTTGGACCGGTAAAAGCCAGGTGCACTCGGACCCGAGAAGGGTCTAGGGAGCCGAAAGCCTGATAAAGACTGTTTCTCCAAAGCGTATACCAAGATTGGCTGTTTCGCATTAGCGAGAAAGAGTATGCAACTGTTATAGACACCTAAACGGTATTCATTGAGACAGTAGACTTGCAACGATGATTAGGTAATCGGTGCGTTTGGGAATGCAAGAAGTGGAGTTGTCACGTGAATAGTCCCCGACTTAGGCACGGTCCGGTAACGGCCTTGACGTACTTAGGGTGGTAGGGGGGGCACTAGCTCAGCCATGCCCTGTCTCGCATGCGACATACCAGATCCAGGGACCATTGATCATCTTTTGACAGCCGCCCTGATCAGCAGAACGGATGTTTCTGGTCAGTCTCAAAGATTGAACTGCTGCCAAAACCTCAATATTCCGACGTCTGGATGAGACTCGTGCCTTTCCAATACCGTATGGATGTCTAACGAAATTCCGTTGTCTGCCTCGTCCGCATTGTTATCTCCAAGCCGATTAGACGACGAGGTCTCGACCACAGATCGCAGCAGTTCGGACTTGGTGCACGTGAGCCGCGAGCTCTCGCCTTATCAAGAGGCATCCGAGCAGGCTGAACGTATCAAGCCGGGATTGCCGGAGGCGAACACCACGCCAAATCAGTACCACGACCAGGAGGCAGAGGAGCATCTACCTGGTAGTAGCGGCGGCGGACGGGCTTGGGATTTTAATCAGGGTCGGGACGATAACGAAGACGAAGACGACGACGACGACGCCGACATGCCTTCCGATCTTCACTCTTCCTCTAGCGTGAAGCGCTCACATGCTCACGCACCTCTCCTCTCTGATGGCAAAGCCAATGAAGACCCAAGCCGGAGGAGCGGTTCACATTCATCATCTATGCGTTCGCGACCCAGTCGGAAGTTGAGTGAAAGAGACCCAGAAGAGCTTGCCAAAGCATCGACCAGAAAAAGATATACATACGCTGCAGGGTTCCTGCTTCTAAGTCTGATCAGCTTTGTCATCCAGACTGAGACTGCAGTTTATGTACAGCACAATCTGAAGTGGAGCAAGGCCTACTGTATGCTCTACCTGACGCATGGATCCTGGTCATTGCTATGGCCAACACAACTGCTCATACTGCGCCTGCGGTCTTGGAACACGCCATGGTCAGTCTTCTGGAGGCGACATAAGAGCATGCTTCGGAGCACGGCTCAGACGGTGCAATATCAGAAGCTAAGCATTCCGCCTGAGCTTGCAAGGAAAAGCCCAGTGCCATACTTCATTCGAATCATGGCGTTTGTCACGTGCGCTCTCACTGTTGCTGGCGGAAGTTGGTATGTTGCTGTCAATCTAACAACTGCATCCGATTTGACAGCAATCTACAACTGCAGCGCATTCTTTGCGTATGCTTTCGCAGTGCCGATGCTGCGAGAGAAGTTGAGTTTGATCAAGGTCTTTTCAGTACTGCTCGCCATTGCTGGCGTCCTCACTGTTGCATATGGCGATACCCCAGCAAAACACGGCTCTAAATCAGGTGGTGGAGCTGGCGGTCCTTCAGCCCCGGATGATGATGAAGCAAGCAACCGAGCGTTGGGGAACATCATCATTGGGATTGGCAGCGTGCTGTACGGCTTTTACGAGGTTCTCTATAAGAGGGTTGCCTGCCCGCCAGAAGGTTGCCCACCCTTCAGAGGCATGGTTTTTGCGAACCTTTTCGGTAGTCTTATGGGCATCTTCACACTGACCGTACTATGGATTCCGTTACCGATTCTTCACGTCCTTGGATGGGAAAAGTTTGAGTTGCCTCACGGTGAAGCAGCATGGGTCCTCACGATTTCCATAGTCGCAAATGCGACATTCTCGGGATGCTTCTTGACGTTGATATCGCTCACCTCGCCCGTACTCAGTTCTGTCGCTGCGCTATTGACGATCTTCTTGGTGGCGGTGACGGATCAACTCTTACCGCCGCCAATGTACGCACCGCTTCACTCGGTGGCCGTTATTGGAGGCTCTTTGATCATCGCAGCATTTATCATCTTAAGTTGGGCTACTTACCGTGAGATGCAAGAGGAGCAGGTCCACAGACCTGCAAGCATAATGGAGCAGGATAGCGATGATGATAGCGATTATTAGGGTGGTAGCCCGAGCTATCTTGGACGTTTTATTTCTTTTCTGTTTGCCCACGGGTATTTGCAACGCTAATCTTGCATGGTGGCAAAGATCTATTATTTTGATGAGGAAAATGCCCTTCGTCAGGGCTATGGCTAGTTTATAGTTGCCAGCTCTCACTCCTTGGTAGCATAGAAACCTCTTGACGAGCTTTGAATATGAATCACTTCCGAGCGAGAGAAAAATCACATGCATCAAAGCCCATGCACGCAGAACACATGGGCTTGCAGACGAACCATCTTGCAAATGAATCCTAGTACGCGTTGATAGAAGTGATGTTCTGTTACCTTCGTGAATGAAATGCAGTAAAGCTGTACTATAGCGGCGAGAAAGACGACATGCAGCACATGAGAACCATTTGGTTCATTTCCTGGCTTTAATGTTCAAAAGCGTCGTTGAGATAGTCGACAAGCAGCTCCCTCACCCTTGCTTTGGTGAGAGAGTGCTGCCGGTTCAAAGAAATGAACTGACGTCGCAACCTTTGCAACTGGGGCAGTGACGGCGGCGATATTGGCAGTTCGACCGGTTTCTCTACACCAGCTACCTTAACCTCGCCGCCGCCTTCCCCAGGATGGTCAACCTGCCACGTCGTTATGGTAGCGATGACGTCTGAAGTGGTCTTGTCGAGTTCATAGAGGTAGTTCTGCTCCGAAGCGGGTTTCAGAACCGTCGCAGCGTTCGGCCGGATTGTCTTTGCATTCGCGGCCTGGCCGCACATGGCATCCCAGATCGCCTGAAGGTCTGGTTCGGGATCGTCGTACGGCACTATGAAGAGCGGCGAGTCCCACCTCGTCATGCCGTTAGGCTCCTCATAACGGAAGACCAGATTTTCGAAAATGTCGGGCTCGTACCCGCCAGTACCGGCCTTCAAGGCATCCTCGTTAATCTCGCGACATCTGTCTGCGGGGGTACCGATGTGGACCACGCAGCTGGGCGTCTGCACTGCTTTGGCCTCACAGTACAGCTGATAGCGGAAGCCCTTGATGTAGTTCATTCCATCGGCCACGATGACATCGTCCCTGGATAGGGCACGCTTGATTGCCGACGAGAAGGTCGCCCGCGCGTCTTTCTCTGGCCTTGCTGCGGCATAGACATCGCGGGACAGGCCAAGGTTTTGATCGTGAATGTGGTGAATCTTCAGCTTCTTAGTGCGGAGGTCTGTGGATTCCGATATTTGTTTCTCAAAGAATTTAATAATTTGTGAGCTTCGGTAGGTTTTGCCGCTGGACGGAAAGCCAGAGATCAGGATGAGCTAGAGCAGTATGAGCAAAGACTCGTTCAGGATCATGGCGATCGTAGCGGTTGTGGTGAAGACATCTTACCGGCATTGTAGGAAGAGCAAGGTCTAGCTTTTGTGAATTACGGTATATGAATTGTGTATGATGTCCAGTGCTGCCTCCATTGCTCACATCACTGCTTGGGAAGATTATTTAGTGTGAGTTTGCAGTGTTTGGATTTTGGATTTTCGGGCATTATGAAAGCGACAGCTTATCACCAGCTATACAGTATATGTCTACATGTATCGCTAGCCGCTTCCTCCATATTAGCACCCTTTGATGGTACTGGACGGTCGGGTTTCCTGTCATTTGGAATTCGCAGCAGCTTGGATGAATTTACGTGACCCCTACTATTCGTGTAAACTCTACTCTCCATTAGTGAGTGTTTATGAGATCACAACCGACTGGAGGGGCAAAGTCTGGTGGGAAAAGTGATGCCGGAGCCCGCCCCGCACATCACCTTTAGAGGCGCTTTGTCGCATGGCTATACGAGCTACAATATAAGGGTTTGCGAAACCAAGCCTTCCGGCTGGAGGGATCTATCATTTGCAGAGCGCACGGCGACAGTAACCTCATCTATCATCGCCTTGCTTCGCTTCACACAGCCGTTTTCCGATAGAGCGTCCATTCAAATTATTATTGTTTAGCTCTACCTAGATAAAAGAGATAATAAGCAAATCCGTATCTGACGACATTTGAGCTTCACCCATTTGATTCTTTGCAGAGTCGTCATATAGATCATATTCTCAGTACTCAGTACATACGACCATACCACGTTGAGAACAGAGGGTCCCGTCCGCTCCCCTGAACTTAAGCAACGTAGGGGGCGACTAGTAGTACCGTGGGTGACCAGGTGCGAATCCCGCCTGTTGTATGTTTTTTGCTTGTATTCTTTTTGCCAGTTGAATAGGTGCTTGCCAACGGCAGACGGAGGGTCGAGATGTTGCGGTGGGATCGAAAGTGCATAGTCAATAAGTTCGGCCAATCGAGTGCAAGATCAGAACTGGGTAGGCCATTGTTCGTTAGGGTGGTGAACAGATCGGCATTGCCTGCGAGATACTCGAGTAAGTGCTCTTGCAATACATAGGGATATATACATCAATGGAGCCAGACGTCAGCAGGGTGAAGAAGGTAGAGAGAGGATAAAGAAGACTGTGATGCTCGGTTCAGTTGGTAACGACATTGGCCAGCTTTCCTGACTGCTGCGACGCCTGACAGGTTCCTGATCACAAACGACCTTTGGAGCGGTGTCAGCATCTGTCTACCATGTTGCCATCTCGTCTAGCCTTATCCATGCTATACTTTCAAACTGATCCTTGAGTCAGCAAAACGACGAGCACAAGAGAGGTAGACTCCATTCTAAGATCAAAAGGCATGGCTGGTCCTTTCCTGGATCAAGTAAAGAATGACTTCAATCTTGGCCGAGTGTGTATTTGCAGAGAGTATGAATTCTCAAGAGGTGAGGTCGAGTTGTCTGAGACGACCAGCTGCCCACCTAGGTAGGTATTTCCGCAGCACCATTGGTGGCCGGCTCATCCCGTGTCCTGTAACTTCTAGGGCAAGTCTAAGCGGGCTCGTGTGAGCCGCTCGATCAGGGTAAGGCGAAAGTGTCCGGCTGGTGGCATATCGCGACGACGGCTCTCGACACTAATCACTGCTTCAATTCCGCTTGACGATCGATACTGTGCTCCCGGCATTGGATGAGACAGCTCTCCCTCCTAGTCATTCCTTTCATCCTGACTTGATCCGCTTGTACCTGCTTACCGCGCACCCCATGTTCTTGTCCCTCATTTGATCCCACACCTCCCTTCGTCATGAGCGGTAATACGTCTAATGGCGAGAAAGAGTACTCCAAGGAAGAACTGAAGCTGGAGAACAAGAAGCAAGAGGTTCAGTTCAAGGCCCAACATGTATTGCTTGTCGCTTTCTTCTGTCTCATGATGTATGTCCTCTTGCTACACTCGTCGAGCCAGCTTGGCATTGTGCTTTCTCCCCTGCTGATCACCATTCTCTTCTTCCCAGAGCCTTTCACGTCCTCGGTATATATCTCTTCTGTTCCGGCTTCTTACTCTCTCGTCTCGTACTGGAGCACAAATCTCAATGCGCAGTTCCTCCAGCCGAACTTGACAATGGCGCCCACACACCTGGCGCATTTGATACTGGCTGTTGGCACCCAAAGAGCTTTGACAAGGCTATTGTCATTGTGGTAGACGCCCTCAGGTACGACTTCGCCGTGCCCTTCCAGCCGAAAAACGAGCTCGACCTCTCACACCACTTCCACGATGCGTTGCCGATCCTCCACCAAACTGCGATCCGACAGCCTCAAAATGCGTTCCTAAGGCCATTCATTGCCGATCCTCCTACTACCACTTTACAGCGGCTGAAAGGATTGACCACTGGGACTCTCCCAACCTTCATAGATGCTGGCTCGAACTTTGCAGGAACAGACATTGAGGAGGACAATTTGATACAACAGCTTCATGATGCTGGAAAGAAAATTGTCCATCTGGGTGACGATACATGGCATTCGCTTTTCCCTGGTCTTTTCGAGTCAAATCTTACCAAGCCATACGATTCTTTCAACGTTTGGGATTTACACACGGTTGATAACGGAGTAAATGAGCATTTGTTTCCGCTTTTGGAGGACAAAGGGATGCATGATAAATGGGATGTTGTCATTGGCCATTATCTGGGTGTGGATCATGCTGGACATAGATACGGGCCGGATCACCCTGCAATGACGGACAAGCTACAGCAGATGAATGGTGTGTTTGAAAAGCTGATCGATCTCATTGATGATAAGACGCTCCTGGTGGTCCTGGGCGACCATGGAATGGATGTCAAAGGAGACCATGGAGGTGAATCTGACGATGAAGTCGAGGCTGCTCTTTGGATGTACTCGAAGAAGGGTATATTCGGTCGCAGCGATCCCTCCTTCGTCCAACCTCCTTCCTCCGCAAAGGAACGGTCTGTTGGCCAAATCGACCTTGTCCCTACTCTAGCATTCTTGCTCGGCTTACCGGTTCCATTCAACAACCTTGGACAGCCTATTGAGGAGGCATTCATCGGTGCAAAGGGTAACGATTTTGCCAACTTGGCCCAAGTTTCCCGATTGACTGCTGCACAAATCCATCGCTATCAGGGTGAATATACACGTGCTCGTCGGCTCGACCAATCTGAAGTATCACCTACGTTTGCTCTCTGGAACATTGCTGAAAAGGCATGGACGAAGATCTCGAAATCTGGTGGCAAATCATCTGTGCAGCTATACAAGGATGCTGCTCAGGCTTATCTAGCTTACCAGGAAAAGAATCTTGACATCTGTAAATCCCTATGGGCGAGATTCGACCTGGTGAGCATGTCATTGGGAATCGTGGCCCTTGCTTTTACATTCGTCAACCTTATCGCCTACGCTAGAGCTCTGCAAATCAACCGTGAAGCAGCTACTCCAATCATGTTTGGCTGGGGACTGGTAGGAGCTCTCCTCGGTGGTGGTCTGGGGGCTTTCGTTGCTTACGTCGTCGGTGTGTCGACCATCCAAGCCGCAGCGTTCTTGGCTACCTTCGCAGGAAATGTGGGTGTTTCACTCGCTTTTCTACCTGCTAAGGAAGATCTTAGATTCCCACGGCCTTCGACTCTTTGGGGTTGGTTATGCTTTATCGTACCCACTTTCCTGTGCGTTGGATTCGGTTCGAATTCCTTCCTCATCTTCGAAGACGAACAATTACTCTTCGTACTTATCACTTTCGGTGTCTTGATGTTGGCACTTTCGTTCGGCCGTGAAGACCCTGACGACAGATGGCTTGGCGTCACGAACTCTTTATCATTCATCTTCGCCACTCGGTTAGCCTCATTCTCCAGGTTATGCCGCGAGGAACAGATGCCATACTGCAAATCGACTTATTATGCTTCAGCCACATCATCCACCTCGGCTGAATGGCAATTGATCTTGCCTTTCTTGGTAGCTCTTCTCCTTCCCATTGCCATAAAGCACTTCTACATGCGCACGAGGAATTACCAAGGATCTGCTGTTATATGGATCGGCATCGTCCTGAGGGTTGGCCTTGTTCTGGTCGCCTTTTTCTGGCTATTAGACGCTGCAGACGACGGTGAATGGTACCCTGCCATTTCCAAAGCAAGCCTCAAAACCTGGCGTGCCATCGTCGCGCAGATCACCTTTGCGATCGCCTTTGCGGCAGGTTACGCAACCTACATATGGGCATCTCCCCTTCTTGCAGTCAAGACCGAAGAGGCAACCGAGGCTCCCAGCACCCCAGCCAGCTCAGCAACAACTTCTAAACCTATCAACGAAGACCCCGATGCACCCATTCTTACTACCATCAATGCGGCTCCTCCTGCTCCAAAACCACCACGCACCAAACTCATCATCTACGGCTATGCCAATACCCACGGTTCACGCTATTTCCTCCTTCCAAGTGTCTGGCTGTTGGCTCTCCTTCTGGTCCAGAAGCCTATGGGCCAGGGTGCGCTCGCGCTGTGCACAATCTCCATTCTCAATCTGTTGGAGATTCTCGACGCGCTAGACCTGCTCCGCACATCCTCCCCCTCTCCACTTGGACCTGTCGTCCTTGCTCTATTAGCCCATTTCTATTTCTTCAAGACTGGCCATCAAGCGGTGCTCGCCACCATCCAGTGGGAGTCAGCTTTCATCCCACTGCACAAGGTCCAGTACCCCTGGTCGCCGCTGCTCGTCATCCTCAACACTTTCGGCGCAAACATCCTGTGCGCCATCGCAGTCCCTGTCCTCGTCATGTGGAAGATCCCACCTAAGGCGCCCGGCCTGCTCGGCCGTATCGCGGGTGCTATGGCCACCCACTTCCTCGTCTACGCTGCCATCTTGCTCGCCACGGTCGTCGAGGTGGCCTGGTTGCGCCGCCACCTCATGCTTTACCGCGTCTTCATGCCACGCATGCTGCTCGCCGTCACTGCCGGGTTGACCGTCGAGGTGATCGGTGTGCTCATTGCTTTAGTCGGCGCTAGGTGGAGTATCCTCAGTGTTGGTGACATTTTTGGATGGGTATAGCGCTTCAGGGTCGTCACAAGCATTCGCTGGAACTTCCCATATTTGCTAATGCTGATTGTGGGTGGGCCACAGCGACCCCAAAATCAGCCCTGCCACACGGCAGGTAATTCGTTGTATAAAAATCTATATAAAGTCCACATAACCAATTCCAATTTCATTATGTCATCCGGTTTCAGTTCGCTCGGCACCACTTTAAGCGCTTCATGCCCAAGAGACGGCAGTGATACAACTTGTCAGTCAGATTTGGGGACCCTAACCCTACAATTACTCTTGATCATATGAACTGAGTTCCTAAGCAGATGCTCTGTCCATCAAACATAAGTATGCTGTGGATGCTTACGTATGGACTTGGAAAGATACAAATCTTCAATAACTTGAACAGCCATTATCATACCAAGGCATAAAATCTCGAGCTGCACATTGATAGCTTAGAAAGTGCAATCTCGTCATTGTACACGAACATAACACAGCAGACTTCACATCCTCCATCATCCAAAAACATTCAAGGATTGGGAAAAGCAAGCACTGGACCACTGTTCACGGCCTCGTACCACTGCAGAAGACTGCTGAGCAGGTAGGCTGCCGAGCCCCACATGCTGGACAGATCACTTTGGTATCCACACCAGGAGTAAGTACTGGAAGGGATACCAAATACAGCGCACAGCCTGTCTCGCAATCAGCAAAAATTCCAGGCCGGTAGTCAAGGAAAGCCGGAGCAGAGTCAGATGAGAAGGGGGAAGGATTGCAACTTACAAGAAGCCCACCGATCCGACGGTAGCCCAGGCACCTATCCACCACCCTATCAATTGTGGCTTAGGCTTATACCACTTGTCCTGAGTTTCGACGGTGAACATGATACCGGCAGTCAAGAAACACACCGAGGCGACGGTCTGAGGAATCCAGTAGGCGAACAGCTCCTGGGTGGTGTTGAGGCTGGAGAGGATGCCCGGCAAGATGACGACGCTGGCAACGCCGTACATGGTGGCGCCGACCAGCTGGATGGTGCACGCGACGTATCCGATGTCGAAGATGTGCCGGGTCCGGAGCGCCGTCCATGTCGGCCACCACTGCCACTTGGTGTACTGCTCCACCTTGCCCTCCTCGGTTGGACCGAAGTCGACGCCTCCACGGCGAGGGACTGCAGGGGCAGTTTCGCCCGGCACGGAAGGTTCTACGGAGGGATCGCTGTCTTTCTTCTCCCAGCCCAGCTCAGGATCGATTAGCGGAGGGAGTTCCTTCCCCTTATTTCGGCGATGGTGCGGCTTGTAGTGACCGAAGAAATGATGCAGCTTGTCGTCGAGCAACACCTTCTGTTGGTCCTCGTGGCCTTCTAGAAATCGTCGCATGGCCGAGCCGGCGAACGAGCCGTCGTTGATAGCCTCCAGATAGGCGACCGTCGCTCCCAGTTGATAGAAGAGAGCGCCGACGAAGAATGCAAGAGGCACAGCATAGTCTTCTTCGCCAGGCCATCCGGTGCCTGGGAAGGCAGTTGAACCCCAAGCCCAACCACCGTCCATGACGAACAATATCGATCCGATCGTGTACGACCAACCGCTCCAGAACGCCATGTTCCAGTAGGGGAAGGTGGTGACCATAGCGAGGATGCCTTTGGGGATTTCTATGATCTTCGACCAGATACGAGACACGAGTGACCGAGTTCTCGATTGGGTGCGCGAGACTGACGCATTGCGTCCCTTACGCTGGTCACGGGCTCTCCAGTGGAGATGAAAGTCCTCACCACGAGAGTGCGTCAAGTGAGGGTCGTCCGTGTTGTGGTCTCGGTGCAGCCGGACGTGGACGCGGACGTTGGTCGGGTTGAAGAACCTGCTGGGGCCTGACGCCAACACGCTTTGCAACGGACTCGTCGACCGGGTGAGCTCTGCGTTGTTCAACACTGTGGAGGTACCGACGTCGAAGTCGGTTTCATCCGGCCCTGTCATTGACTTTTCATCCTGCCCCTTTGGCTTTCCATCTAGCTCTGCTGGCTTCTTATCTGGGCCTGACGATTGCCATATCTCTGGAGGAGATGTGGGCCTCTCTATGGGCAACTCCGCGTCTCTCCCAAGACGCTCGTCGCTCTGTTCAGACCGGCTGGCAGGAACATCAGTCTCTGGTGACTGCTCAGCAGTCGAATCGATGTCGTTACGGTACTGGGTAGCCTTCGGAGAGATGTACTCGTCCTCGTCGAACGGCATGGTGGTCCTTGTTGTCGCAGTCAATGCAGTTGAGCTTGTTAGCTGGAAATAGTCTTGTGCACCTTGCCTACAAAGACCCTCTCTTCAGAAAGGATGATCGACCACCTTGGCACATCAAGTTAGGGCACACTACTTGAAACGGTGGATTCGATGGCTAATAAGTACAAGCCTTTGCCATGACAGCATGGGGTGTCTGGGGGATGAACAAGGCGGCAGATCCGCACCGCACTACCACAACGCCGCCGAATGGCAGCGACACGGCTCGGGGTCCGCCACGTCGATTCCCAGTTACAGTCGACTGCATAGATAAGACCTTTGGTTTTGGCTATCTCTTCAAACGTAGTGGGATCGGCCCCCCTTGCTGACGATAGATCAGGTTGGTAGCTACCTCTCCATGGCCAATCAAAAGCGCGTCTTTTTCACCATGCCCTAGGAACGTCCTCACGGTGGCTTCACGAGATAGACCAATGATACGGCATTCCACGCATACCTAAGCAGAGAGCTTTGTTGTAGACGGCGAGCCTAGCTGGAAGTATTACCTCTTTCTAGCGCTAGACAACGATTGTTTTTCCTTTATGATATCGGTTGTTCAGCGTCAAAAAGCGCCGAAGCTGGCATTGATAAAGCAGGCACGCGCAGGGTACGCAATCTAGACCGTTCATGCACCTAAGGCAGGAGAGATAAACATGCAACTAGCCATTGGGTTGTCGTTCAAAACCCCATGCCATCCCCCCCCCATCCCGTGCAGTCGCTAGAGAGGGAAGATCCCGAAGTCCTTATCGGGTGACGTATGGACGTCTCGGGCGGAAAGGATACCTATATCCAAACCTTCAGCTTTTCACAGTGCACTCCGTTTCCGGCCCGAACTAATCGCCAGGATCAGCCAGTGGGAAAAGGGTACAGACAGAGCCGATCTATCCGCTACACGCGACACGCATGGATGGCCCGACGACGTTTTGAGATCGGCGTTTCTCTTGTCTACAAGAACTACAGGATGTAACTTCGATGTGTAAAACTTCGTGACCGCTAGATTGGCGGCTGCACTGGGGATGTGGATTCGGCACGACATTGTCGAGGGTCAGTTTTGATCACGTTTTCACATTGTTTTATGTATAAGAACAAGATTTTCTGCAACGCCAGTAGGCGCGGATGGAAGCCCAGGGTGCCTCGTCGAGGTTGAGATTGAAAAAAAAGAGGCATTCTGAAGCGAAGATGGAGATGCCGACCTCATACTGAACCAAGTACAAGTACGGTGCCCTATTTCGCAACAAAGCTCGCGAGTGGGGCGACAATCCAAGAAGTCAGAGAGCTGCTAGCGCTCGATATCTGGCTAGGCAACGCCCGAATGAAGAATTAACATCATACACTAGATAGCAGTCCATATAGGGGAGTGCTGGCGACAGCGCGATATGGAACTGTCGCGTCGATAACTTGCGAGTATGGCGTAAAGTCGGCGCAACTCATACACAGGGCACCCAAAACGGCGTTAACGGTGTTGTCGGGCGCGATTAAGTATGTTTTGAAGTGCGCGACTGGTAAGTGCGATGGTTCCGAAGGTTTAAGATAGGCTGCGAATACGCAGAAAGAATCCAAAGGTGAAGAAAATCCGGCGAAATGGTAGAAGAAGATCCAGCGAAATCAGAAAGGTCGTCATTATCATCATTTCAGCACACCCCAATCTCGACCGTCAAACAACCTGGGCAAGTCCAGCGCATCAAGCGCAAGAGCTGCACAGGCAGTCACGATCGGCAATCAATGCCAGGTTCGGTGCTCCTTCTCGACGAGACCTCCTACACGATCAAGGTCGACAGACTGGAACCTCCCATCATCCACCCCTGTCGCCTTCTCGTCGTACCTTGGCAACTTGTCGTCATCCGAGACAGGCTCCAGGCCAACACCGGTTTCACCGACGTGAACCATGACCATGCGACCACTCTGGCGTTTTCCTGTTGCTTCATCGACCTCCTCTGGGAAAGTAATCCTGATTTCAGGCAACGGACTTGAAGGCGAGGCAGGTCCATTGCTCATCAGATGCTGCTTCTCGTTGTAGATCTGGACCGCCTCTGAAGGACGAACCATGATGCGACGATGTTGCGACATTATCGAGCTGGAAGATGATGGACGGGAAGACTTCTCGTTGTAAAGCGGCAGGTCCAGATTCGCATTACGTAGATAGCGTTTCCTTTGACGGAACATCAGGAGGGCACCAACGAGAACCAGAGTGAGAGCGAAAAGGACAAGTAGAACAACCAGAAGCTTGACGACTGTAGAACTCATGGCGGCAGAGGATTGGTCGGAAGAGTCGCGTTTCAGGATGGAGTCGAGGTACTTCATTGCAAGAGTGGCTGATGCAGACGTGCAGCGTTTAAAGATGTTGGGTTGGAAGACGGGCAAGCGAACGGTAAGCCAGTTGCTTTGAACTAGGTAGGTGAGTGAAGCTGGTGAAGCCGCAACTGCGTCATTGCAAGGTCAGATACTGGAGTAGCGGGATTACCTGCATGAAGTGGATCGAAACATGCGACATACCTAGCGAAAAGTCATGAAAATCGACACGCCAAGCAGGAACTGAGCGTCTGACGTATTGAGTCTGCAACTCTCGGTCGTAGTGAGAGCAGACGGCAGCAGGAAATGGGTGGGATTCGCAGCGAGGCGGATATGGCGGCGGCGGTGATGGTGGTGGTGGATATGCACAGAAATCGAGATCGTAGTTGATCGGGCAATCGAGCGAGCGAGGGTGGGCGTGTGGGTGGATACCGCGCAGTGAAGGAGAGGACGCTCACAGAGGAGCAGAAGCAAGAAACAAGAAGGTCGGCAAGCGAATGAACAAATGGCCGGAAGGCTGAAGGAGAGAATGAGGTTGAAGATGTGAACGAGTGTGAAGACGCGCGACGGCGAGGTTGGTGGTGACGTGAAGGAGAAGAATGGAATGCGAAAACGTCGGCGAAGGCCCAGGTGAATAGAGCAGGAGGCATTGGCAGCCCGAAGAATTAAGGAGGAGAACACGCCCCATTCCTCAGGCACCAATTTCCACGCCGTGCAGCTTTCGCTACTCAATCGGGTAATTGACAGGGCTTAGACCCACGCGTAACGTACCGGCTACGGGGGCTAAACCTATTCAGACAATTCGCGTGGAGGGAGCGGAGATTGCCCTTCGGCTAGTGTGTCTGCTCCGTCACGGCTCGCTACGGGCCGCACCTCCCAGCGCATAGAGCGGACCAATGACAGGTCTTGTCGGATGGATCCGTCGTGCTCGGCCGTGGTAATGATCTTCCGTCCAATTTAAACATGCCCATTGATCCATGTCTATCGATCCATGTCCGCTGTGTTGTGCACATTGCATCGCATCCTCTTGAAGACTTACTCTTGCTGCTGAGCGTGCCTCGAAGGATTGGTAGGCAATTTCGATGCGTCTGACATGACATGTCTCGTTAGAGGTGGCTGGCCAGACCACGCACTGCCCGTCTAATGTCTTGTGGGAATCACCATTGAGCTTGTCTCCTGAACCCGTAGCTCGAATATAAGGGCATTGATGTTTGTTACACGTGGTTACTGAAATAGCATGTCTCTTCTACTGCATCGTGGCCAACAGACAAGCTTGATACTACCGGTGGCACAATGCACCTAAAACTTTGGACCAAACCGTTGAGGTAGGTACCTGGGTAGGTAAGGCATGCTGGAGTGTAACATCGTGCACCAGGGTTGGTTATATTGAAGACCCTTATTCGTGCGACGGCGTCTTGTTATTGGATTGCAACCTTTTGATTCGCTCTCTACCCCACCAATCCCTCATTTGATCTCCTCTTCATATACTTCTGTAGCTCTAAATGTTGGCATCCGCATTGTAGACAGAGCCGCTGGTCAGGTTCTAAATCCGTACCGTGCTGAGTCATAGATTACTAATCGCTACCCGGACAGTCGCCAACCTGAACCTCTGAACTGTCGACTTTGCACACAACCTTAAGCTATGGCATCTTACACGAGCAAAGAAGGACTTGATGAGATTTCTCGCTGCCGGTGGCTGGGAGATGTGTATCGTGTAATAGAACGGAATCAGTGTCTGTCGTGAAATGCGGATGCATTGTGAACCCATTCAGCACAGCTGGAGTCCATGTATACCTGTCTATAGTAATACCTGTCTATAATAATACCTGTCTATAACAATACCTGTCTATAACAATACCTGTCTATAACAATACCTGTCTATAACAATACCTGTCTATAATACCTACCTACCTAAGCAGCGAGCCCGTCGGATTCGATCGATGCGGACGTCACTGCGCTACGTCAGGAGCTTACTGCAGTGTACTGTGATATGCTGCGACGCTCCTCTTTGTACGCAGCTGAAACTGTGCCGTACGTTGCCGCCAAGACCATCGCAGGAGAGCTCAGACGATGCTGGTCTGCCGTTGCTGCTAGGTGGTAGGTAGGTAGTAGTACTGCTGCTGTTGCGCTCTGTGGCTGTCGTCGTCGTCGCTGTCTATCAATCACTCATTGCGCTGTTCTGCACTGCACTGCACTTCTTATGATGCCGGCATAGCCAGATCCTGCGTCATTCGTATATTGCTATCTCCACATTGAGCGACCAACACCTAGACGCCTTCAGCGCGCTCGGCATTGTCATCATCATCTTCCAGCCATCGTCTCCTCCTTCTTTGGAGTCTCCCTTTAATGCTAATGCTATAGGCCGACAGCCATGTCAGAGAACACCAACGACCCCAGTATGTGCATCTCTCTACCTCTGGCATATCTGCTGCCACCCTTGCTGACCGTCACACCTACCAGACCATGCCATCCTCAACCTCACCCCACAGGAGAAGCAAGCATTCTCCTATCTCTTCAACCAGGCCGACAAAGACTCGCTAGGTGTTGTCACCGGCGAAAACGCCGTCACCTTCTTCGGCCCTACCAAGCTCGACCCTTCTGTGCTTGGTGAGATATGGCAGATAGCCGATTCCGAGAACCGCGGTCTTCTCACCAAACCAGGCTTCAGTATGGTGTTGCGATTGATTGGTCATGTCCAGAGTGGGAAGCAGCCGAGTGCTGAGTTGGCCTTCATACCCGGTCCCCTACCGAAGTTCGAGGGTCTCGCATTGCCAGGCCAGGGACTGCCCAACCTGCCAGCAAGCGACAGCGTCCAACCGAGCCCAACAGCCGCCCACTTCCCTCCAGGCCCGATCCAGCCACAGCTGTCTGGACAGGGCCCGATCCGTGTGCCTCCTCTTGATGCTCAGAAAGCGCTGCAGTACGCTGAGCTCTTCACCCGCTCAGGTGCACAGAATGGGTTGCTGGATGGTGCGACAGCGAAGAGTATATTCGAAAGAGCTGGCTTGCCAAATGAAGTGTTAGGCAGGATTTGGGGGCTTTCGGATCGAGAACAGCGCGGATTGCTAGACCAGACAGAATTCATCATCGCCATGCATCTTCTCACATCCATGAAGACTCGCGCCATGACTGCCTTACCAACTGTACTGCCACCTGGTCTGTACGATGCAGCCGCACGGCGTGGCGCGCCACCCGCAGGCGCAAGACAGCCACCTAGCCGTGCAGGCATTCCCGCTCAATACACAGGTAGCAGCATTAGAGCCCAGTCCCCATTGACCTCAAAGCCGACTGGGTTTGGAACTCCACCGCCGCCGATCAGCGCACAAACTACTGGTCCGCAGTGGCTCATCACACCAGCTGAGAAGGCCAAATACGACCAGTTTTTCGCAGGTGTTGATAGGCAGGGAAGGGGCGTCCTCTCAGGTGACCAAGCCGTCACTTTCTTTCATGACGCTGGTCTTCCCGACGAAACATTGGCCTCGATCTGGGATTTGGCTGATATCAACAGCTCTGGCCAATTGTCGAAAGATGAATTTGCTGTGGCCATGTATCTAATCCGCCAACAGCGTTCCCAAAACCCACCTCCTCTCCCAGCCTTCTTACCACCTGCTCTGGTACCACCAAGCATGAGGAAACAACAACTACCACTTCAGCAGCAAGCCGCCCTGCCTTCCACTGCACCAGCATTCGATAGCGCGAGCAACCCAACCCAAATGCCCAAGTCTGCTGCCGACGATTTGTTTGGATTGGATGAGCCTATCCAGCCGTCAGCGCAGCAACCCTTGCAGCCGCAGAGTACAGGGGCGTCGGCACAGGCTACATCGAGAGATCCGTTTCAAAGTGCCCAGCCACAATCACCTACCTCACCTCTGAGATTCCAAGCTCAACCCCAGCAACCAGCTGCCAGCACTACCTTCAAACCATTTATACCGACGTCGCAGTTCGGCGCTAGCCTGCAGTCACAGAACACCGGTGGATCGCAAGGCTCCGCATCCACACCACAAGCTCGCAACTTCAGCGCACCGTTGCAGCAGCAATCTACCGGTCAGCAACCCTTCCAGCCAAGTTTCGCACAGGCACAGAGCACACCCAAAGGGTTCGGAGGTGACGATCTACTTGGGGACAGCGAGACACAAGCTGCTGAAAGTAGCAAAATCACCAGCGATACAACCGAGCTGGCAAACATGAGTTCACAGATTGGAAACCTCAGAGGTCAAATGGAAGCCACCCAAAACAAGAAGCAAACCACGCAGGCAGACTTGAACGCCACCTTAGCTCAAAAGAAAGATTTAGAGCTGAGGTTGCAGCAATTCAGAGCCCAATATGAAACGGAAGTTCGGACTGTCAAGGAGCTGGAGACACAACTGGTGACTTCTCGGGAATCCACCAAGCAACTGACACAGGAGTTGGCAATGTTGGAAGGTGCATATGGTGATTTGAACACTCAGCACCAGAGCATCTCTGGCCAGCTTCAAGCTGATCAACAAGAGAACGCGACTTTGAAGCAGAAGATTTCTCAATTAAATGCTGAGGTTGCAAAACTGAAACCCGAGATCGAAAAGCTGCAGTTGGATGCTCGCAAGGAACGGGGACTAGCGTCTATCAATAAGAAGCAACTGTTGACCAATGAAGGTGAAAGAGACAAGCTGCAGACGGAAAAGCTCGATTTAGAGCGGGCTGCAGAGGAACGAGCGCGCAGCCCTCCCGTTGCTGAAGAGCCTGTTCCGAGGAGTGCATTGGCGTCCCCAGCCAGTACGCTGAGCAGTACAAATCCTTTCTTTAGGGCGGCAAGTGAGACTGCTGCACCAGTGGAACGGTCTGCAAGCCCTCCAAATGCCGCATCTTCCACACAAGCACCGTCTGCCTTCGACGCCATTTTTGGCCCGGCTTTCAATGCCCATTCCGATAGCCACACTGGCACTCCGCCTGCTACAACGTTCTCTTCACGTCCAGCTGCTGGGCCTGGTGTTGAGGAGCCTGCCAGTGCATATGCCACCCCTCCAGCGGATCAAGCAGCTTCTGCGACACCACTGTCAGAACATGCCCCACCAAATGTAGCCAGTATCGATCAGTCGCTGCCACCTCCCCCTCCTGAAAGCAGACAGTTCACTCCCACAATGTTGGGTTCTGCTCCCACTGGAGCGAGCAGGAGCCATAGTGTTGCAAGCTCGACTCGTGTGATACCACCACAGAGCAGAGGCGGTATGGAAACTCCAGCGGCCTTGGATAGCAGGGCTGGTTCGCCAGCTCCAGGAAGCAGTCATCTTGGCACAGCTGCCGCTCTCGCAGGCGCTGGAGTGCTTGCTGCTGGCGGTGTAGCCGCAGCATCCAAGCTAGATAAACAGGATACGGGAAGCACCAAAGATGTGCCAGGAGCCTTCCCAGATGAATCATCCGCTACACCAATCGAGCCTCAAAAGTCTGGTGGAGCAAAGGATGACTTTGACTCTGCTTTCTCTGGTTTTGAGGCTGATGCCAAGCCACAGGAGGGTGGCAAATCAAAAGGCTTTGACAACGAGTTCCCTCCTATCCAGTCACTTGAGAACGAACAGGACAGTGACAGCGATACCGATTCTGAAGCCGCAAACGACTTCGACGATAATTTTGCCGCTGCATCGCCTCCTCGGAAAGAAGAGGATACCAACGACCAGCCCCAGCACAGAGCTCCAGAGGCGCGAGAACCTGTCGTCGAAACGGTAGGTCAAGCATCTGGCGCAGCACCGCCTGCAGATGTCCAGCAGCCCCCTCCATCGTATGATCAGAGTAACCAGGCGAGCCACGCAGGCCACAACGAAAACAGCTCTCCGACCAACTTTCCTCCAGAGTTTGATAATCTGCTGCCTGCGAGAGAAATCCCTACATCTACGTCGCCTCCATCTGCAAGCCCCGCCAATGGGGAAACCGACCTTCAGAGAAAGAGTGCAGCAGCGGAAGTGCCTTCAGAGGCCGTACGTACAGAGTCTACTCCTGTAGCAACTGCGGCAGGAGCAGCAGCAGCACCTTCTGCTACCGCCTCAGCCAAGAACACTTTTGACGAGTTTGATGACTTTGACGATCTAGCCGAAGCCAAAGAAGAGGATGGAACTGCGTTGGCTAGCAATGATCTAGACTTTGGCTTTGGACGATCCAACACGACAGACGAAGGTTCCGAATTCAACCCTGCCTTCGACAGTCCCGCCCCTAGCAGTACTACCAACACTTGGGCATCTACCGGTCAGCCTGGCTTCTCCGCTTCCACCATCGGCACCGCCAACGGGTTTGGCAACAGCACTAGTGGCCACACCAGCCTCCAGCAAACCCCAACGACCAACACTCAACCTAAGCAGCAAGACGATTGGGATTCGATATTCTCAGGATTGGACAACAGCAAGAACGTTGACACATCGCTAGACGGCGGTTCGAAAGATCCATGGGGTGACGCATCAGTCTCTCCACCCTCGAACGGCACCAATGGCCAGACTGGCTCGACTTCGACGGCTGCAAACCCAGCTGCACTTGCCAAGGATTTTGGCAGGGCTGTCACACCGGGAACCGAGCATGACGACCCTATCCTCAAACGGGTGACTGCTCTCGGCTTTTCCAGAGGTGATGCCCTCAACGCGCTCGAAATGTACGATTATGATATCAACCGGGTAAGTAGATTCGGGTTCCAAATTGTCGATCGAAACACAAACTGACCGAGCTTGATTCCTAGGCAATCGATCACTTGACTTCAAAGTAGACCTGGCATTCTACATCGACACCAAGTCTGTGCCACATGATGAGAAAGGTCTTCTCCTCCACAATTTTCTTTGTAGCCGCCTGGGAAACATGGTCTGGAAGACCGGAATTGGCGAGCATCTACAAATTCGTTTGTCTAGATCGGAAGAACTGGATCTTACAGAGCGTTTGAACATGCCTAAGGTTCTCATTCCGGGTCATCCAACTAGGTATTAGCTGTACCCCATAGGACTCTTATGTAACAACTCCGTTAATTTATTCGAATTTCAGCAATGACCCTTCCGCCTCCCACTTTCTCTTCACGGGAACGATGTTCTTGCGTCCCATCGAGCGCTCGAAGGCGTTCCTCCTGTCCCTCTCGACGCGCTTCGCACGGGAATCGGATTCAAGTTTTACCATCCAGTCCTGAAAATTGAATAACAGCCGATATATTTCAAGCTTGTCTGGGCCTCCATTCATATAAGCTTGTCGAGCAAGAGCTTCGAGGTCTGATACGGTCCAATGCAGGGATGAGCGAAGTCTTTCATTCAAACTTTCCTCGCCGTATTCAGAGGCCGAAAATTCCCCGCTTAGATGTTCCGCAATGCTATAGTCATCGTCGCTGATTAGCTCGCACAGGTCCGATGCGGAGGTTGCAACGTCGGCCAAACGATCGGCGTGTCGAAGGACATTGATCCGTGCCTGATCGCAGGGGATGTCTGGAAAGCAGAGACGCCAGGTCAATGTCACGACGTAATACTCGAGGCTCTTCTTGCCCTCATACGGGGCGAAGGTGTCGTCGTCGATGTCGACCGGGCCAGACCAGGAGCTGTAGCGCGGCTCTCCTGTCAGCTCGAAGCAGGTGTCGGCCTTGGCTCCGTCGATGAAGTGCGTTGCGACCCTCGCACCTCGCAGTCGGCGGATGCGGTCGACAATCTCGTCTAGCTGTGGCTGCTTGTAGTCGAGCGTCTCGAGCTCGAGCTGTAGGAACATCGTGCTGCGCAGGTCCGGCGAGTCCAGCATGGCCTGCACCCAGCTGTCTTCCAGCCGCAGCGGCTCGTCCGTCTCCCAGTACCACCAGTCCGTGTGGCGGATGGTGACCTGCACCGTGCGCGGCTGCAGGACATCCACATCCTTATCCGACACGGGAAATGACGCAGAAGCAGAGGGGCCTTGACTCAGCCGAAGCTCACGGCGCAAGCAACGGATTTGGCGAGCGTGAATGCCTAAGTCCGCGTAGCGTTCGACGTGGGTCTCGGGCGGCGGTAGTAGGAGCATGTTCTGCAGGTTGCCGGCGTCGGAGGTGATGTCCTCCATGACGAACATCTGCGCGACGATGTGCAGCGTGCCGAGCGAGGCCCTGTTGAGCCGGGTGAGGGTATGCATCCAGCCTGGGCTGCGGCAGTCCGGCGGCGCCCGGTAGTACCAGAGGCAAAGTTCCGCCTGCGCGAGAGGCAGCAGACCAGCCTCCATCCATATGCGCCGGCATGTACGCACCAGCGCCGTCTCGGTCTTCATGCGGGCGCAGTGGCCCGGTCGGTAGTAGAACGCGTTCGGGGGGTAAGTGCACGAAGGGTCCGGGTGTGGAGCGGTGGCAAACTTCCAGATCTGCTCGCGTAGCTCTCTTGGTAGCTTTGAGAACAACGGCGACTGCTCCTGCGCATGGCACCGAGACAATGTCTCCGCCGTCTCTGCCGTTTCGATCGTGATCTTCCGTTTCAATCTTGCTTCTAGCGCCTCGATGAGCGATGGTTGTGACGATGACGACGACGTCTTCCTAACTTGCCAGCTGTCTATTATGCTAGCCTTCCTCCTTTGCCAACATGGGCTGTTCACGTCTGGCACTGGCATACTACTCTCCACTGGCATACCGTACTCTTCTTGATTTAAGAAAGCGTCGAAGTCGAAGCCATCGAGTAAGTCCGACCCCTCCTCTGCCTGATGCGAAGCAATGTCGGAGGCGGCTCTTGAAGAAATGAGCGTCGCCATGTCAAAATGACCGGCTTTTCTTGAGATCCACGAGGGAAAGTAATCGGTATGCGATACGTAGGATAAAGGCAGGATCACAGTGCTGCCTTAGATCTGTGCTACGATACTGCCGAATGTTGCCCTCCGATTGCGTACGTGCTTGAAAGAGAGCATGAGATCTGAGTGATTAAATGTGCAAGCAAACTCGTCCTTTAAAACCATCTCGAGAGCGACGGGAATTGTTATATTCCTCCTGCCTTGCGTATGTGCTTGCCTAGGCGGGTGCTGGGATCCTGCCAAAAGTGTAGTAGCTGCATGAACAACCATATATAGCGCCGAATCGACAAGGCGGTAGTGGACAAGGCTGCAGTAGACCAGGCTGCGGTAGACAAGACGCCCAGAGGTAAGTATCAAGAGCGCTGATCGCGAGCAACGGCATGCTCGTGGAGCGGGGATCTCTTGAAAATGGTTGGGTGTGCATGTCGCCAGGTCGCCAGGGTGTCGAGAAGTCATGAAACAGCCTGAAATCCGAAATCCAGTAAGCGATCTTTGGTCCTACCATACGCAAGCTCTTTCTTCGAGAACAAAGAAGCCATCAGCTGACGCTGTACAACATTGACAAACAACTCAGCTTCATGTTCAAAAGGCAGAGAAGTCATGCATCTACAAGCCCCGGAAACTGCACAGTTGAAGTTGCTGCTGGCATATCCCTTATCTGTCGTCTCTAAACAACAGGGATGGCATGTAACGGACGTTAAAAGCTATCACTGCACTTCATCAAGTGCCAGGCGCGTTGTATTACTGATTTTTGTCAGATGGACCGCGCCATAAACACCTCATCTAATTTCATATCTTTCTTCTTCTCCAAGCTCATCACTATCCCATCCATCTTCCTCATCACGTTGGGCCAGTTCTACGAAACGCCTCAGTTCTTCGACACGACGTGCTTCTTCATTCTGAGCAGGTCTATCAGCAGCGAGACCATTAGCTGCAGCAGGATGACGTCGCCTTGCTTGCTCTCGAACCCCACGTTCATGCATCCTAACAGCGGCGGCATTGCCCCCGACTGGAGGGCCATGAAAAGGGTTCTGTCTTCCACGCAGGGGGCGAGCTTGTGGCTGGTTTGCCTCTGCTATCAGTGGTTGATTCGCCTGAGCTCTCGGCTCGTTGCCAACTTGTATCTGTTCAACTTCACCGGCCAGGTTAGCGATTAGGGCTTGGTTGGCAGCCTCAGCTTCGGCTTCTTCAGCCTCCCTTGCAGCCTCGAGAGCTATTTGCATCCAGCCTCTGCCCGCCTCACCATTCTGTCCATTGCCAGCCTGTTCACCATCCTCACCTCCTTCCAATTCCCATAAGCGTTGGTAACATCCAGTACCTGCTTTGTTGAAGTGCTGATAAGGATTTTGTCCATCAAGCCAAGCACCACAGAGATAGCAGAAGTGCGTGTTGCACTGAAAGCATTTCATGTGGTTACATCCCATCGTCTTCTGAACAGGCGAATAACATGTTGGACATGGGCTGGTATGTGCGCGAATGTAGTCATAGCTGGCCTTCTCTTCTGGGGACAGTTCGGTCGGATCGCGTGGGTAACAACGGGCAAAGGGACCATGCCATCCCATATAACAGACTCGACAGAACGCAAGGGAGCACTTCTCGCATACAGCCAGCCGGTCGTTCGGATCGGTAGGTAAAGGTGCAGATTTGGACTTCTTCGTAGAAGGTCTTCGTGCGGCTGTGGTGCCCGGCGAATGGGGCGGCGTGGGTAAGGCGCCTCCCTCTGCGTCGCTCTCGTCTGAAGAATCGGAAATCGGATATTCAAGTAAGTTCTTAGGAACAGGTGGGTACTTCGCGCTTCGGGCAGGACCCTGACACCATGTTCTTGGGCAATAGACGGTGTTTTTATCTGCTTCCAGGCGTTTCTTCCTCTTCATCTCCACGTATCTTCTCACTACTGCCTCTTCCACACCCATCTGCAACAACTCTCGAGGATGCAATGGCCGGCCATTCTCGCGCTGTCGCTTCCTGCCAGCAACACCCTGGTCCTCTTTCCCACAACCTGGATCTAGACACCGGATAGCAGCTACATTGCCCTCAGTGATTGCATCATTATAAAAGTCCTGTAAGCAGCTCTTGCAGAAGACATGTCCACATCTTTCAAGCTTATAGCAAGCAGTTCCCTTCTTCGGTTCGAGGCAGACTCCACAGTCAAATGTATTGGCGTCAAACACCTGTTTCTTCACCGTGGCATCGAGTTCAATAAGCTCATGCTCCAGAGATCCAGAGGTCAAAGTCAAGCAACCCTCATTGGACTGGTCCAGGTCAAACCCTCTCTCAGCCGCCTGCTGCAGGAAATCTATGTATGCGAATAGAATTTGGCATTGTCCGTATTCTTCCCATAGCTTGACGGCCTCGACTTGAAGTTCTTCCAGTTTACTGACTGGCAACCAAGGGATAGTAGAAGACAATGCTACGGTGGGTGGTTTCTCATTCGGGTAGCCGTCCGGCAATGTTACCGAGAGGAGGAGCGGTGGCAAATGTGAGAGGAAGACGTCATGCTCGATATATGCGACGCTCTTGCTGGAAGATGCTTTTGAAGCGTATGTTGTATTCTGGTTGGTATCATTTTGCTCGTCTGGAGAGGGTACGAAGCGTACTAGGAGAGGAGAGGCTGGAGCGACAGCTAACTCCAGACTTGCCGCAGCACCATCACCGTGGATTTGGAGTTCGGGATAGATAGCCTGAATGGAGGACAGTTCTTCCTCGCGCTCGTCGTCGTCGGCCATCCAAGGCAGTGTTTCGAATGCTACCGGGTGTTGGATTTGGAAGATCTCATGCCCGCTGGAGCAAGAGTATGATCGCGAAGTGTGGCAAAGCGTATGTTCAGCTGTACATTCTAGAATCGAAAACTCCTATCCCCACTCGTCACGCAAATGATAGTTAGCAGAAGTAAGACGCAGGCAGAAGCAAGCGTAGAGCAATATAAGGTGTGAGTTTCCTGAACAAGAAATTGATTGTGTATTATCTGGAAAGTCGTTTCTAGCGACGATGAAGGATGACATAACTCGAAATCCGCTTATCATTTGGATACTGTATCGGTAGCTTAATTCCTTAAACCCGAAACGACCACCGCAGGGTAGTTCCACCTGAAACACCGCAGAAATACGCTTGTAAATTATGTGGCTAAGACGACAACAAGACCGTCATTTCCAGATATAGACCATTACCACTCCGTCACCGTATCTGTTCCCTTCCGTGTGGTCGCTAGTGGGGTGAACAGAGAGGGTCGAGAGGGAAGAGAAATATGTCCCCAGATGCCAGCCCATTGGCTTCGCTAAGCTTGACCCATGTCCATTACAACCCGGCATCACACCTGTCGCATCTCTGTGCCTGGCTGGCGCTGGTGCCGCAAGCACTATGCGTGACATACGTGACGCTGATGTTCAGCTCGCGCGAGGTCGAGGTCATCATGATGTTCGCTGGCCAGATGCTGTGCGAGGGAATGAACTGGGTGTTGAAGAGATGGATCAAAGAGGAACGGCCCACGCGTGAGTCTACTCCCAACCCGCTCCTTAGTATTGGGTGGAACCTGGCCGAGAATGGTGTGCAATCATACCGCGGACTGAAGACAAGCTGACGAATGTGATTTGGGAAGAAATGCACGGCAAGGGCTACGGAATGCCTTCTTCGCACGCTCAATTCGTGGCCTTCTTCAGCACCTACCTGGCTCTGTTCCTCTTGTTACGACATGACCCGCATTCGTACCAGCATCAGCCCTCACAGTCCACACCCTCGCCGAAACCTACGCCGCCCACGCCTTTCTACCAACGTCTGCTTTTGTCTGTTGTTGGGATCGCCTGTGCCGCTGCGGTCGCACAATCGCGCATTTACTTGAACTACCATACGCCTCGACAGGTGTATGCTGGTGTTCTTGCTGGCGTAACGATCGCGATCGCCTGGTTCATCTTCACGAGCTTGGTGAGGAAAGTCGGTTTGTTGGACTGGTTAATGGATCTGGGGATAGTCAGGGCTCTGAGGATTAGGGATCTTGTGATTGAGGAGGATCTCTGGGAAGCAGGGTGGGAGCGGTTCGAGGTGCGGAGAATTAAGAAGAAGAGAGCTGCTAATGGTAAAGATCAATGATTGAGGTAAGCGAAGATGAGTCCTGCATAAGACCTTAGCCACCGAGCTTTCTATAAAGGCGCTGTGAAGTTTCCAGATTCGCGTTGCATGCAGGGAGAAACAGACTGTGAATTGTGCTCGTTTTGACAACATTGGCAACTGATGCCTAAGCCAGAGCCTATGCTTGTACTCAACCGATCGGAAATGCCAACACGGGGGAACGTCTCGGTTCAGAAACAGGCGATTGAAAGAATTAGAACGGAGGAGTAACGGAGTGAGAAGCGAGGACAAATATCATTCAAGAACTATTGAATCAGTCAACAGAAGCAACCTGTGCCGTCTTCTCATTCTGCTTCCCACCGTCGCCATTGGGATCAGCGGCGAGGGTTTCATCACGAGGGCCAGCAATGCTGGAAGCCTCGCTTTGGACATCTCTCTCATCATCAAACTTCTTCTCCGTCCCTCCCTGCGTAGTGATTGTCATGAAAGGGACGAGACAAACGCTGAGTGCGGCCATCGCAAAAGCGGTCCAGAAGACGACAGAATATGGAGCAGCCTGTGCGTCCCAGTATCGACCGAATGAGGAAGTTCCGTCGGCCTGTTGCTGTTTGACGGCAGTGGAGACAGCAGTAGCGATACCCAAGCCGATCGTCTGACAAAGCCTAGCAACTGTTTGGAAGATGCCGCCGGCGACGCTCTGTTGCTCTTTTGGCATCGAGCTCATCACATACATGTTGGCGACGTTAAATTCGAGGTCTGCACCGATGACCACGAAGATGAAGGATGGGAAGCAATAGGCCCAATATGACGACGAAGTTCTGTTGACGGCTAGGAGGAGGAAGGCAAGGGCGTAGGCGGAGGACCCCACGAACATGAGAAGCTTATTCGATACGACGTGCAAGATCATGCCGGCCAGGATGTTGACCGCAATGCCTACCACCACCATAGGGAGAAGGTGGACGGCAACCATGAGTGGAGAGAAGCGCCAGACTTCTTGAAAGAAGAGCGCGATGAAGAACGAGGCCGGTCTATGGGTTTACAATGGTCAGCATGTAGTTCTGAGGTATCGGATTACCGTCAACGCAACGAAGCTGCACTCACGTGAATGACATGAAACCCAGACTCAATACAGCGAGATTGAGGGAGAAGTTCTTGTCCAGCCAAATCCGCATTGGAATAAGCGGATGCGAGACCCAATTTTCCCAGAAGACGAATGAGATGATTAGAACTAGGCCAACGACGAGGAATGCGATCACATAGCCTGTTCTCCAACCCTCTGGCGCCGTCTCACCCAGACTCAATGCGGCGGAAAACAGTCCTATGCCAGCAATGGTGAGAGCAACACCGACGATGTCGAACCGTTTCAGCGTTTCCAGCGTCCAAGGCACCTTTGCCTCGGAGTCACCAGGAACGCTGAAGACACCGACAATGGTGAAGAAGACAAAAATGATGGCGATCAACCAGAAAGATGCGCGCCAGCCAAAGAGATCTGCAGCAATGCCACCAAAAAGTGTGCCACCAACGAATCCGAGAGGATTGCCGGCACTGAAGCAGGCAAAAGCCGCATTCTTCCTCTTGCTGGGCTTGTTGTAAATGACACCGAGCATGCCAACAGCAGGCGGAACGGCGCTGGCACCAGTCAGACCCATGACTCCAGTCAGGACATCGAGACCAATACCCGACTTCATAAATCCAGCACCTAGATTAAGAATGGCGAATATGAATAGCGACCCTACAAAGAGCACCTTGCGACCAAACAGATCGGCGAGATTGCCAAACAACAGCAAGAAGGCTCCGGCAGCAAGCGCGGGAGCTGATGCCAACCATGTGATTTGAGCAGTGGGCATGTTCAAATCTCGACCAATGTAAGAGGATGTCACCGTTAAGGTGCCCGTTAGGAAAGATATCATCGCAATGGCCATTGTCGCCGTCAAGACGAACAAAATCTCTTGGAACGTGTTGCGGAAGCATGAAGGCCGGGCATTGGTCGTAGCTTGCTGCAATTCAGCCATTTCGGCATTGTCGTTATTTGAGACGGCATCTTTGTCATCAGGGACAGTGTTATGCCCGAGAGTCGTTGTCTGTATCTGATCTTCTGTACCCATAGTGAGCGATGCCAAAGCAAAAGAATAAAGGCACGCAGAAGACAATGTAGATCCTTATCAGATCGAAATTTCCGCCTGGAAGACCAGTAGTATATATACCTACTTTATCAATCTAGGCCCGCTTTTATAACCCCTAGATCGAATGCTGGAATGTGACTCCAAGATCATCCTAGGGGGGGAAACGGGCTTATTCCGCTTTGTAAATGCTTGAACAGGCGGGGAAATCATGCGCTATGCATATACCTCGGCCGATTTCGCGCTGGTGTACAGCACGTTGGCAGCACGCCATGACTGTATACTGGGAGGTTGACGACTTCATTTCCGCTGTTCGATTGATGACCAATGTGATAGGATCTGTGCAAATGCCAGGTGGCCAGGAGCTCACCCTCAAAGTTTGACGACTGTCCAGCCCACAGGTAGTAGCTTGGCGATCTCGCCACGGATTGCGCCCTGGGCCTCTCTGCCATCAACCCATTGCTTGGGCCCAGCCCAGTATTTGACGAATCCTTCAGGGCCAGACACGAAGAGGATGGAAGGCTCGGATTGCGTTCCGCGTGGGCGCTGTGACAAAGCTTGCTTTACAATCGTTGGTGTGATGAATGTGCCTTCCTCATCCACGAAGTAGTGCGTGCGAATCTTCCCACCGCCGCGGTCGTCTGTCCTGGCCAAATCCTCCAGAGTCTTTACAATCGCGCCGGCATCTGCTGTGTTTTGAGGTGGTGACATCTCATGTGTCGAGCCCTCGGACCGTTTCCACCAATGGCCGAACCACCCACCCTGTGACTTGGCAAACGCATTGGTCTGGCCACCTAGGCAGTCCTCTCGTTTCCTGTTCGCCCAAAGTATCGTCACTTGTGCATCTTGATTGTCCTTCATCGCATTGGCGACTCTCAAAGCCGGCGCAATGCCTGTGCCACCCGCAAGGAAGACCACATTTCTCACCTCAGGTGGTAGGTCGGCTTCAACAGACGGACCGCGCACTTCGATGTCCGCGCCGACGGGCAGACGGTGTAGGAAGTTGGAGACCTCACCATTGGGCTCTCTCTTGATGAGAAACCTTAATCCTTCCCTTTCGCCAGTGGGAGATGTGGATGGCGACGGTGGTAGCACGGTATAGGAGCGAGCGATCTGCAGTTGTGGCTGCTTGAACTCGACGCTGGTGACGGCCCGGGCGAGGCGAGGGTCGGCAAGTGCGCGCATGAGGGGCGCATCCTTGGCTTGCAGTCGATGGTCGTTCGGCGAGAGGGTGAAGATGGAGCAGGTGGACGAGACGGTCTCTTTGCCGACGATGGTGTACTTCGAGAACCCATCTGCAGAAACCGCACCAGATCCGTTGGCGTACGACCAACCCAGCCAGCCAGCCAGCAGGCCAGTGGTAGTTAACAGGAAAGCATTACGGGTCAGACTGCTGCGTTTAGGACTCGCATTTATTGGTTCCGCTGTCTTTGCCGTCGTCGACGAGACACTATTGTCGAGCGTACGGTTCTTGAGCAAGGGCGCGGTTTCATTCTGCTGTGGCTGTTTCAGGCCAGATCTACGCGTCGCAGCGAGAGTGAAGGAGCGGGCGTTAAATATCGTCGTTAAGGTGCTTGAACCGTTGTGGAAAGTCCAGAGGAGTTGTCTAGACGTTGATAGAGTGTGCATTGCTGTGATGAAGTGAAACCAAGTAACGAGCCAATGGAGGGAGCTTTGCTTGAAATGTGGAACGGCAGCACTTACGACACATTGGATGTACCAACACCCGCGCACGCGCAGCCACATGCGGCTCCCGTCTCCAGAACTTTGTCGGGCAAGATAATCTGTGCACGCTCCCTTAGTGTGGAGGTATCTCTGGTCGGCCCTGGGCTGGGCTGTATACCTACCTACTAATAATCTAGCCAACACGCAAATAACCGTTTGATCTCTGACGTGATGAATGACGATGAAATGCCTCCTGCGTTGACGTCGTTCAATCATTTGGCTGTATACCACAACATTAGATCCTCATCCACACAACCGAATTTTAGAGCTTGATACATATGCAACTAGGGGAATATTTCCAAACGGTAGACGCTAGCTCGGCACATTGGGCGAACCACCAAAGAGGCCGCAGATCACTTGTCCAACCTGGATTAAAATAAAAATAAGAGTAGTCTACTGAATCAGAGGGGAGCTGATTGCCGCTGAGCTTCAAGGCCAAACGCTAAACTCGATCCAAGAAGATTAACCTCCATAACAGGAGATGAGAAGATGCAGGTCTCTCGAGAGACACGTACACGTATGAACATAAGCTCGTCACGGGGCTGATACCGCCGGGTCATACAATTAGGTAGGTAGTCTTTGGGTCCTGTTGCTCCCTCACGACGTTACCTCCTCGCTTTCACGTTGGCTGCTGTCTGCAGTCTTTCTGGCACTTACACAACGCTTGCATGCATGAAATAGGTCAAGCTCAGTGGCCAGGACCAACATGCTTCCATAGACCGCCAAGGTCATCTCAGATACGAAATACTGGAATTGATCAATAATGAAACAAATCCCATGCTCGCTCACAGAGTCTCAGGAATTCTTCCTTCCTTTCTTCAGAACTCATGTCTCGCCTCCAATCACCTCGGCTATCTGGTCGAAATGGTAGGGCAGCCCTTTTCGAATCATGTTGGGAGTTGAACCTCGTAGGTGGACTGCCATTATCACGCTCGTACTCATCTCTGCCCCTCCTCCTTGAAGCAGATCCGGTAAAGCTGGAAGTAGCAGGAAAGCCAAGTTCAGGCCGCGGTTCGGGATTGGGTTGCTGCGGATTGATCGGTCCGTATTGCTGGTGCGAGGAAGCCGATGACGACGACGGGAGAGTATGTGGCGCTGGCGGTAATGTGTGGCTAGGCAGTTGGTGGTGCGTACCATGAGGGTGTTGTGAGAGTGAGCTCGAGGGCGGTGGCGGTGGTGGAGGATGGGGACCGCTGCCTGATTGTATAGGTGAAGGTGGCGTGGGAGGTTGTGTGCCGCCGTAATGATGTACCACTTTCGGCATCAGGTCGTCGCGTCCGCCAGACATACTTTGTACAGCTTCCTCTGCAGACCTGAACTCTCTTGCTCGCGCGCTGAGAGGTGGGTTCTGATGATGCGAAGGTGGAAAACTTGGCGATGGTAAGGGTGGGTGGGCAGGCGAGTTGAAGCCGCCTCTTGAAGGCGCCTCAAGACGGTCATTGGCAAAGACATCCGATATTGGAGGCAGGCGATTCGCGGTCTGGTTTGCTGGTACGTGATGAATGTGACTGTTCTGTCCTAAACCGCTCGGACCATGCGGCGGTCGATTCAATCCAGTAAAGGTCTGGTGAAGCGGTGCAGATTGTATGACTCGCTCATTGGCAAATTGAGCATGCGACGGTGCACTTATGGCAAGACCCGGTGGGGGGCCCTTTCTCTTCGAAGTAGGCGGCGTTCTCGTCTGAACGCCAAATAGAGTGGTATCCTGCGGGCGTGCAGATGCAGCATCGCCAGATTCAGACGCATTCGCGCCTGAAGCACCTGCTTTGCCTTTCTGCCTTGCTTCTATAAGCTGCCGTTGTTGATCGCGCACATCCAAACTTCTCTGTAATTGTTCTCTCATACTCGGATCATTAGTCTGGAAGCCTGGGGAAAGACAAGCCAGGCCAACGTCCTGAATACCCAGGCCAGCAGAATGCTGTGATGTCAGAGCAGCAGTAGCAGGTCGAGCAGTTTGCGGGCCACGGTGTTCTAGCAAGTTCTGCGACAAATCTAGGCGGTTCGGTCTTCGTTTCGAGGTGGGCATCCTCGGTGAAGTGGGTTCCTTCTTCACCTTGATGGAAGGAGGCAGTGGGGAACGAACGCTAAAAGGGCAGACAGTCAGATCATGCAAGTGCGCATTCGATACAATCGATTAATGGCATGTTTCGAGGGCCTGAAGCGCAGGCCCAGAATACACCCTAGAGGGTACAGGTAAGTGGGATGGACTGGACATACGAGTTTGGTGAGTTGTTTCCATTCGACAGGCGGGAGGCACCAAGAGGATGCTGTTGATCGGTAGCTTGAGGTGGAGAGGCGCTTCCGCGCGCACGTTTCGACGCAGGCTCAGTAGTGGCAGCAGACGTCGCAGGCGCAAGAGCTGGCAAGTGTCGCGGCGAGGGGTGCACGTCCCCAATGGCAGACGGCTGCCTCGGTGAGGATGTTGGAGACGGACGATGGTGACTATGGCTCTGGCCGTAACCGTGACTGTGGTGGTGAGGTTGCGACGGAGGCGGTGGTATCGGCGGTTGAGGAGGAGGTGGTGGTGGTGGTGGAGCAGCGGCAACAACGGTTGACATGTCGCGGCAGACAGCGTGAGGGGAAAGGAAGAAGGAGTCAGACGACGAGCAATAGACACGAACGAAGGTGAGGTCGACAGAGTGTGTGCGCGGGTGTAGAGGGAAGGGTGGAGTGGGCAGAGAGGGTAATTGGAGTCGAGGTGGAGCGCAGAGATCGGGTAGGAGGTAGAGCGGGAGGGCTTGAAGCAGCAGAGTCAAGTCTGTTTCTGGAGTCTGTTTCGGCGTCTGTCTGTCTGGCTTTCTTTCTTTCTTTCTTTCTTTCTTCCTGGCTGGCCGCTTGTCTGTCCGTCTCTGTCTGGACGTGGCCTGGTATACCGTAGGTACCTACGTATGTCTGTACCGGCCGCGGAAGTTGTGCTGTGGGTAGTGGGCAGTGGGTAGTGGGTAGCGGGTAGTGGGCTTGGATTATTAGTGTTATGCTGCCGTTCTCAATTGGGCGAATCGCAATCTGAGAGTTTAGCAGTTGGTCTGTGTACGATGCGAGGCTGCGTCTGGTGTGTGTGTGTGTGTGGTGTGTGTGCGTGCGTGCGTCTGCGCCAGTGGAATGATGACCGGGTAGGCTTGTCGTAGAACAGGTGTGGATGCGTATGCGTGCGTCTGCGCATACGTATGCGTGGTCCCGTCTGCAATCTCTATATGAGGAACAGAAGGAGAGATGAGGCAAGCTTGTTTGAGCGAGAGATAATGATTGAGAGATGATGGACGGGGGGAGAGAGACAGAGAGAGAGAAGAGAGAGCGAGAGAGAAAGACGGAGGGAGACAGAGTCAGACTATGCTGACTTCAGGGAGGGTTGAGCGTTACAGGCTGTGGATGCGGCACAGGAATCGGGCGCTATTGGAAACCGGCGCGGAATCAGACTCTTCATGCATCAATCAATCAATCAATCAATCAATCAAGACAGTTCGTCAATTGATCAATCGATCATTCAAACAACCTAAGCCGTCAATCTGTCTGCTCTGTTGGCGGCGGTGCGGTCTAAAGGTGGGGTTTCGTCTGTTCTCTTTCGAGATGAAAGAAATATAGCTCTGTGTGATGTATGTTGGATGTCGTGTGTCGTATGTCGTACGCTGGATGGTGTCGATAATGACAATGATGATGATGATGACGATGATGACGATGATGATGATCCTGTATGTAACGGCGGTTTGGGTACAGAGTACTACCAAAAGGCTAGATAGAAACCCCAAAGAGCAGCGACGCCAGCTCCTAGACTCCCACTCTATTTGGCACCTTTCAAGGTTGCTTTGTGCAGACAGAGCTTGAAGTCAACCCCCAGCAAAGGAGTGTCTGGCAAAGAAAAGGCGTGAAGGTGAGAGTATAGGCAGACAATGGCGCGTGGTGCTGTACAGTACTAGACCACTCGTGCAAGAGCTTCAAATCATCAATCCAACTGAGCCCTTCCAGAACAGATGCTGTGCCGTAATCCGTAGGGTAGCGGGGCCAATATATTGGAACTATCGAATTCGGCGCTATGGTCCAATCCCTTAAATGGCCACCCCTGCTACACTGTACAGGAGGGTTCCGCAATGCCGCGACGTTGCAGCCAGCGTTACAGGGCCAAGGATCTGTACGTTGCAGGCTGTGTGCTGTGCTTCTGTGCGGATTGGTCTACAGCCAGCGATGCTGTGCTGTCTTAGTGCCTGCGGGCTGGGTTGCGATTCTAGCAACCGGGCGGCAAGGCGATCAGGCAAAAACAAAAATCAAGCGAAGGAGGAAGAGAATGGAGAGAGAGTGTGTGTGGGTTGATAGAAAGAGGGAGACTTCATCGGATAAAATACGACTGAGTGACTTCGACTGCAACGATGTATGTAAAAGTCAGTAGGCCCGACAGATTTCGTGTAAATCATCCACTGTCCTTCCTTCTCCAGGGCCCTCAATCCCTTATAATCCTACAGATTCACTTGGCCTGAACTGAAACCGTTGCGAATACCAACAAACCAGCCGGTTGGTTGGCCTATGATGGGTTTATAGATGCCTGTTCATTGACAATCTTCTCACGCCTGCTGTCTCATCTCGCATCATCCCCAAATCCACTACAATACCCACAGCCAGCCAGGCGGCACTGCAATTGTAATTGTAGCAGGCCGTCATCGTTGCATTGCGGCAGGTATGCAGCCAGGATCTGTCGAGTGTGGACAGAGCGGGAGGGCGGCTGTTGCAGCTAGTGACCGAAATGGGTATTGGAAGGTATCACGACAAGGGGAGATCAAAGGTGATAGGGCGTAGGCGGAGCAGATGTTTCGCTTGCTCCGTGATGCACTATCAACTGGTGAAACAGACACGAGACAGGGCGAGACAGGACCGACCGAAACGAGGCCACACGAAACCAAGCCAGTCCAGCCCGAGGTCTGGTGGCTGACTATCTACATAGGTAAGTACAGCAGGTAGATCGCTGGCTGGATACGAGGGTCCGCAAAGCCGCCCCCTCACGCCGAGCTAGAGAGCTGCTGCACGGGAGAAGAGGTGAGGTGGTGATGCAGGCGAATGACAAGAACACACGGTCCGCGACGATACCCACTACAGCTCCAGTGTTGCAGGATAGAACAGAACAGAGACGGCAAAGCGTTTCTCCCCCATCTGGAAGGCCTCAAAACGCCAGTGAAACGGATGTATTGGGCCCCTCGATCCCTCTACCCACCCACTCATCTGCGACACTGATCACACTCCTCCCATCACGCCCCCAATCAGACACCTCCGTTAGAATCCCTGAAACTTCCCTGATCTACTGTATGTAGCGAATCGACGGAGTCTTTCTCCCCCCTAATCCAGTGACGAAAGCGGCAATTGTCAAGTTCCGTAGGAGGTAAAGCTCTGTGTACGTACTGAATACTGTACTTGCGGAAAATCTCCATTCGAATTCAGGAAAGAAATCCTTCAAGCCGCAGACATCACTTCTACGACTTCTGTTCGCTCGAGACGTCGGGCTTTAAAATGAGACAATCTCCTCTCTTGGATGTGTGACACCAATAGAGTCCTACCATCCTGCACATACGCACACAAGGCAAACATACGAGACTGTTGTGTTCCTCAAACGATGATGAGCACGCAGCTGAATCTCCCCAGGATCCCATTCCGTCGGTCTGGGATGATCCCAGTCAGCCTGTCCCTGGTCCATATTGGCACTCAGATCCCTCGAATTTCTATTCTGATGTTGTGAAAAGCTCTTGCTGGAGTGAGGGCAGGGAGGGGGGCCATCAAACTTGCCAGGAATACGATAGAGCGCTCGACTTGCCAAACCCAGGAAGGATGTTCAACTGCCGCATTCGGCGCCTCTCATTTGCTGACCCCAAACACACTGCGTCATATTACAGGGGAACCTTGACAGTTCGCTCCTCCTGCACGTACATCATTCGCGTATAGATGTACTGCTCCTAAGTATATAGTACAGAAAGGTACGCTGCGATGCTCCCGACTAATAAATTACAGACTCGCCCAGACAACCCATGCCAAGCTTTCTTGCACGATTGTCCCTATTGTGGAGTCTCAGGCCATCGATATGCATGACAATGCAAGCCTCGATCTGGTTTGATGTTAGATTGGTGTTAGATTGGGCATCTTTCTACTGCATAAGTTCAGGAGAAGAGCCTGCATGTTGTATCTGAGTTGAGTGCGATACGTGTCGGCACAGTACCTTCTAGGTATGATGGATACAACATAGTTACAGGCGGATTACCATGGGCCATGGTTGACGTAAACTTAAGTATGAATTCAAACAATACAAGGCCGGCAATATGGCTGGAGGCAAAGCTCGGGTTATCTGGAAGGTGCATCACCAGGTGCGAGCAATCCAAACAGAAGATAAGTCCTGTTCCAGTAGGAATCAGCATTCTTCTTCAGTCGATCAGCATCTGTCTTCGCCAACGTAACATGTTCGATGATTTGCGCGGCCACTTGCTCGACTCCTTCGCCAGATGAATGGTTTGCCTTCGCAGGGACCCTGAGCACACGCTGTAAGTAGAGCAAGTCAAAGAGACGTTGCTTGAGCTGGTTCGATTTGGCGTCATCTTCAGATGTTGTCTCGGTGGTGCCATCAGTCTGCCCATCCTGCTTACTATTGTCGTCATCATTAGTTTCTTCCGTTACGCTTGAGGGAAATTCGATGATTGAGCCTATTAGACTCTTCTGCAGCTCTTGGTCTAGCCTGATTTTCAAATGCCTAACCGCTGAGACGCTCCAAAAGTCCGTGCCTATTGCAGCCATGCGCCCATGAATCGACTTCAACAGCTTGAAGGTGAGGGGTGAAGGCTGCAGTGGTAACGAGGGTGCACCTTCGTCCCAGAGAATCGTTGGTGTATACTTCACCGAAAGCAAGCTACTGCTGAAGGCCGGAATTTCTGACAGTGCGATGTCCTCCGCAGCCTTGCCATGGATGCTATTGATGAAGTTGGCATCGACTCCCGCTTCAATCTGAGAGCCGAAGAGAATGGCAACATTCTGTTTGATGCTGTTCAATTCACGTAGCAGCTTGACACTTAACGAAGGATTTACCTCGTGTTGTGTAGACTGCATTACTTTGCCATACATTGCAGCGATGCTGGTAACCGCGGATTCGAGATGATGTTCTTTTATCTTGTCGCTATCTCGAATGCTGATCTTCGTCTGTAGCGAGGCGTTGCCTTTCACTGCGTCGTCATCGTTATCATCATCGTCATCGTCATCTTCGAACTCAAAGTCGAGATCATCATCCCATTTTTGAGACCGCATTTCCTGTATGCAGCTCCAAAAGGAAGCTTGCATCGCATACCAGTTTTCCAATTTTGCCACTTGGCTTTCAGTTGTCTGATCTCGACCGTGTACCTGTTTCGTTATCAAGCTCCGGAGCTCAAGAGCACCAGAACCTAGATCGATGTCTCCACTTGCAATATTCCATATACTGGACGATTGATTTGCATTTGGCCTTGCGGCTGTGAGGAGTTCACAAGGCTGTGCAAACATGGAAGCCAGCTGCTCCAACCTTTGCACGAAAGCTAAACGCAATCGACGCAAAAATGCCGCGTTCTGGCTTTGCTGTCGCGATTTACCTCTGAGTGCTAAGAATTTGGACAAGATTTGGGTACGGACGAGAACAACTTGCTGAGCTTCTCCTTCACCGTCTAAATGCCGGATGAGTCCGCTCAAGAGGTTCTGCTGAGCCTGACCAACCCATGAATCCAGGCCTTCAGAGACCACCGACGAAAGAAGCTGGTCGTGTCGGACCCATGGTATAAAGGCTCGCACGTCGTCAGTCAGCCAATGTGAGTAGATATCCAACCCGAGCTCTGGCACAGTAGTGAAGGCTTTGTCTTGCAATAGCGGTGCCTTGCCAAGATCAGTAAAGATATCCGAGAACCGGGTTGGAAAGATCTCTCGAGTGTCTACAATGGTCTGGCCATACGCGTCGATCGAGTCGTGCATCTTCCCAATAGTGGGCGTGTTTTCGCAAAGGGCTACAAGATAATGATAGCGGACTTGCAGGAAATGCCGTAAGACCTCCTTCGGCGCAGAGCTGGTCACCATGGCATAGGCGCAAAGAGTATTGATCCTCGAATTGCGATCTTGATCGAACGTGGCAAGAATTTTGTCGATGTAAGCCATAAGCTTCCGTCGTAATGTCACCAGTTTGCGCCTCAATGTCTCCAGTATTGCTGGAGGATTCTCGCTCCCGGATACCGAATTGTGTAGCAACCTGGCCAGTACGAGCAACTTGGAAGCGAGCAGTGCATCCCCTGCCTGCCCTCCTGCAGAGATGATCTTTCCAGTCTCTGCCAGGGCATTTTGAAGCAGCTTTGTCTGAGCCAAGCTCTTCTTCTTCGTTTCGCCGCTCCCGACCCCTTGTATATTCCTCTTCATAGACTCGTAATTGCTTCTAGTGGTCTCCAGTGCCCGCGTGTTACATTTCCTGCCAACAGCGCTTAAATTTGACTCCACCTCCTGCGTCTGGTTATCCATCTCGATGATCCTCTCGGCGGTTCCCAGCAAATCGCGGTAGCTACCTCCAACCAGGGAGCGCAGCTTCTCGCGATTGCCATCGATGTCGCGACGGAGCTGTTGCTCCAGACGTCGAATGGTTGGAAGTTGATAGTTTTTGAAGGCATCTTCCCAGGAAGCTAAGGAAGACACGTCGATTGCCTGTGTGGCCATTGTCGCTGCACAGGTGCCAATGGGCTACACCTTGAGCCGTTGTCATTACATTACCTACAGGTATGAAACGTATTGGAGTACGCGATAACTCGCCGCAACCCTTACCCTTTGACCGAGGACAGCTTCCAAGATTGCGCCACATTACGACCCTTGCAACAGACAGCGTCAGTGACGACAGCGCGGGGTCTCAGTCTCTCAGTCCGGTCCCTAGAAAGCGGTTGCCTGTTGGCTAAGCCTCGAGCGCTCTCATCATCATGAGACACCACATCTCAATCACTTTGACTAGCACAACTCAACAGATGATGCTAATGTAGTAGGTACTGCCACTTTTTAACCCTCGGCCTACTCTTCCAAAACCATTCATCCTCATAAGTCGCCCAAGAATTCGATATGCCCCCCAAGGCCGGCTCGTCCGTGGACCATGCGCCTGATTCGCCTGCCTCTCCTACTGCAAGCTTCTACGACATGAGCGACGACAGCGAGAGCGAATACAGCACCATCAAGCATGCCAAAAGCGACAGCGGTGTGAAGCTCTTGTACGCCAAGGGCAAGGTTTACGTCCACCCATCTGCGAGCCAGAAAGACAATGTGGCAGGCTACATAGCTCTTGTGCAGCAGAAGACCACCGCCCTTCGACGAGCAAGTGTCGCGTCCAGTTCTACAGAGCATGGAGGACCCAAGAGCGAAGGTCTTCTTTTGGCTTGGTCACCGGAAAGTAGTCTGTCTCCAGAGACCCGTGAGAAATATAACAACGTTGAGAGCTCAGCTACAGACTCTCCACCCAAGAAGAGCCAGCTTGTGCCCCCACCACCGTTAGCAACCCATTATACAGGGAAACTGGGTGCGGTTTCTTTTGCCGTACCGATCAGCGAGATCTTCAGCATATTGTCTAGACCTCCTAGCTCTGGTTGGTGGCATGGCAGTCTCGTTATCAACACACGTGCTGGAGAGTCTCTGCCAGCGCTCTTCTTTCATGACGCCGAATGTGAGAGCACCCAACAACATCGCAAACGTCTCCAACGAGAAAACTTTGATATAAGTGGACCTGGAGGTGGAATGTTCTGGGGAGGAGACCAGATTCTCACGTGGCTTAAACAATATGTAGCCGTGGAACGCAGCGCACATGAGCCGAGTATATATCTTGTCGACCCCACGGAATCGGATAAGTTATCCTTCGGCTCAGGAGGCAAGCCAAGCCCTACCAACGTACGAAACCTGCTGGAAGGGAAACACAAGGATGACAAGACCAGCGAACCTAAAAAGGGCCAACAAAATGAAGATCCGCTAGGGAAGGCTCTGACACAGGCTAGGTGGACGCTGCTAGAAAAGTTCTCTCAGGTAACTTCTTTTACAAGGCGAACCGCAGAGTCCGTTGCAAACAACAAGAACATCCCACCTCAGGTCAGACGTTTGATGCAAAACCCGCAGGTTCAAACCGTCTCTGATGAATTCGACTCTGCACGGTTGTATCTAGCTCGATGGGCTATGGGTATTGCTGAACAAAGCGAGCGTGAACGCAGTCGCAGAATATGGACAGCAAAAGATGTGCTTCAGAAGGAAGAAGGTGAACTCGGTGATTTCGAGATTCTAGAGATGGATGCCCAGGGACTCAGCCTGGCTGATAGGAGAAAGCCAGTCACCATAAAGGAGTGGGACAGCTGGTTCAACGCTCGAACAGGAAAACTGGAGAAGACAGTGAATGAGGCGAAAGACCGAATCTTCCATGGTGGACTGGATGAGGATGACGGTGTGAGAAAAGAAGCTTGGTTGTTCCTTCTCGGTGTTTATGATTGGGATTCTACCAAAGACGAGCGACATGCCAAAATCAACAGCTTGCGCGATGAGTACATCAGACTGAAGGGAGCTTGGTGGGAGCGCATGGTAGATGAGCAGGGTACTCTCGAAGAAAGGGAGTGGTGGAAAGAACAGAAAATGCGTATCGGTAAGCATAATCTTCTCTTTGCTCACAGTGGCCTTTGCTGCTAACTACGTCCTGATACTGATCGTGCAATCCATGCTGTAGAAAAGGATGTGCACCGCACGGATAGGCATATTCCTCTCTTCGCTGGCGAAGACATTCCACACCCTGATCCGGACTCGCCCTTTGCAGAAGCCGGCACGAACGTCCATCTCGAACAGATGAAGGATATGCTTTTGACCTACAACGAGCTTAACCGTGACTTGGGATACGTCCAAGGCATGTCGGATTTGCTGGCACCAATATATGCCATCCAACAAGACGACGCCGTTGCTTTTTGGGGATTCGTAGGGTTTATGGAGAGGATGGAGCGGAACTTTCTGCGTGACCAGTCCGGCATGCGACTACAACTTCTCACTCTCGATCATCTCGTCCAGCTTCTCGATCCAAAACTGTACGAACATCTAGAGAAGCTTGACTCTACGAATTTCTTCTTCTTCTTCCGGATGCTGCTTGTCTGGTTCAAGCGGGAGTTTGAGTTTTCCGACATCCTCCGTCTGTGGGAAGGTCTATGGACCGATTTCCTCAGTGCCAACTTCCACCTCTTCATTGCCATGGCCATTCTCGAGAAGCACCGGGAGGTAATCTTGGAGCATTTGAAGGGCTTTGATGAGGTTCTGAAATACATCAATGAGCTGAGTGGGACCATCGACCTGCCTTCCACCCTCATCCGTGCAGAAGCTCTTTTCAGGAAATTCCAGAAAACCGTCGATGCCATAGACAAGAAGAACAACTTCGTGGGCATACCAACTCTTCGTCACCGCGTTTCAGCCGCACCTGGTGGTGAGAGCAGTGCAGGGCCTTCGCAAGGCGCAAATGCTAGGTCTGGCGCAACAACATCTGGGAGAGAGAGGACTGCCGGTGACAATGCTGCTGAACTCGGTGGATCGGGTCAGGATAGAGAGCAAGGCATCAGTCCCGAACTCAGAAACCTCCTGAGTAAAGAAATCCCCAAGCTGGAAAAGTCAGAGGTCCAGGCCAGTGGTGGAGGTGTTGGCCCTCCACAGCCAGGAAGGGGATGAGAGGGTATTGTGATTTTGAAGATCTTTGGTAACTATGGTTTCGTTAGCGTGGAGTTAGGGTGTAGCTTTGTGCATCGAACATGAATGGCTTGTTCGTTCGCCTTACGATAATTCCACCCTGGGATCAGAATGTAGGGTATCATTTTTCGCTCCCATAGCTTAACGCTCGGACGAAGACAGACTCTGTGATAAGCCGATCCGGCCTCCAACCTACACGGAATGAGATGTCAAGAACATTGTAAGGCTGTGAGTATTCAATCGTATCGCATCTCCTGATCGGTTTCGCCGCATCCTAGTAAGAGATTTTGGATAATGTACAGTTGAGTCAAGCAAAAGCATCAGCGTATGCAACTCTTATTTACACCCATGCATTTGCAATCACTAGCAGCACTGAAACACGCCTCTAGATGAACTCCTCGGGTCGCCACGTGGGAGACAGGGAAGTCGCATCCGAGCGCCATCTTTCTGAGCGAGTACTTAGGTATTTGCACCAGCATGTGAAAGCGTAGGGCATCTGGTTCTCACTAGAGATAGACTTCAAATGCAGCCCTTTCTTTTCGTGTGCATTTCTTGCCAGCATCTTCTCACGCAAACTCTCTCACAACAGAAAAGCTTTTTTCATTTGCCCAAGATGAAGACACGGCAAGGGGTGGAGTGCTTTCTCCGTCCAGGCCCAGGGAAGGCATTCACAGAGGCCAAGGGTAAAGACGACAGCACTGTATGGGTGGATTTGCCGTACGATACCGAATTCTCCGTGTGCATCGTGCTGCCTGAGAGCGTGCGGTCAAACGCACAGAACGGCATCTTGATCGGAATCTCGATCGATGGCAGCGTCCCATTTCCCCCGTGCCAGAGCATGTACATTGGACCCGGCAGAATCGCGTCCTTCTATGAGATCGAGTATGTTCTCAAATCAAAGCTTGACAAGGACTCTGATCTGCCACACTCTATGCAAATACCCAGGAAACTCTGTACGAAGTGTAGGCGAATTTCTTCAGGCACCGCATCATGCCGTTTAGAAGTTCAGTTGCTGATGGTGTTTGAACAGCAAAGGCGTCTCCTATCCGAAGGCACTTTTCGCTGCTGAAGCCGCCCGCGGAGAAGGTCTCCGTCTGTATCGAGCAGGGGCTCTTACGCATCCCAAAAGGCTTCACCAAGCGTGCCATTACGCCTGACCTGGCCGTGAGGTATGTATCAATGACCAAACTGATGGGAGAGTGGAGGGCTTTGCTAAGTATCGAATAGGTCAACATCTACAGTGACAGAGATTACAAGCGTCGACCAGTCATGGTTCACACCCGCAGCCAATTCGCTCAAGATCCATTTCGAGTTTGTCAAAAAAGGTAAGGCTCGTATTTGGGTCTCAATGAGGATCTGACATTCAATCAGTTCACTAACAAAAAACAAGGGCTGCCAGAAAATCCCACATCTTACAATACCATGGAACTCGATCCACCACAGCAGATTGGGACGTATTTCTTCCAGAGGCATCTTCAACGCGTTTGGTATGCGGATAACAGTGATCTAGACAGCAGAGAGCTGAGGAATGTAATCCCACAAAACAGCACCTCTAACCCACACTCTTTTGGGTCCAGGCAGAAACATGCTGTGGTCGACGAAGGTAAGGATGACGAGGAGCCGCGTGTAAAGAGAGAATACAGGGGCAAGGCACACGCCGAGTCCAAACCCACCACACAAGCTGAGCCTGACAACGATGGCAGCAATTGCGATGCCTGCGATGGCTCGAGAAAGGATGCTGAGCAGCAGGGTCATCCCTCAAGTAAGTTCTCTCAGCTGGATGCTAAACGTAGGAGGCTCGAGAATGAGAAAAAAGCCATCGCCGTGCAGCGCGCAGCACTGCAGTTGGAACGCCGCGCTATCCAGGTAGAGGATGAATTGCTCGCTGTGGAGGAAGAAATGGAGAGTCTTCCTGTAAGAAAGGATTGGAGAAAAGGATAGTCATATCTCCAAATACTGGTACTTGCTGCTGCACCTCCACACATAGAAGGGTCTTCGTCTGAACATCAGCCATGTCTTGACAGCTTATATGTATCAAGATTTAGAAGCTGGAGATGTCTTTGGGTCATACTGGAATTGGTAGCCATCTGAACAAGAATACGATAGGATGAGAGCATCACCATGACGGTAATTCTGCGTATATTGGTCGGTTCCATGGATTGTCGGGCACCAATCTAGCGACAGGTACAGTTCTTGTTAGATGGATTGAGACGCGACTTCTACAATGCCATTCAACTCTCTGGCGCATGGTGCAGTCATTGCGATTCCTTTTGAAGATGCAAGGCTCTGTCCTGATTATCTGACGTAATCTATCCGTCTCTTCTGTAACCACCTCCAGCATCACCGTACTGATCCATCGGATTCTGCACCTGCCCTGTGCCAGGACTGGGGAGAGGGCTGCCTCTGCCACCCCATAGTCTTGCTTTGAGTCGTTCCTGAGCAGTGCCGCTCCCAGTGCTTGGTACAGATGAAGTACCGCCACCGCCTATCTGCTGCTGCGCAGCCAGCGTATTCTGGAATGAGCCAGCACGCTGCGATGGGAGCGGTCGTGCTTGTTGTGGCGGTGCAATGCTGTTGCTACTGGACGCTCCAGCGCCAGGAATTGGTCGCCTGCTAGACCTGAGACTCGCCGGTGCTGCAGGCGCGGCGTTGCCTCGGCTAGCTGGTGTATCCCAAAGATCACCCAGTCCTGCTCGACCACTCCCACTTTGTGACCCTGTTGAACCATACTGATTTCTGCCACTGCCGTAGTAGCTGTTGGAGGGAGTGCCATATTGTGATTGAGGAGCTGAGGACCGTTTGTCATTTGGGTCTGGAGGCAACCAGGGCGGAAATGGCCGGCCCTTCTCCGTGTAATATGCTCTCAGCACGCGGGAAACATGTGTATCGTCTTCGGTGTCTCCATCGGCCTCATTATCTAGTAGATTTCGTCGAAGGCTATTGTAGCGGGAGGTTGTGGAGGTCATTAGGTTGGAAAGGTAGGACGACATGATGGGCTGGACAGGCGCCTCGCTTGTGATGGCAAGGTCTTTAGGTAAAACTATGCGAGACTATCCCTCTATCTGAGCAGGTATGGAATTCAGTCGATGGACTGTTCGATAGGCATGAGAGCTTGAACCGCAGACCGCCGGACTTGTGACGCCAACGTTTGAGGTTCCAAATCCGGAAGCAGACAGCGGGGACTGCATGTGGCTGTAGCGGTGGCTGAGGTTTGTGAGTGGCGTCAATTGCGCAGCCCAGGATTAGGTACCTGGGTAGGTGAGGAAGCTTGGAGGTTTGTCGCCCTCCAGGAGATGGGACAACGAGTCAAGGAGCATCTAGGAGCATCAAACAATGCTGTCCAACTTGAAATGAAGAGAACACGGTAGTGACCAAGCCAAAAGCAGGACCGTGGCGGCCGCTTCAGAGCGCGTCCCAAGATCTTCGGTAATTGTTGCGTGGCAACTCAGAATCCGTCAAGGGACAACGGTTCGTAGATGGGAGGATACGCCTGTTCCTGTAGGAAATGCTTGAGGAAGACGGATACGGCGTGGACGGTGAAGGCGTTGAGGTCGAATAGGCCGGCGAAGTGAGTGAGGATCATCAGCGTCCAGAGGACTTCGAGACGGGAGAAGGTCTCAGCAGCCCATTCCTGCGCGGTGATCTCTGTCGCATTGGCGCCTAGGATGCGCGCATCGAGTAACATGCCCAGCGTTCTGTCCTCCACGAAGAAAGTCTCGCCTAGCCGAAAGGGAATATCAAAAAGCCTGTCTCGAATGTTGATGTGGACAATGTCAAGTAGCTCCCATGCGTATCCCGAATGGGCAGTGCGGCCTGAGCGGCCGGAAGGAAGCAAGTCCCCGTTTACCGTACGCTTGTGCAGGGGCTGGCATGTTTGCTTCACAGCTGAGAAGATTGAGCGTTCTGCAGACCACCCATCCATCAAAACATCCGACACAACAGACTTTAGCACGATAGTTTCAGCTACTGCCCTATGTACGTGTTTGTAGCAACATAGGCGGCGACTTCACTTTCCACACAACCTGGATAATCCGGACGGTTGATGAAACCGCTTAGCGACATACAACGGTCATGAGACTGACAATTTTACGAAGTCGACAGAGACTGTCGTAGTCAGTATACTCACGACAAGTTCGAAATGATCTAGATGTCGTCGTGCTTCGGTGTTTTGAAAGGTGGGTATCACGATGGTACTGTATCCACAGATCGGAAGTCGAAGCCGTGACGACCTGCAGCAGTGGTCTTCGACAGAACCAATTGCAAGAATCAAGCATACAGAAGCCAAAAGAGGGAAGCTTTTCCTCGCCGGAATCGAAGGGTACAGATGCAGCAGACGCACGATGTATGCAGTGTGAAAGCATGGGTTGTTTGTCCCTCTCGTACGTGGCTTGTAAGACTTGCTGGAAGCTGGCTGGTGGATCTCAATCCAACCCACAATGCTGCCATGAAAGCAGCGGCTCGAATTGAATGGGCAAACAACCGAGCAAGGCGGCTCAAGCTTCGATTCCTCTCGTCCGAAACAAGTCAATTCAGAATAATCTGTGTCTGTCATTGTCGAAGTACGCTGTCTGCGCTCCCCTCAACAGTCGAGACCGTGTGGCACGACTTCCACAACCTCGGCCATTGGGGGGAGGGGCCTGCGGGATGGCTAAGAACCACCACACGACGCAATGTGAACGCGGCGTGTGGGTACAGCGCCGCGACTTGTTACCTCATTGCGGGCAGGGCGTGTTAAGTCAGGAGGCGCCTAACTAAGTATGTACATGGAGGATGAAAACCACTCTGGGGTAGCTCCTCTCCACCAGACCCTAAGCCCAATGCGATGCCCTCAAAAAGCCCTCAAGCCTCATTCGCTCCGACATCGTAGACAGCTTCAAGACCCGTCCAAGCTGGATGAATCGGGCCCGATGGGTTGGTGGAGCATAGCGTATCGCACTGGTGGCCACACACGTACATGCAGGGCCGACAGACGGCACACAATCCACAGCTTAACTGACTGACAACATTGGCGATTGTACAGATCAAGGGACCCGGTCGGATCGAGCGGCTCCGTACGTCGCCTGCGCAAGTGAAGTGGGGTTCATTCTATACAGTCCATCTGCAAGTTGGATTCGATTGCCTTGTTCAGCTCGGTCCACAGCAATGGGCAACGTCTCATGACTAGGATTGAGAACCTCACGGCGGATTGCCATGAGGGTCGGGTAAGGTCGAGATCCGCTGTACCACAATTGCCTCCAAGAAGAGGAGAAAGGTATTCGTGTATGCGAGTTTAGTCAAGGATATGGTCAAGCGAGTGATCTACGCACCGAGATGGGTATATAAAGGCCCGTCAAAGGCGTGAATGGAGGCATTTGACCTCCTGAACATTGCCATTCCTCCCTCTCACCATCCCAGTATTCCCGACGAATCAATCTACCTTCCACATCAACTTCGACTTCTCCGGTGGGATCTTGGTTACACATCCACCCGGGAATAGGTGCGTTTTGCGGATCGACCTACCTGTCTCTGCCAGCTACACCTGCAGCCCCCCGCTTGCTTCTCTTCTAGACCTCGCATCGAGCCGAGGCTAGGCATATGACATAGCTTGCAGGTGGTTAGAGAGAGCTGCGACTGACAATCAATCGACCTGCAGATACATAAACATCTCCAGCTCCAACGATAAGAGAACCCTTCTCGCTGCCACTTACACGCCCTTTCTTCTCTATCTCGACCGATCACATCCCCCTGGTCATTCTCACAATCATTCAAAATGGTATTTGCACGCACCGCCCTTCGCGCAGCTCGGCCCGTAGCTTCGTCCTTGCTTTCGCAAAGAGCTTCATTAGCAAGCAGAGGTGCAAAATTGGGTGGTGTCAGAGCGCTGACCGCATCCGCACAACAACAGGGAAAGGTTCTCCTGTGTCTCTACGATGTAAGTCGATCACGCCTGTAACCAATGCCTCTGGCAAGCAGCTCTTCTAAACAATACATCCAGGCTGGCTCCCACGCCAAAGACGAGCCTCAATTGCTCGGTTGCACCGAGAATGAATTAGGCATCAGGAAGTGGATCGAGGAACAGGGCCACACTCTCGTCACCACTTCCGACAAGGAGGGCGAGAACAGCAAGTTCGAGAAGGAGATGGTCGATGCTGAGGTCATCATCACCACTCCGTAAGTGATCATTTATTTGCCATCGATCAGTGTAACACAATGACCTCTGACTGTTCGAAATAGCTTCCACCCAGGATACCTTACTGCGGACCGTCTCGCTAAGTGCAAGAATCTCAAGCTCGCTGTCACCGCTGGCATCGGGTCTGATCACGTCGATCTTAACGCCGCAAACAAGACCAACGGCGGCATCACAGTTGCCGAAGTTACTGGCTCCAATGTCGTTTCCGTTGCCGAGCACGTCGTCATGACCATCCTGACCCTCGTACGAAACTTCGTCCCCGCTCACGAGCAGATCGCCGCCGGTGAATGGAATGTTGCCGCCGTTGCTAAGAACGAATATGACCTCGAGAACAAGGTTGTCGGTACCGTTGCAGTGGGTCGCATTGGTGAGCGTGTTCTGCGCAGGCTGAAGCCGTTCGACTGCAAGGAATTGCTGTACTACGACTACCAGCCACTTTCACCTGAGAAGGAAAAGGAGATTGGCTGCAGACGTGTCGAGAGCTTGGAGGAGATGCTCGGCCAGTGTGACGTGGTCACCATCAACTGCCCATTGCACGAGAAGACTCGAGGCTTGTTCAACAAGGAGTTGTTGAGCAAGATGAAGCCAGGTAAGTCAGGCAGAACGATGCGAAATATGATTTGCAACACAACCGCTGACAACACATTGAAGGTGCATGGCTCGTCAACACCGCTCGTGGTGCCATTGTCGTCAAGGAGGATGTTGCAGAGGCCCTCAAGTCCGGTCAGTTGCGTGGGTATGGTGGTGATGTTTGGTTCCCACAGCCAGCTCCCAAGGACCACCCACTGCGTTACGCTCAGCACCCGTGGGGTGGTGGAAACGCCATGGTCCCTCACATGTCAGGGACATCGATCGACGCACAGAAGAGATATGCGGCTGGTACCAAGGCCATTCTTGACTCATACTTCAGCGGCAGACACGACTACCGCCCAGAAGATCTCATCGTACAGAACGGAGATTACGCCACCAAGGCTTACGGCCAGCGTAAATGAGCGATATCATCGTAGTTACGAACAAAATGTGATACTTGAAAGGATATATCAATCACCTTTCGCATCGAACTATAGTCAATGCGCAACATTGGAACCAAAAGTATTTCAGACGACGCTGCCCATCCAGTGTTGCACAGGTTGCCTTGTTCATAGGCGAAACCACCATAGTCTGGGGGCTGCCATTGAGGTCAGCAACATCGGCGTAGTGCAGAGCAACTGCACCGCAGTTGGTGAGGCCGCTTGGCAGATGTGGGTAGACACCAGTGATTCTGAAAGCGAACTTTTAATAAGTACCTAGGAAGGCAGCTCTTAACAGGCATAACACGAGCTCTGTCGTCAGAGCTGCAGTGCACGGCTTGACTCCTGCAGACCCTGGTATGTGTTTTTCAAGATAGGATGAGTGACTCTCTGTCATCGAGAAAGTATGTAAGCTTTCGTCGACTCTACGTACCTACCTACCCAGGTAGCGTCTAGGTCGAATGATATCATTGCTAAACCGTCAGTGTCAACGGTCAGATAGATCGATCAATAGTCAAGGGTGCGCAGTCGAAGTCATCCATGGACGACCTAAACGACCAGCTCTGAGAGTGCATCAGTACATAAACATCTGCCAACCCGAATAGATTACAACGATGTTGCTTTCGACCATGTGGTGAGAATGCATTGTGCAGCCACCACTCACTCCTGTTAGAATGGAAGGACAGTTTCATGCGTGATATCGGCCTTACGAACTGCCGAAAAGGGACAACGGGGTTAACGGCTGGCTAACATTGCAGCTGCACACAGCCGCCGTCCACTCTCGGGTTCATTGATATCTACCTACCTGGTGGGAACGACCGTTGATCCCACCAGATAGCCACCACCTGCACCAATAGAAGGGTTATAGTCGTCTGAGTGGTCGTTACTCCCTAGGATTCTCTTCCGTATTCCTAAACCACGCTGCAAGTTGGCGATTGAATATACGCTGGTGTTACAAACAGCTTCCACAGTTTATCCTCTGAAAGAACTCGACACTCTGCATACGACGAAGCAGCAAGAAGTCTATGGCGTGATGCCAGACAAGCAATACGCACTACCATCATGTACAGTTCGATGTCCGAGAGAAGCTGACAACTGGTCATCAAAGGACGGCCTTCAGAACAAGCGACACGATGGCACGGACAAGACATTCCGTCTTATGATAGCATAGGCGAATAAGAGCAGTAGTCGTAGTAGCAAGGATAGCAACCAGACGGTCACCCCCTGTCGTTGCTGACTGGCATAGAGCTGCATGAGGAGCCGCGTTGCACGTGGGAAGTGACATGCGACGACCAGGATGCGCTACTTCTCGCGTGGAGGATCGTGGCTGACCTGAGTCACCATAACGAAGGTGGTTCAAAGAGGGCGAAGCAAGTCTTGGAATGGTTGAAAGGGTGGACTGCAAGCAAAGAAAGGAAAATGGGAACAGAATAGAGGTGCAGCAGCCAAGCCTCCTTCTTTGCCTTACTGGAAGCCAATCAACCGTAAGGCAGAAAGTCCGGTGCTGCTGCTATTCCTGTTTCGCGGCCCCGGCGAACCCATCACCTTCCTAATTCGTCTACTCATTCGCCAGCCCTCGACCTCACCTTCTACGCTTCAATTGTATCTTCAGCACATCTCAGTTCCACCCACCTTCTCGGAATTTCCGACGATACAAGCACGCACTGTAGCCCTTGACTTGCTATGATCGGTGGCTGAAGCTGGACGGGGCGCGTGCCCATGCGAGATGTTCCAGGTTGCCCTGTCCGGATGCTATTTGCAAGTGCCATATGCTGTGCCATTCCGGAATCCATGAGGAACGCCTGATTGAGCAATGCAGGCACAATGGCTGGACTCTTGCAGGACCATCCCCGGGTGCGCCATATCCGGCAATGGTACGGTAGGATCTTGTTCTATTCGCGACCGGCAACGTGGTCCATCAACGTCCCGACCTGCCTCGTGTTGCGTCGCATTGCATACCATCCTGGCTTGGTGCTACACCGTGGGAGCAAGAGCCAAAGTATTCTCTGATGAAAGCATGCGTCCGGAATACATTCATTGGTTCGTATCGGTCTGCCTCATACTACCTTCTCTGATCGATAAATATCAACCTCTTCAAATTCCACTGACCGTGCTTTCCATCCCACCACACCCACGACTCTGCCTCAAGCCTAAGACGCACGTTTCTTTTGTCAATCACTCTCTTTACTGGCTGTCGGACATCGGCACTGCCAGTGTTATACATATCTTTAACCGGCCAATGCCAGCCCGAGAGTCCATGATCCTCAATCGCTCATAGCACCCACAGGCACCTACGCAATATCGTTTATGATAACCGTTCACTTTGCATGATTCCCTAGTCCATCCGTCAGCCATCTGCGCCGACCGGTCAAGTTCAGTCATTCAAGTCTTCGACCAATCTCAATTGTTTTGATCCACTTTCATTGCGTCTATCACAGCCTCTCCATCCGCAATCATGCAGATTTTGGGCCGTGGTGGCTACAACTAGGCCCGCTTTTACTACTTCTCTGGAATATATAAACACCATAGATCTCCTTCATTTCACTTCTCGATAGACATCGACATCACCAACCCCAATTCGAAAAGTCAGATCAACAGACATCAATTTGTCCTCAGCCATTTAATATGCCAACTGGCAAAATCGGTCGTTCAACATCAATCAAACAATATCCCACAATGCTTCAATTTACAGCTAATGATGATGGGCGAGGGTGAGATCCTCAATCCTCCATATGTGGCTGAACCTCTTGACTGACGGACTACAGCGGTTACAACTCCCCCCATCAGTCTTAATACAATTTCCCAACCCGTCAAACCAATATCGACCAGTATAGCTTTGGGCAACAAGTCTCTACTTTTCCGCTTTCAACGTACCATGAAAGGCATACGAAACTCAAGTTGAACTATGTGCTTGACGACTTGACGGGGCATTCTGGCCTATAAAGTGGCACCTTTTCACGACCCGCTCACGGTGTGATCGATGGACAATCATCATGATGAACTACGTCTTCAAGCAATATTCGAAGTGGTTCTTGCTTTACTTCTCAATGTCTTATTTTGATTTTTTTTAGCTTCAACTGTGATGCATCGACGGAGGGCGTTCGATAGACGGGAAGGCATTAGACGATAGAGCCATTTAGCAGGGATATGGGCGTTGTATCGCTCTACAATCAATCGTTTGTATAGATTCTACCAATCCAGGCATATCATCGAACCCACGATAGGAAACATCAACCGTAGTTGCCAACTGATAACCTAGCAAGGCATGCAACATGCCCGACTCACTTCCCTACGCAGAACTTTTCGAATACAACTCCCAGCACCTCTTCGACATCGCCTGCCTCTCCTCTGCCAGTGATTTTGGCCAAGCAGCCAGCAGCTCTGCGTAAGTGTTCGGCTGCGAGTACGATATCGGCCTCTTCCGGTTCATCATCACGGTTTGAGTTTGCGGGCTGGCTAACCTCTGCAAGAAAGTCGTCTAGTGCCTCGAGGCATTGCTCCAGCAGGATTCTATGCCGCTCGCTCGCACCGAGACTTTCTTGCCAAATGGATGGGTCTCCGGCGGCAAGGTCACCTTCGTCTGCTGTGACAGCTGCTGTGAGCTCCCCAAATCGAGCGATGAGACCCTTGAGAAACGACTGGACACCACCAGGATCAGAGGCAGTAAGGTCTTGAGAAGATTGTTGGCTCGACACGTGCTCTGTATTGCTGGCCTCCACGCGGTGGGAGGTTGCGACTTGTGACTGGGCCCTCGCACACGACAAGGGAAAGATGCGGTTGGATGACAGGGTTGGAATGGCGTTCGAGACTGTCTCAATGGCTTGCTGAAGTTGATGTGGGTCCTTTGCTTCATCGGTTTTGTTGATGACAAGTAAAACGTTGTCCTTCGATCTGACCAGATCCGTGACAGTCAAAAGAACCTCTTTGTCTAAGATCGGCTGGCCCTTTTGGTCCAAAGAGACGAGAGTAATGACAACATCACTTTCAGCCGCGCGCTGCTTTGCTCGTCGCATGCCTTCTTCTTCGACCTTTCCAACCACCTCTGAGGGCTCAAGGCCTTGAGCTCGCTCTACGATCCTGCGAAGGCCAGCAGTGTCGCCAATCTTGCAGAGGTAGCCTCCAATGTCCAGACCGACCTCAACCACGTCTCGGGTGGTTCCTGCCTCCTGGCTCACAATAGCAGCTTCACGACCGACGATGCAATTCAAGAGAGAGCTCTTGCCTGCATTTGGCGCGCCGAGTAAGGCGACAGAGATGCCATGTCGTAATAGTTCGCCACGTACAGCATTGTTTGAATGCGCTTGCACCAGCCTTCTCAGTACGATGACCTGCTTGGCTACTGACTCGCATAGCTCGGCTGGGCTGTCGTCGAAGTGTTGATCTTCGCTGAAGTCAATGAGAGCCTCGAGTTCGCCTCTGGCATAGAGCAGCAAGCTCCTCCACTGCTCGTACAGCTGCGCGAGATGATTCACGGTACCACGTACAGACAAGCGGCGTTGCTGTTCCGTGGTGGCGGAAAGCGTATCTCCCAGCGCCTCGACCTGCGTCAGATCCAACCGATTGTTCAAGAACGCCCGTTTTGTGAACTCGCCAGGCTCGGCGTATCGTATCTGATCGGCAGGCGAGGAGCAGCTAGATATGGCAGCAAGCACTGCCCTGACGATCGCCGGACCGCCGTGCACATGGAGTTCCAGCACATCCTCGCCCGTCGCTGAGTGCGGCCCTGGAAAGTACAAGACCAGCGCTCCGCTGTCAAGGACAGAATCCGGTGACGGAGCCACGCCAGGTTGATAGAGACGTCTCACAGCTGCAAGGCGTGGCTTTGGGTCTGCCTTACCGGGGCACAGGGAGCGGTGCAGACGTAGAGCACCTGGACCGGATATGCGGATCACCGCAATTGCAGCTCGCCCTGGTGCTGTCGACAAAGCAAAGATAGTAGGCTCATGGTAAGCTACAGAAGCATTCCGTCTGGATTGGATGAGAGAAGTCCTCGATGGTGGAATTTTCGTATGAGCCTCAGAGCCGAAAGCACCTTGTGCGGCGGATTGCCGTATTGTTCTATAAAGCCGCGTGTATTTGCAGTCACCCGCTTGGAAAGATGCCCATCGCCCGAGACTTAGATGGGCTGATCGGCGCCATTGTAGATGCAGCGCTCTCATGGACCCGATCGATTACAAGTTGATGATGTAGGACTGTCAAGATCCCATCTCTCCGTCGATCCTCCTTTCCACCGAGACCGTGATGGCTTTGCATGGTCTGAGCTTGATAGGATAATCACGGCCTATGCACATGCAAGTGTCGCGTATTACCAGAACGGGACAGCGCAGGGTTAGGGTTTGGGTGAGTCGTGAACCATATCATTCGTTACTGTTTGCAAAAAAGTTCGATTGAAGAATACCTATAGAACTCAACTGAAACATCGATTCAAAAATGCAAGAAAGTGCCCAGTATGAGCAGGAACATGTACATGATGTCTACGAACAGATAGCGTCGCATTTCTCTTCTACTAGATATAAAGTAAGTGGTGGCTTGCCATGCTTGACGCCGTACAAGGAAGCGGCCGCTCACGATGAATCTAGCCCTGGCCCATCATTGAAAAGTTTCTCAAGAGTCAACGGGTCGGCGCTGTTGGTCTTGACGTTGGGTGCGGAAATGGCAAATATCTCGCTGTGAATCCAGATCTATTTATCGTTGGCTCTGACAGGTGTGTCAATCTACATCCCCGACCAACCACCCAACCGTCACATCAATCCGCACTGACTAATATCGATATCAGATCCACCAACCTGACAACAATCGCGAGCCAACACAAGCAACATGCGGCAGTAGTGGCAGACATCCTGCAACTACCGCATCCGATTGCGAAGTTCGACTTTGCAATCTCGATCGCCGTCATCCATCATCTAGCCTCGCCGGAGCGACGGATAGAAGCGATCGCGTCCATCCTCGAGACGCTGGTCGAGTCCGGCCAGGCGCTGCTGTACTGCTGGGCGCTCGAACAGGAGAGCAGCAGGCGAGGCTGGTCCGACAAGGACGACCAGGACGTCATGGTGCCCTGGGTGATGCGAACCGGCAAGAAGGGCCAGACGGGTGCGGACGATGGCCAGGGTGGCGACAAGACTTTCCACAGGTTCTACCACCTCTACCGTAAAGGCGAGCTCGAACACGATGTCCAGGCGGCCGGCGGTGTCGTGGTGGAGTCTGGATACGAGAAGGATAACTGGTGGGCTATCGCTCGGAGAGCTCCCTCTAATGGTGCAATGTGAACGTCTCCCTCCCAGTCTCTCTCCCGTGAACCCTTCATCCCCTCTATACGGCTCACCCAAGTTCTGATCCGGTTGATGTGCGGTAATGGTGTTGGTTGAACTCTACTATGGCGTAGACCGGAAGCCTATCGTGCCCTGTGACGTGACGTTGGTTTCTCACATGTGATTTGACGATATCTAACTAAGAGCGATGTCATCAAAACTGTGACTGATGTCGTACTTGATGCGATCTTGCCCGCTGAGAGGAGCATTGCCCGGTCTGTCGATGACCAGAGACCTCATATCAGCGGCGAGCGCAGCAGCGACTTCACTCACGTTGTCGCTCAGGAAGAGCACCTCTTCGGGCCGCCACTTCAGTCGGGTATCAGCATCAACCCAGTCAATCTTCCTGACGAGACCGAAAGACATACCTTCTGCTCCTGAACAATCTTGAGGTAGCTCTCCTTGTCAGTCTTGGGACCAGCATTGGTGGTATCGAACCAAGCGCTGACAAGGTCGCGCACATCCTCCGTCTCGCCCTTGCCCTCTCCCGTTCGCACATGCTCGAAGAGGAGCTTCTGCGCAAAGACGCTTCCGGACGAGTAGATAGCCAGGTCGATGCCGGCGCGCTTCCACTTCCGGAGCGCGGCCACCACATCGTCGAACAAGGGCGTGGAATACGCTCCAGACCTGTACCCGTCCTCCCACAGATAGCCCTGCAGCGACTTCAGATAGGCCACCTTCACATCTCGCCTCGTCAAGTCCTCAACGTGCGCCAGCAGCGATGCAGGCGAGTCCCGCACGTCGCTGGGGAAAGCGTCACGGTACGGCTTGAAACTCTCATCGTCCCATTTCGCCTCGATCACGTCCGGTAGTGCTTTGATGGCATATGGGAACTTTTTTGCAGGTTAGCCTGGATTGGGTCGTTCCTAGTTTTGTCACATGTCTATAATCCACCCAGCGTGACGAATGGGCCATCGGGTATGCCATTGGCTGGAGAAGGAGAATACTATCCACAGATGTGAATTCCGTGGATCCGTGGCCATGGTTGACTCACCAATGTCTCTTTCACGAAGGAAATCGGACAGACCGTTCCCTCTACGTATTGTCAGCCGGCATGAATACCCAAGTCGATGTGGGTTATGGTTGGGTAGCATGGCATACCGATGTCAAGAAGGACATGCCTGATACCCTGATAAGTGGGCATGTTGCGATGTAGCAGGTAGCAAAGGAGCAATGACTGGCTAGGGTTTCGACACGTTTGCAGTCCTCATACGATATTTTCGATATATATCTATTTCATTTTCAACAGGCATGAGTTTGAGGTTACGAAGGTGATGCTTCATGACAGTACCCTAACCCTAACGCCAAGGGATTTCCCAATTTCTGGTGATATCGAAACAATGTCGTGACTGTAAGCCATCACCTCATCGTGAGGCCGCTATTGTCACCTGCAATTCATGATACCCATCAGTGTAGGCTCGTCACTGAGGGACGTCTTCATTAGCCGCTAGAATTTATTCATCGTCTCCTGCTAGTCTTTTGAGAAATAACCAAGACAACGCTTCCGTCTATTGCGCTTTTCGGAAGTAACAGCTACTGTCTGCCGTACCTTAAGCGCTGGTATTGCATGACGGAGAAAAGCTTTCGTCCAGTAGTAGTGTTGCCGTGTCGATTGGAATAGAACGAGTCGCGACAGACGAACAGACTCAGGCTGCCGTTGAACTGATCGAAACCTGGCGATGCAAGGGCCGCGTCAATCTGAAACCCACAGCTATAGAACCTCCTACCTGTCAAATAGAATCATGACGATCGTGTCAGTCAAGCACGTAGCCGATTGGGTCCTGCGGGAATCGTCTCAAGTCTGCAGCCGTCTCAAGTCCTCAAGTCTGCAGCAAACAGGAAATACTGGCGAAGCGCATCGAACGCATTAGAGTACCGTGGCCGTAGAGAATTCTTGATTCCTTGACCGTCTGAAGTGACACTGTCTGACCGTCACTTTGGATGAGACTGTCCTCTGGCTTACGTAGGTTGCTTCTTCACCACGAAAACAATTCGGTCTCACATGAGTTTGACGCTAGAAAAGGATACGGTTGGGGTTGGAAATGTGTTGGCTACCTGTAGTCTGGAGTCGCTCTCAGCTTTCTAGCATGGCACATCACATGCAGTCGCCTTCGCGTCGCCACTCTCTCACGACGAGCGAGAGTCGGTCTGAACTGCCGCGTTCGTGTTTTGCTGATTCCTGTTTCCATGGTGAAACGACTAACAGCCTAAGGTAGGAGGTACAGCCGTGGATATGCAGGAGCAAATGACATTTGCTGTATCAGGTGCAATGCGCTGTACGCATTCGGGCTCGCAGCAGCACCTCGACTGCTGTGCTCGATCTATTAGAGCGGGCCTGAGTAAGGGAGACGCGGTGGAGAGCGTGATTCGCCCGGTAGCCCAGCGCCTGAGAAATCCGCCAATATGGACGAGGCGTAAAGTGTTATTAGCAGAGAAGCAATGCAATGCTTCCCCAAGCTGCAGGACTTTATGTAGTGATTTGATGCAGCAGGTGCAGTAGACACTCGCGGCAGAGACGAGCCGTATGCAGGCGTGGATACGGAACAAAGGCCTTGCGCAGCAGCCATTGGGGGGCTGGTCGCGTGCTGGCAGGAGGGGACGTAAGCCAGAAAGGACCAGCCTTTTAATTACCCGGGCTTCCAATTGTACTGTGTACACGACTGCGTCTACAGCTCTGCATTGGGAATTGCCAACTAATGAAAAGCAGAGGATATGATATCTCCTGCGTCCCATTTTCACCGACTACTGCAAGCCTCCTGAGCGGGAGTGCCAGTCCCGTGCACACGGCTTGGCCCGATGCGATCGAAATGCATCTCTCTCACATATGTTATTATTCAGCGCTCATTTCGGTTTAGACAGCTCCTACATGCATAGACCGCTCTTTCACACCCGCAACAGGTTTCCGTATGTATGCTGCTTCGGGTTCTGTCCTTGGGCATCAGAACGGAGAGGATGGATATTGGAAAATTTGCACTATTGCATCGTCGCATTGTTGCATCGCTCGCTGACTTTTGGGAGGGGGTTGGGCAGTCAGGGGGGTTGACTTGTCCTGCACTGCAACATACGGTGAAGTACCATGTGTCGAACGGCTTTTGACAGATGATGTGGTAGGACTTGCCAGTCTGGCTGTAGGGGATAGGAGGCACAGTTATGATCGTATTACCCATTACAAGCGAGAGTCTGCAATTGGGTGATTCCCAGCCATCGATCGTGGAGAGAAGCGCGTTGGATTGGCAGCAAAGTGAATCGATGGACGGATGCGACAGGCTTGGTAAGGCGTGATCATCGTCCGTGAAACGTTTGATGCATTAGAAGGTGTGGGGGATGGTTGTTTTGTTTGTTGATGTTTTTCCACTTGGATCCGAATAGCGGCTTCATTGCTTCATACCACCTACATCGATACGATACCCTCACATCAATGGCAATGTCGATATCAATGTCAATTGGGAGCCACTTTCAGCATCAGCCCATGGTAAGTCAAGATAGCTAACGTAAGGAATGGATGGATCGTCTTTGATGATGCTGATGATGATGACGGTGATGCCAACTGCAGCAGCTATCTCTGTACAGCAAACCAGATAGGACACAGCTATCGGATCAGCAGCGGGAGGGTGTAGCACAACCCGCGTCCATTTGCCGCTGGCATTGGAGCCGAAAAAAGCTGTAGCTACTGAGATTTGTAGCTACCTACCTACCTACCTACCTACCTACCTACCTACCTACCTACCTATACATGTAGCGCTGTACAGTATGTAGGAGGTAGGTCGAGGATGCCAATCAATCAGTCAACTGGTCCATCACTCTTGGCGACTTCGACCGCGTCAAGCATTGGGGGGTTGCGTAATGTGGTAATACTGAACAGCGATTGACTAGGTAATGCAGTCGAGGACCTCGAAGGCCTGTCATCATCCCCAATGCGAACCCCAATCCGATGGAGAGGAGTGGGAAATGTCCGTGACATCCGCAGCCGGGATCGGCCAAGGGTTTTCAGACAAAGGGCCAAGTCACAAGGACCAAGGACCTGCAGGATGGATGGATGGATGGATGCGCGCGGCAGTGCAGTGATGGGATGGGATGGGATGGGATGGGATCTACCCAAGGGCGTTTACAGCAGGTATGGACGCGTATAGGATTGATGTGGATGGGATGGATTGAATGGATTGAATGATCGAACGTACCACTTGCGTGCCATTCAAGGTTGCGAACGTGACGGCGACAGGTGATCAGTCTACCTATCGTCTATCTATGGTGATACCGTCTAGCTATACCTGCTAAACTTACGACTACCTCCACCTACGGAACAGTTGTGGCCTCGCAGCCGGCCGAGTGATGGAAGTGGCGAGGAAACGTAATGGCGGAAGAATAGAGAAGAATAGAAACAGGTACAGTACGTAGGGGGCTATTCGTGGAGTCGGATGGATCGTACAGTCACAGTCAGTCCATGTTGCGATGCTGTACACACAGGTCATCCCATTCCATTCCATTCCATTCCGTAAGCTACTTCTCCTTATAGAGTCTTACTCTACTCTACTAGGCTACTCTACTCTACTCTACTCTACTCTACTCACCTCACTCACTGTAGGTACCGTTGACGTGGCGGAGGCTGACGGAAGCAGCGGGACGCATTCGACCAACGGGTACTCCGGTCTGACAGAAGTCGTGACTCGCCCCATGTCAGCATCTCCTTGTTCACGCCGGAAAATGGCCAACGACATCAGGCACTGACGCAGAGGTCTCAATCAAATACGGGTGGAGCCGGAGTAGGTGACAGATTATGTGGCAGACTTGTGGTGTCAGCGATGGAAGCCGACCGCTGCTTCTGTCCGCTTCCAATGCCGTCGTGTCTTGTCTTGTCTTGTCTTGTCTCGTCTCGTCTCGTCCTGCAACCTCGTGACTCTCTTTCGTGATCTGCCTCTACTAAATAAAAAAAAGTGGTGCTATTCCACGATATGCTCTGCTATACTGTGCCGTGCCTTGCTATACCGCTCACCTGGGGTCTGCCTGGAGTCATAGTCGTGCTCGGTCCCTGATAGAAAGGCATAGCGTAGCATAGCGTAGCATAACGTAGCATAGAGCAGCATAGCAGCCCAGTCCAGCCCGGCCCAGGCAGGCAGTTGCTCATCCTCCTCTCCGTGACCCTTAACACGTCCTTACTACTGTACCCTCCCTTACTACTGTACTATACCTCACTACTATACCTTACTATACCCTAAGGCATCGGTAACTCTTACTATAGCATTCCCATCCCGTCCGACCCCCGTCCAACCCAGACCTTACTCATTCCCCTTCCACTACACCGCCAGCGACATCAGCAACGACAACAACAACAACTACTACTACAACACCGTCATCCTCATCGTCTGTCTTCATCTTCGTCCTCCTGCTCCTCCTACGTCTCCTACGCTACTACTTCTCTGCCTTGATGTGATATCGTCTACACTTCTCACTTCTCTGCCCTCTTCCGCTTCCTCACACTCTCATCTCGCAATCTGTCAGCTTCGTCCGCTTCCCTTGCTTTGCGCCCGCAACGCCCACGCCCGCTCACCCGCTGCCGGCCTGCCATTGTCGCTCCACTCTTCGTCACTCCTCACTGCCACGACACTACCTACACACATTCCTCGCCTCCCACCTAGCGACACACATTCCGCTACCTACGTGCGACCGACCCAGATCTCGTCCGACACCCGACGCAGCGGTTTGGTCAAGGTCACGGCTTCCTCCTGGCCTCATCTCCCCCAAATCCCGGATTGGTACCCATTCGTCATAGCAACATACAGGCCGACCAGACTTGAGACGACTTCCCTTGTCTGACGAAGGTGACCTCTCCAGCCTCAATCCCTCACCGTCTTCCTCTGTTCTGGTGGAAAAGAAGGAGAGTCGAGCTGTGAACATCACATCCGCTACCATTGAGCAACCCAGTACTCCTGAGGCAGCCATTGTCCCATTCAGAGTCAGCATCACGCCACATCTGTCCGGCTGATAGCTTCCGAGCTACTTCGTACACGCTGTCTCCAACCATAAGACTCAGGCTTCACTTTCTCTCGTCTTGCCTATATTCATATTCAACTCCATCACTGCTGCGTTGCCGCTGCTACTGCTGCTGCTCCTGCCAGCTTTGACGATATCACGACTCGAATCTTCCCTACCAACCTGCGAATCACGACCATCTACGATAACACGCGACCTTTCGGTCTTGTCATAAAAACAGCCCAATCCCTGCCTAACCTCCACCAAAGGGTTCTGCAACAGTCTGTACACATGAGACCAACAACGATCACTACCTGTTTTTGCCTTTGATTTGCTGCTGCTGCTCTAGCACTCGACGCTGCAGCCTGTTTCGCTCTGCTTTGCTCTGCTCTTGGTCGATATCGATTTTTTACCTCAAGCTCTCATCGTCAACCGCAGATACTGTCGACAGCTGAACAATCAAAGCAACAACACCACCGTGTACTTGGTTTGACCCATCTTTAGTGTCATCGCGGTCTGTTTTGTTGAGGGAGACAGGATCTTTCTCCTCGGATTTAATACCGGCATTGGGCTATACGTCTCTTCGTTCCACCACATTTATCCACTTGCAAAGAGGCAATGGATTGTTTGAAAGATGGCTTTGAACAAGGAAAGCTACTTGGTGGACGTTATTTAACGCTGGCCCCACTCAACCATGGCTCCTTCGGTATGGTCTTCACCGCACTGGACACACATACCGGTGATGATGTGGCCATTAAGTGCATTGCAAAGCCTGGTTCAGTGTCTGAGGAGATAAGCTGTCTTACTTCGATTGCTACCGACGACAAGTCTGAGGAGTTGGCCATCCACACCAAGATTCAGAATCATCCAAACATTGTCAACCTACTGGCAACCTTTGAAACTGAACACCATATTTGGATGGTTTTGGAACTATGCAGTAATGGTGACCTGTATGAAGCCATTCGCATTGGTCGTGGCCCGCTCGAGACAGAGCATGTCCGTGACTTCATGTTACAGCTTGTTGCTGCTATCGACCACCTCCACAGCAATTCCGTCTTTCACCGCGACATCAAGCCTGAAAACATCTTCCTGACCTCCTCAGGTAATATGAAGCTCGGTGATTTCGGCTTGGCCACTACTGAGACCTGGTCGACGGAGTTTGCCGTTGGATCTGACCGTTACATGGCTCCAGAGCAGTTTGAATCTTCCGTCTACGGATTCGGTTACTCTACAGCTTCGGCCGATATCTGGGCCATAGGTATTGTGTTGTTGAACATCTTGTTTCAACGCAATCCCTTCGCTATTCCAACCCAGAAGGACCCGCTTTTCGCTGACTTCGTTCACGATCGCCAGAGCCTGTTCGATGTTTTCCCAAACATGTCTCAGGACACCTTCAACGTCTTGGTTCACTCTCTCGCCATTGATCCTGCTAACCGTTCTCTCCCTGCCGTGAGAGATGCCTTGCAGGCTGTGGTTTCCTTCACCACTGATGATGAAGCTTTGGACGAGTTCTGTACCAGCTCCCAACCTGACCTTGTACCAGCAACTGCTGGTCGTGAGCCTCTTCGTACACCTTCCATCTCGAGCCCAGGTCTCTCAACCGACGATTCATTCCCATGGACTTCCTTGCTCAAGTCGCCGGAGAAGCAGCCTCGTCAATTATCAACCATTCGCGATGAAGACCTGTTCCCAGGATCTTCGGTTGAACCTGGCAACGGGTTCCGCTATGGTGATACTGATGAAGTATCTCTGGCTTCCAACGTTGACTCAGGCTTGGGTATGTCGTTCAAGAGTACCAAATCTGTAAAGTCCACCACTTCCAAGATGAATGCCTTTGTGGGTTCCTTGCCTATCAGCTTCTCGAGACCCACCAAGGCCTCACCATACAACGCGAGTGGTTTCTCCAAGAGCTGGTCTGATCTTTACGATGAGGAGGAGGAAGAGCTTGCTGAAGAAGAGCGCTCTTCCCTGGAGAGTGAACGTGCTATCGACATGTCAAGGGCCAGCACTGCCAAGCCAACTCTGCCTCAGGTCGAATCCATCATTGTTCCACCTGAGGAATCCGAAGGAAGCTTGACGCCACGTCCAACCCCATCCACTCCAGCGGCGCTGTCTGATGTCCAGCCTTCATTCCAACGCATGAGCCTTCCAAAGCGAACCTCGTCTTCCATCTTGGACAAATGGTCTGCCCTTGGTTCTTTCCGTCGTGCGAAGGTAGAGCCTTCTGCTAAGCTCGAGCCAGCCCCGGCTACTTCTGCTACTGCTACTCCTCAGAAGAGTAGTAAGTATGTCGACGCTTTCACTAGTTTGTCGCCATTTGGTAGCAGCAGGAAGACCAAGCAAATGCCAACACCTCAGCCCCAACCCCAAAAGGTCAACATTGTACCCCAGCCATCGCAACCGCAGCCAATGAAGCAAAGCCCACATTCTTCAAAGTCGCGTGATCGTGCACTGAGCTCGGCTAGCTGGCGTCAAGAAGGTTCGGTCAAACTTTTGGAACGTAAGGGCAAAGAGCAAAGTCCTGCTTCATACTCGTCCAGTCCATGGCATGTCGATGCTAATTGGCGTGACCACAAGCCTACAAAATCGCCCACTAAGACGGCTGATATTCCACCGGTTCCGCTTGTGCCGAGCGCCTACCAGAAATCATCACCACATCAACAAGTTTTGAAGAATCAGAAGTCTTTCCTCGATGCTGAATTCGAGGATGACATTGGTGATCTCGAATGGGTTGGAGGTTGGCACGACTTCCACTAGAGCCTCATTTCACCTTCACCTTCCACATTCCCACCAGCCTTGTCCAGCAGCAGCAGCAACAGTTCCAAGTCCAGCACGATGCATCTTACTCTTTCACAATACAGTCTTAACCAAACGCTAGCGGGTCAAGATTATTTTCTCTGTATACCTTTTTTTTTCTTTTACACGAAACCTTTTGGAAAACCATTCTTGAAGTTAAGCGATGGAGCTTGCGAGGCGTTTTGAAAATCATAAACAATTTTTCTTTATTAAAGATATCAAAGACTGAAATGGTCGGATGGAGTTTTTTTTTCCTTTGGTTTACCTCAGGATTTCGAGATTCTGCATGGGATGCATGCCATGGAAATTTCACCAACACATGGCATGCCAACCTACAACACAACACAACTGCATTGCATGGCGCATACGACTGAAGACAAGCGCGAAGATCGCTTATCATGACTCCAAACCTTTGATGGAGTTGCCGCTCAATCAATGCCGAGGCGAAAGATCTCTCGGTTTAACCCACTATTTCCTTTACTCATGAACAGAAACACACACCGTGGATGGCTTTGGAAGGGGATTATCTCATTATACTGTTTCAATCATCACTCCCCTCTCGAATTCATACTGGACACGAACTCTCCCCCTATTTTCACACGACCGACGATGCATCGGTATTTGTCGTTGGCTATGCTGGGCAGGACTGGACTTTCTACAGCGGAGGATGGTCGGATATTGTGATGGCTTGGTTTTGGCTCGTCTTGCTCCGCAATTGCTCGATATGCAGTGCGCGAGAGCTATCAAGATGGGGCAGGTTGAAGCTGAGGTCAAGACCGATCACAAGGTGGACTGGATTGGGCTCGCATCTGTATATTAGCTTCCCCTTTACCTAGATATCGCTTCTCTCGACTCTCACTCACCATTTTCGATGTCGAGAGAGGTAAAGTCGTGACCTAGATGACGCTCTTGTATTCGAGCTGAAGGGTCACGAGCGAATACAGATTTACCCATTCTTGCTCGAAAATTTGAATGTTCTCATTGATGCATTATCTATTCGAGGATGACCTTGAAAGAAGTTCTCGACGACGAAGAGTCTCGCGGTTTGATGGTGAACCAGCCATTGTTCCTGGGGATGGTAGGTACCAACGTAAATAGCGTATCAAGGATTCTATGACAATGCGTAAGGTAGGGAAATTCTACAAGCCACATGGATTGATCAATGCATCTCATCTCGGAAAGCAGTAGCAAGAACGCCCACACCAGCCCATGTGTTTTTTGTTTTGTTTTCACCCATGACAAAGAATCAAGCCAGCTCCTTTTGTTGAGGTTCCGGGACGTATTCGTATTCGATCTCCCTCTTGGGGCCCTTGGATGACTGCTTCTTGCGAGGTTTCGACGCCGGTGCTGACGGCCGCTTCCGCTTGCCGTTGATGCTGTCGAGTTTTGCTTTGAGCGCGGCCGCATCTGCATCGTCGCCACTTCCACTTCCACTGTCGTCGTCGTCATCGTCGTCGTCATCGTCGTCGTCGGGTGCGTCATCCTCAGCACCGGAGTCTTCGTCCGCGCTCTCCTTCCCAAACCAATCGTCGAAATCCTCCAGATCCTCGCCGTCACCGTCCTCGTCGCTGTCCTCGTCTAGGTCCGACACGTACTCGACGTCGCCCTCGCCGTCCTCACGCTCGTACTCGTACTCCCTCTTGCCATCCTCGCCCTCATCTTCCTCCAGACCCTCGTCCAGATCCTCGTCCCGCACGCCTTCCTGGCTCCTCTCCAGGCCACGCATGACCTTGCGCCAGATGCGCTCGTCGACGTTCAGCGGGCGGTCGCCGTAGGCGCCACTGCGCAATCTCTCGACCAGCTCCCTCTCGATCGTACGCTCGATCTTAGCGGCGGCCTCAGCCTTGCGCTCGCGGGTCTCCTCACGACGGCGGACCTTAGGCGCCAGCCGGGGCACCGTCTTCTCGCCGAGGCGCTCCTCCTCCCGAGCCAGACGCTGCGCACGTACGCGCACCTGCGTCAGGCGTGTCAGACGTTGCTTGCACTTGTGGATCAGGAACTTGGGCCAGTAGATCAGGCGCTCGTCGACCTGCTCCAACGCCCGCGCGTAGTTGCTGCTCAGCCGGATCCGCTCCCACCACTTGCTGGGCAGATGCGCTCGCTCCGCCGTCTTGATGTACAGGTACAACCGCTGCGTGGCAGGATCTGCTCGGATCGTAGCATAGCGTGAGTTGGCCAGCGGGCACGACTGCCGGTTGCACAGGCCCGTCACATTGTGCTCGTTGCGGCAGAAGGTCGACTTGGTCGACTTTTGATGCGTCGTACTGTTCCCCGGTAGCTTTAGCTTGAAGCTGCAGAACTGGTTGTTGATGATCGACCACACGATCTCGTCCGACGCCATCGTGACCGCTCGTCGCTCGTTGCTCGAGCTCGCTGTGTGGTGGTGTCTTTGGGTTTCGCTTGCTTCTGCTTAATGTGATTGCAATGCTGTCGGCTCTTTCAATCGGAGCGACCTCTGGCGCAAAGTGTGGTCGTGGTATGGGATTGTGAGAACAAATGAAGCATATCCTCAATCCCAGCACGGCTTCACTCGACCTCTCTGGGAGAAAAAGTTCAAGCGGCGGTCGAAATCTTGGCATCTTCTCTTCTCCGACTGCCGAATCGGGTTGGCTGCGGAGGTAAGGTTGTTGCAATCCATCATCCGTAGCCGAACCCTTACCCTACCCACCTAGTTGGACTTTACCCTGACTATACGGTGGTAGCCGTGTCCGAAACAATCTTCCTCACTTCATCTCATTTACGGGTGTCAACTTGATCATCGCCAGGCGTCATCACATGACCATTGAAGCCGATGTTTTGCTTCACCGCTGACCTTAACGATGGCAAGCTTCAATGTGACCACGACGGGCACTTATGGCCTAAAAGCAATTGAATCATTGAACTGGTTCACCCGGTATGGATGTTGTAGGCGATTCACAAACGAATGACCCGCTATACAGAAGATACATCAAGATGTCCAAAACTTCAATCTACCATTGTGTGTTGATATTTTCTATTGTCAATCTCCCTGTCCTCTCCGCTTTTTTGATTGTCATTTCAACCATTGTGGTTTGAATCAACACAATTTGCTGGAGCAGTCTTTTGCGCACTAACAAAGGTCAATACATTCCCATTGTATCGCTAAAGGAATTGATTGTCCTGTGATCTATTTCCCAAGCAATGGCAATATCTAGTCTTGACCCCCTCGAAAGGTGTGTGCGCCTTAGCTATGCTCAGCACATCCTGCTCAACCATATAGGCAAAATAGATACAGCCTCACAGGCTCGCCATAACTTCCATCATCAGATCCTCCAGTGCCACGCCTATACAGAATACTGTGATTTACAATGGATTCCCTAGCTGGTACGACGATCAGCGTATGCGATCGTTCTGGACAGACTGTGGCCAGATATGTCTATCAACCCGATGTTCGATCATCACCTCAACAAGCTACCCTTGAGAAAGCACCTGCATATTCGCTTTCTCTCAAAAGCCCTGGGAGTAAAGCAGCGCCTTCGCATCCTTCAAACGTACAGTCGTCTAAAGCCGTAACAGACGCAGCTGCAGTCAACACCCCCAGAGCTAAGAGGCCCACACTGCAAAGAGAACCAGCTCCACTAATTCCGACAAGTTATCGGTATTGCAAGTTGGGGGGAATCCAGAAGAAACCTTGCGCTATTACCAAAGGAGATTATCTGGAGACAAAGATCATTCCTTCTGTCAATCAATATGGAAAGATTTGCAGAAAGTTCCCTAAGCGACGCAAACGCAAGACCAAGGGCCTCAAAAATACTTCTGTGATGTGCTACAGGAATGCGTCTCTACAGGCTCTTATGCATGTGCCTGCTTTCTACAACTTCCTCGGCAACATCCACGAGAACTGTACCAAGCCTGTGCACGCCTGCGTCACTTGTTCCTTGCAGCACTTCACCCAAAGCTATTGGAACGATGCCGAAGTGGCCGACACAGGGCCACAGAACGATTCACGGCCCATCCAGGCCCGGAATGATCTATTGGAGCGACTGCGCAAGGCCGTAGATGCAGGCGTCGATGGCTCGCAATCAGAATTCCTGGTGGATGTCAAGTTCGAATCTCAAAGCGACCCAATCTTGTTCCTGAACTTTCTCCTCAGCGAGTTGCAGAAGGTCAACCGCATCGCCTTCGATACTGCATTTCGCCTCGGACACGAGCTGTCCTGGAACTGTGTGGACTGTGGGAAAAACCACAGCCGCCACGAAGAATATGATGCACCACAGGCTGGCTTCGTCGCGCTGACTCTCGGCGGGCCCGAACATCCTAGCGCAGGCGACTCGAGGACGCTCACAAGCTTGCTGGCGAGCGCGACGGAAATTTCCAGCGAGATCAGGTGCGACAGCGACGTGTGCCAGCACCGGTATGCACAAGAGCTTGAAATCGCCAAGGCTCGTGACAAGCACGTCGCAACGCATGCCTACAAAAAGAACCGTGACCGCGCTAAACTCGAGGCTGAAGCACGCAAGATCGAACAGCGGAACCTGGCAGACTATGGCATAACAGGCGGGCAGCGCACACGCAAGTTGACCATCACCCGCGCGCCGGAGATCCTCATCCTGCAGCTAGTGCGCGCCTACGAGTACGTCGACAAGGAGGGGAAGGTGCACATGGTCAAGAACAGAGCCGACATCCGCTTCGAAGAGTTCCTCGATCTGACCACCTACACCCACGGCCAGGACCCGCTGGTGTACCGTCTCGACGCGGTTATTGCTCACAGTGGGGATTCGCACCGCTCCGGTCACTATGTCGCCGTTGTCAGAGAGGCCGAGGGAAAGAGAAGCTTCTGCAACATCAGCGACGACCAGCACCTGCTCAGGTCCAGAGGCGGCGATTTCGAGGAGATGCAGCATCCTTACACTGCAGCCCCACCAGACTCGAACCCTGCGGATCCAGCGGTCTTGGTTTATAGCAAGATGTGTGGATCGATATGATGTTGAAATGTCTTCAGCGATCAACTTGCCCTTCCATGTAATGTGCAACGTTTGTGAAACCTCCTCACGTTGCTGAACAGTTGTATTGTCCTTCTCTTAGGCTACTCCACTCCCGTCATAAAGTCGAATCTGGGAGGCTTGCTCGAGATGTAATGTAGATGCCAATTCAAAGTTTTGAGTGTAGAGAGACTCTTATCCCTGTACATTCCAAGTCTACGCATCTCTGAAGTTTCATTCAAAGCTGTTTCTGTCTAGGAAACATATTATCATTGGGAATAAGTAATCAACCTTAAGCTTGAACTTGTCGGCTAATGCTGGCGAAAATGTGAGATTGGCCAAATCTCAAGCCGACTACTGAGTTTGACACCAAGCTATTTCAGATGTCATTTCCGGGTTGGTAACAGACTTTGGCCAAACACTGTCCTCAACTTCTGGTCACACCAAGGCTGTAAGATAGCCCTCAATATGGCTTTAAAACTTTAAAAGTTGAGGCAAAGCAGACTAGCTTTCCTGTCACTCTGCAACTCGAAGTTTTATGTTTTTCGCCTACATGTAGAACGCGGATCGGTCGTCATCTGTCGGCAGGAAAGCCTTCATTCGAATGGTGTATCAATCAGTAAGCGTTGATGAAGGTGGGAGTGGAAATACGGGAGCGCATGCAGAGGAACACTGGGAGTCATGAGTAAGTTGCGCTGAATGTCGAGTGAAATGCTACATTGGTCGACAGCGCCATCATTTGAGCCTGTGCTATACTTGAATTCCAATGAGTGTACGTAGTAGTGATTATTGTTGATAATCAGGGGCAGCGTATATGTGCTCGGGCAGGTGCGTGCCGTCAGGGCTGTCCGTATACACAAAAGCTTTATATCAAAATCACATGTACGTTCTAGCTGGTCGAAATGATGGACGCACCCCCCTTGCCGCTTTCACGTAATCTCTCGTGTCTAAAAGACTACTTATCGATTGGTTCAGATGTAGTAGTTATTCTGATTTGATCTAGAGATAGGAATTGTGTCTAGATCAAGCCAGCTCAGTGAAATATGACTCAAGGAGACAAATACCGACATACAATACACAATCTCTATACCAACTTAACCAGTGAAAGACTACCTAAAGGAAATTTTTTTGATGAGACAGATAATGCGTGACGAGAGGCTACGGTGCAAGACTTGTGCGCCTAGTCTGTTTGATCAATGGAGTGTACCGCGTCGGTCAACCTGTGGCAAAACGAACTTTCCACTGAGCAACACGAATAAACCGTCAAGTCAGCACGTGTATGATAAGATCTAAGTATTCCGTAATTTCCACATGAGATCTGTCGACATCGGTATCTTCAGTGAAGTATGCAGTCAAGTGATCAAAACAGACAACGATAGCCTGTCTGACCCGCGTTCACATGTCTGTAACTCAGCTTCCAAGGAATGCCATTCATGTGGTGATTTATGCCTAATCTCATGAGGCTTTCGCTACCTGAGACTCTTGTGATAAGCCGTTACTGATGGCTACATCTGTTCGTGTCTTACTTCGACCTATGTGACAGTGTATGAAAGCAGTCTGCGTTGATCCATATCTCCCCTTTACTCGCTGCCACTTCAGAACGTTCAATCAATACTGTGCACGGCGAGCATCTGCAAGGAACATGGCTCCCAACAAACCATCCAAAAAGGCACGTAAAACCGGAATTTACGGCTTCAACATCAATTCAAAGGTCACAAAGGTGACCAGCGTCGGCAAGAAAGCGAAAAGTGTAGGGAGGTCGAGCAAAGTCCAGACTCTTGGGGGATTGGCTCTTGGTGAAAATGATCGAAAAGTGGTGACTCGCTCCCCTAACGCATCCTAATCTATCTTCAAGCCGCTGACAGCTAGCTTACTAGGCGAGAAAGTCAAGGAAGTGGTCAATTGGGGACGAGGACAACGATACTGAGGCAGACGGTGATTGGACAAACGATCGGGCCTCAACCAAGACGTCCGATGACGATGAAATTGAATCGTTTGTCGACGAATTTGACGATGGAGATCGCCTACTAATGAAGGAACTGTCAACAGAAGATCTACAATCCATCGCTGAAGGAGAGGATGAGAGTAGACTCAGCAAGCGAAAGCGCAAGGAGCAGGGCAATGTGTTGGGCTCAGAGAAGACGAAAGAACAATCAGAAAGCTTTAGCAAGTGACAACCCGACAGACATGGAGAGGATTGCAGAAGGGTGTTACGTTGAAGGATAGCTTGAAGCATTGTTTTGGATATCCCTATCATCCAAAGTCAATGGCTCAATAGCATTGCGATATCTGACATCTCAGAGACTTTTCTAATGACAAAACCCCTACTACTGTAAAGTGGAATGAGGTAAAGGTGGGCTGGTCGTCTTCATAGAGTATGACAAGCGAACCAGTGAGTTGATGGATTAATATGTGTAATGGAGAATCAACACTCTGTTGTCAAGTATAACATCTTCACAAGCAACTATGTGTGAGAAGACAGGCATGTCGACCGGCAGCCGTATATTCGCTTGGAAATAAGTGAAGATGACGATCAGAATCTTCAAACTCACCTAATCACGAAAGCCTCGTGAGATTCAATTCCATCGATGCTGCAAGAAACACCTTTTCTTTGCGGTAAGGATGGCCCATTTCAACCAAAAGATGCCTCAACTCGTTCTATTTGTCCTAAGACTTCTATGATTTGATTGCCTCGCTAAATTGACCCTGAGATGAACACTGGATTAGATAGCATCATAGGAATGCTTCCAGATACAACAGGTTGTGCGATTCATGGAAGAACTGATTTATCACTGCCATACCCGTAAACTTTCCACAGCATTTGACTGATTGATAATCCGAACAAAGGACTGAAATGGTTTTTTCTGACATGAAAAACAGCCTTGGGGATGGTATCATTACTGTCTTATATTGATGACTTTGCCAATTCAAAGATACGCAACCATTCATGACGGTATGGATGCGTAACATGTGTTGATCGAAATATGTGGCGCACCTGGTGAACCTAAGAGTATCAGAATTGCCGTGTATATAGTACTGTGAGCTCCAGCAACATGTCAACCTTCTTGTTGCTCAAAATTTGAACGTTTCTGGTTCAAGAGGTGGGGTGGTAGACCAGAGCCCATCGTTAGAGTGCAGCAGCATATGGGAATTTCTATTTGATGTTTTCAAGTTTAATCAAACAGCATAACCGGATTTGTTGCTGGTAGGGCCGCATGCGACGGTAGTAGCTACATCAGGAATATATAGCACTAAGAAGAACACCAATAGCATTAACGCTGACAACACATATTGTCTCACAGTATCTGAGACTAGCTGTTACGTTGCGTAGATGCCGTTGCCAAACTTATCAGGTCTTCATAAGAGTCTTCGGTTGATTACAATGTCTGGATCCTACGAGTGTCATGCTATAAGTTCTTTCTGGGTACGACATGGTTGAGCTAAGGATTCTAAGTCCAGCCAATTGACGCAGGCTAAATGAGACACTGGCTCTTCACAGTTATCTTCATTTGATGATGTGCTCGACTTTGAAACGGATGAAATGAGATCATCTCTAGGTTTATATCAGCAAAATGACCGAGCAATTGACACAAAGTTTTTACTACACCCAGGAAGTTGCTCATCGCATAAACAACGAGGTGGTAAGTGCGAGATTTTGGTTCGATTCTCCCGCCAAAGCCAATAATTGTCCGACGAGGGGGCTCCGAGAGACAATTTGATAGTCGCCTCATTTGCATTTCACGAGCTATAGGATCTGTTGGCGCTGCAATGATGTGGGCGGTATGTTTGCGTATTTGGCTAGAGTCGAATAGTATCCTGTGTTGTGATCGATGGGTCCTCTACGCAACTCGGTAGTCTTGGATCGATACGTAGAAGACCACATCATGACACAATCTATACTAACGGTCAATTTCAGCGATGATCTCCTTCACCTGTGAGGCACATGGAAGAGTTGGAGGGCAAGCATACACTGCGCAAGCTGACTCTGCAGCCCACGTGACCTAAAAGTCGCTCTGGACTGAAACGTGTCGTTGCATCCATGAGTTCCATCGTTGCAATAAACCAGTATCCACGACATAGCGCTCTAAGTATCTGTACCATCGTAGGAGTGGCAGTATCAGTAGTGTCGCTGGTATACCACTATAACCCGACGGTGGAGTGGAGGTCTTACTTCTGTCGTGGAAGCATTAACATAAATCATTATGTTGGCGAGGGTTGATCCGAGCCCGGGCCCGTGCTAAACCAAACTTTGATGCTATAGATACAATATCCTCCACATCACCTTCTTGGGAATCTTCATCCATTATGCGGTCCAACAAGCGGGCCCACCTATGCTCTATAGATACACACCATTTCCAGTAAAATTGGTTTTCGGGGCTCTCTCTGACTGTGTTTGTACGATGAGGGTGTCAAGACTCTAGAGACCTTTAGAAGGAGAATGTAGAACCTGTAGGAGATAATAGACGCTCTACGCTAGAGCCAACCTTATTAATATTTGGCCGTGTCATCTGTCGAGCAGCCCTTTACCGCTCACAGAGCTATCGAATGTGTTGCTACTTGGCGGTTGTGATGGAAACGACAATTTCCGACACGCTCACAGCAAGCTAGGTCTCAGCGACCGCTCATATTGGTATCTCCTAGATTGCCATGGGTAAGGTGTATCTCTTTAATCGCATATAAGTTGGAGACGCTTCTACGACGTAAATCAAAAACCGTTCCAAGAGAATTGCACGTCTCTCTTTGTTCCCCAGCCGCTTCACACACCCAGTACGTTGATCGATAACAGTTTCCCATACGAAAAAGTATTGAATACTACTATCAAACAATAAGTCTCATCACATGTATCTTAAAGGCTGATCAATAATGATCATCACGGTAATTGGAAGTAACTTCAGTGACATTATCGATCATCTTCGTCAAACAGCACAAGTCCAAGACATGAAACCGGTTTATTAAATTGACAAGCTCCCAGCAACACGAAGAGCGATATTATCTATCATGCTAACGATACAGAATTAACCCTTAGCAAGACTAGAAGACAGTGCCCATAGAACACAAAATTGAGCCCTAAGCACCAGCTTCTAATCAGTGAAATACTAAGTTATTATATATATATATATATATATAGCTATATTACTATTATGTTGGAGCGTTATCTCTACAAACGATTAGAGGTTTCATAAAGAATCACTGATTGGAGAACAGCCAACACCTTAGCGAATACACCACAATTATACCAAGGTGCTAAGAAATCCGCCTGGTATGCATTCATATCTTTTTCATCGATTCTTTATTAGAGTTTTCTCAAGGTAACTTTATAGAATAAGTGTAAATGCCGAGACAGTGATTGCTATTTGCTTCGATATCGATCGTGAGTTTAGCAGGCTCTTCATCGACGAAGTTCATTCCTACAGCTTATACTAGATACAAAGATCGAACTCGTGAAAGGTCTCTTCAAAATGCTCAAAGAAGCCTCCTGGATGTGGTTGAATTTTACAGCTTAGATTTGAAGAGCTGCGCCGTAGTTCTATCATCACTTTTTTAAGCGCACTAGCTGCAGTGGCTAGTTGAGCACTGTAGTCATATTCATACGCCCAGATAAAACATAACACCCTCCAGTCCACTCCATTAGCTTGTAGGTATCAATACAAGTCGTACACCTTTGCAAGACCTCTTTCAGCACGCCTTCACTATCTCTGTGCAACTGTAGGTGATTCAGCTCAGGACTTCGCCGGCCTAACACCGAGACATGCGACACCGTATACTGAGCATAATCTGTAAGAAATACCCCATGGCAAATTCTCGCAATGGTTCAGACCAGACTTGCCCATAACTCTATTCAGCTAGCAAGCTCTTTAGCCCAGCATTTCATTTGCACCTTGCATCTATGCTGCTCTACGGATGATTATAGTAAATTTTGTAGAACCTGTGGTTTTGTTTAGTCAGTTCAACTCGCAGCGCAACAGACATGGCACAATCCTACGATATAACAGACGCATCAGCTGCCCTGTCCTAGAGTCACCTCCTCTACAGCCTTCGGTCATTCTATGTTTAAGCGTAACATAGCTCAACAGCAATTTTTAAGCAGGACTAGAATCTATACTACCTCCGCTGGTCTGCGTAGAGTCGTCATTTGCGTAGTATAGTCAGCATTTCGCCCGAATTGTAGCAACTCAATGCGGGCGTGTCGAAGTAGAGGCCACTAAGTATTCGCATTCTCGGTCCTATTTAGCGAGTATCAGGCATTGAATGAACTGTATTCTAAATAATATAGGCTTCAGGACGATGTTTTCTATATTTAAGTCAAATAGAGGCCTACATATATTGACTAGGCCGGCCCATAGTATAGTACAGGACATGATTATATACTAAAAATTGGATAGCGAGAAAATGATTACTAATCAAAAATATCATCATCATATCCATTTTCTGCTGGAATCGCTCCAACAACGATTTGGCTTGTTCCACCTCGTTTCAAAAGGCAAGTTGGCCGAGTGGTTATGGCGTGTGACTCAAGTTACTCTTGCCTATCTCAGATAGGCTCGAATCACGGATTCTCATAGCGCAAGCTGCGTGGGTTCGAATCCCACACTTGTCAACATCTTTTTGCTGATTCTCATCATCGCAGCGATTTATTTTGCTTGATCCGAGCGAGCCATGAGACTGTTGAAGCGTTCTCAACGCTTGAGTTCCTATGGATCTGTTGCCCCATGCACAGTATTCAAAGGTGTAGAGCACTTCGAAATGATCCAGATTGCAAGACAGTACACACGCAGGATTGACCCTACCCTTTTGTCACTCTAGTACAGATTTTGCATCAATGGTAAACTCAGCTGGCAATCAACGCAAACACACAGCAGCATTGAAATACTTTCACTAATATTAAAGTCGAAGAATCTTCAGAGAGCCAACAATTTCCAATTTCAGAACCACTCCCGAGTAACATGGACAAACCGTTTAGTCCCACGGATGGATCTAATTTCGGTATTTGACAGTCGTGGGCAAAACCTACTTCAGACAACAGGTGCGGTAGCGCACACTGTGTACCGTCTACGTTTGACAATGACCATCAGTTATCGTTTACCATGTGGAGTGAAGCGCTACAGTACTCTTAGATCCTTAGGAGATTGAGATATTCTTGGTAGGGTGCAGCGCCGTACCCATATTCCTCTCCACCAAAGTTTCACTACTATATAGGCCCACAGTCCAGGAAGCAAGTTCACAGCACGTTCACGTCTTGAAGATATGTGATTCGGAACGAAACTAGCAATTTCATGCATTATCTACACTAAAATCTGCCATAAAGATCAGCATGGGCAAAAGACTGCATTGTCAATCGAATTGTATTCATTCATCACACAGATCTCCATTACTGCTGTTCACAACACACAAGGACATTGACGCTTCTTCAAGCAACGCTCAGGAACATGGTCCATACTCATCAGCGCGTTTCTCTACATACAGTAAACACATCAAGTGGAATCCCAGAGCATCCGCGGTTTCAAGCCAGCCAGGACCAGAACTTCTCGAGGAAGTTTCGTGGAACAGCCTCGTGCCAGACCTCCGCATCGAGCGCGGCCTTGCCAGTCCAGATGTCTGCCTCACTAGGCTTGACAAACTTGGTTCGCTTGAAGATCTTCCAGAATAGGTAGAAAGCGAAATATATCGGGATGACAACATAGGCAGTGATGAATGACTGGGTGTCCCAATTGGACTTGCCGTCGGTGTAGGTAAAGCTGTGAGATATGTTAGCGACTGCTTTTGGTCGAGGCTCGTCTGGGAAACTTACACTTTGAAGCCGTTGAATATGAGAATGATTAAAAAGAAGGCGAGAGAACAATAAGCCGACCAGGGTTGCCAGGGACTCGTGAACACCATGTCCTTTGAAGTGACTCCTTGAGCGATGCGAGCTGCGCGAAAGCGAAGGAAGGCAACCAAGATATTGATCCAGGTCACTAAAGAGGTTATGGTGGTCAAAGTCTGGAACCAGCCGAAGACATTATTCGCACCCGCGGAAACAGTCATGTAAGTCAACAGTCCTATAGATGCTGTGATGAGTACACACCAGATAGGAACACCTCTCTTGGTACAAGTCAGCAGGAATCGTGGGGCCTGTCGATTCTGAGCAAGCGCGAAAAGGTATCGCGATCCGGTGTACAGGAAGGCATTACCAGAAGACGAAGCAGAGGTCAGGATCACTGCGTTGATGATGTGTGGAAGCACTGGGATCCCGGCCCGAACAATGGCGATGACCCATGGGGAAGATGCCGCGCCAGGGCCGCCGTTCAGCAGACGGTCATCGGTGGCTGGGACGGTCACACCAATGGCCAAGCTACCAAGGACATAGAAGAATAGAATTCGCCAGAAGACACGTCGAACGGCCTTTGGGATGTTTCTCCTTGGGTTTTCAGCCTCGCCCGCAGCGACCGCTACCATCTCAACACCACCGTAGGAAAAAGCCGCATTGACCAGGATTGAGAACCAGCCAGCAAAGCGACCAGTATCTCCAGTGGTGATGTACTCGCGCATGGCAGCGTATGGGTGTTTCCAATAACGAAACCCTAGACGATCTTCGTGTGGTGCACCACCAAGATCGATGATAAGGGCTAGCAGCAAGAGTCCGATGATGGTGATAAGCTTAATGCTTGCGAAGATAAATTCAGCCTCGCCGTATATGGAAACGGCGAAAATGTTCAGGCAGACGATGACAACCAAAATGATCGAAATCCAGACAGCCTGGTTGATTGAGTCGTTCCAGAAGCCAATGACAATGGAAGCAGCGGAAATCTCGGCGCACAATGTCAGAGCGCACGAATACCAGTCTGAAGGCCTAAGTCAGCTTGCTTCTCTCTTCTCGCATGCAACTCAAGCGTAGGCATATCTTACTGTTCCAGCCTACGGCAAAGCCCATTGCAGGGTCAACGTATCTTGCACAGTATTGGGGCACGGCGCCAGGTAGCGGAAGCCAAGTGGCCATTTCTCCCATGCACATCATCATACCGAAGATAGCAATACCAGTCATGGAGTATCCGAGAAGGACCGAGAGAGGACCACCGTTAACGAAAGCGCCGCCAATACCAAGGAAGAGACCACTGCACTCTGGGTCAATAAAGCTTTCTTCGGTAGCGGTAAATCGAGAAGGCGGCAATGGTATCTGGGACTCACGTTCCAATTGTGCCACCCAGAGCGATGAACTGGATATGCCGAGATTTCAGGCCGCGTGAGACATATCCGAAGTCCTCAGCCGTCTGGATGTCACCGTAAATGTCGGCGGCCTCGTTCTTGACAACTGAGCCTCTACGGATTTCGCCATCCTCATTCACTTGGTATCCTCTGTCGATAGAAGTAGAATTGCCTAGGGCAGCGAACGTGTTGACCTCGTAGGTGTTCTTCTCGACGCTCATGATGAGATCGCCGTGCGGGTGTCAAGCCAAGAGAAAAGATATCTCGCGATGAATGTAAACGGACGACGGCAGAGACCAACAACGAAACGAAGGGTAGTGATGCTTTATTAAAAAGGTCGGAAGAGAGCCCACAGCAGACGCAGCTACGGTGGTCCTTTGGAAACCTCGAGGCCGGCCAGGAGGTATCGGTATCGCTCTCTGAAGGCGGCAAGGCTCATGGATAAGGTGCTGTGAACGGTCATCGACCGTCGGGCGCCACCCTGTCCGGCCTCATGGTAGGACTCTTGGGGTCGAGGAATGGCAGATGCAGATCCCATGCTACGCTACATGGCAACACGACACGAGGTACATCGGCGCTGCCAGTGAAGTGACTTCGCACGCAACATCGTCTCTAGCCTGGGTCTACAACAGGTCTCGAAGCTGGAGGCAGTGCAGTGCCTGCCGCGACTCTAGACAGCCACACGAGGTCGCCATGGACCACCCAGGAGATATGCCGCAATTGGGCGAAGGTCCATGGTAGGACGTCCAATCCCCACCCTACCTGCCTCTTCATTCAAGCATGCAGTAGCGAAGCCGTGCTCGTTTGTCTTACAGACAAAGGCAAGGTCACAGGCCTGGAGGTGAATGCTGGTGATGACGATCAGTCAACATGTATCGAATAGTGTAGCGAAGTCTTGCCTCAGGAGCCAGCAAACTCCACGTCGGTTTTGGAAACACTTCTCAATCGATTGCGAGGTACGGCGAGTGTTTTCGCAGCCCCAGCCGGTCGATACAACTATACAACAAGGTGATACAAACGATTACCTGGGTAAAAGTCCACAGACACATGAGGATGCCATGAAAGCTTTCTCACCAACGATTCGTGCCAAGACGATCGATTGCAAAGACAAGACAATTTTAAGAGCCAGAAGGCGTCGAGGCCATTTCATCGTCTAACTGCTTCAGTAGCGCAAAGACGGCTAGGGCAAATGACGAGCAATGGTCCAGAATGGGCTTCCAACGCAATGAACGCAATCTAGCCTCAGCCACTGGTCTGCCTGCGTCGACAAGAAATCCGCCAAGAATTGCAAGATATGTCGCAGAGGGGCCTTGTTTGGCCCGTGACCCATGCGATACCTACGATGGTCGGTATTACCTCTTACCATCCATGGATAGTCGGTATTACCTCCTAGCTAGCCATCCATGGATAGTCGCTAGAGCAGAGGGCTGGCTGGGCTGGGGTAGAGGCTGGGGTAAGGGCTGACGTAAGGTGGAGGGAGGCACGAATCCCTACGCCGTGCGGTTTGTGTCGACCAAAACATATTACCTACCTTTCCAGCCGGCCGATAAGGCTGGTTTCAAGACTAGAGTCAAGCAACGCCTAGGTCTATGGGTCTTAGCACGCCGTATCTTGTCGCGTGACAAGCAATCTCAACCGCGAGAGCCGAAATCGTCCTGTCAGGCCAGCCTGGGCTGGCCCCCTATGCATGTTCTCGATAGATTTACCACTTGATGCTGCAAGGCTGGCATGAGCGACTTTCGCGTGTGACAGCAAGGATTGTAATTGCGCTGTCACCGGGGATCTTGATCAAACTACCTCGTGTAGTGTTACCATTCAAATCGACAATCTCGAAGAAACCGTGGCCAGCCTCTCGCTAAGTCTGGTAGCACAAGCTGACGCCTTTCTTGCAGGTGGGATCTTTGTCAAAGGCAAGAAGAGGTTCTCTGCAACGCACGTGGGACGTGAAACAAGAGGCTCCCACAAGTCGACGCTCTCAAAGTGTGGCTAAAATAATTTCATTGCTAGTCATCAATAACATTCGTAAAAAAAACATGTAAACACTCGACACCTCGCTAGATAGCAGTTACTGATCATTGGCATTCGTCATGATGAAGATCCAGATAAGGCGAATCACTTATGCAAAGGCCTTAGGAAATTCCTCAGAATACAAAATTCGGGTGGGTGGGTCCTGTTTTGCCTGAGATTTGTTGTTATATTCGTCCCATGCCTTCTTCGGCTCCCATCTAGGTATGTTGCGAATGATCGTTTCTTCGTTTTTACTACCCCAGAGGTATTTGATCGGGACACCTTCATTTGTTTTGGTAAGGATACCCTTTCGAAATCTACCCTCCTCCGGGTCGTATCTTACAACTTCTTCTCCCGCTTGCTGTACCCATCTCTTCCAGACATCGGTTTTAGGAGCAGCGTTGTTGAGGGCCACCCAATCCGTGGTGCCCTCGGTAAAGCAGATGGCTTTCCATAGCGCGATGGTGAAATTGTTGCATTTAGGCCCGGCATAGGCACCCTCAATGAACTGCTCCTTGAGTTTGTAACATCGAAGATCCCAATGCAGCCGTTGCGGGACTGCGGCTGCAATCCAATGCGCTGCATTCATGATAGCATACGCTCCGGCCCAAGCAAATTGAAGTTGTAATTTTGCATTCGCAAGGAAGATGACACCCAACATCAGCAAAAGCGTGCCGATAAGTGACAAGATGCGATAAGTGGATTTGCTTTTGATGCGATAGTGAATCTCCTCTGGCGCGAAGAACAGCTCTCGCGCAATTTCTTCGTCGCATTTCACGACTACATAGCCGCCGTTTGGCCAACGCACCACAACATCTCCAGCCGGTTTTACAGTGTCGGCGCCTTTGGCCGGTTGTGGGAGCTTCAGTTTCCACCTATTACCAACTCCAGCAATTGTCGACAAGAGCGATAGCACAATCGTTGCAAGTGTTGACATCCCATCACCAAACACGATCGAGGCAATGAGCAGGATGATTGAAAGAAGGCATCCCAACAGAGTGACTATTGACAAAGGACCTCTAGAGTTGGCTTTGACGGTAGGCGGTGGAGACGATGCTCTCCAGCACTTGAAGAGACTCATGGGGAAAGACGGAGCTCTAGGACGGAGGTCCTTCGTGATCTCGATGCAGCGGACGCTAAAGGGCTCCTGTTCTCCGTGGCTTCGCAAAGTTAGCATGGCTACTATAGGTGGTGACATACTCGCGAGCTAAGCTTACAGTAAGACATTGGCGATGTGGTGCAGATGTTCTTTGGTGTTACCCGAGTACACTCCAGTCACAGTCGCTTTAGTTGGGGAGAGGATAGCAGGCCGGGCAGGCCAGAGCAAGGCTTGAGGTGCTGGCAAGAGACGTGGCAGGTAGAACAGCGTTGAGAGTGCGGAAACCTGTGCATTGGCAGTCACAGCACCTTCACCTAAGATGGCGAGGAAACCGACGATATCCAACTGGAAATTGTCGAGACCTCCGTTTCCCCATAGCATCTGCCAGTCCGGGCCCGGATACGAGATAGTAGTATTGGCATTTCCGGCCATGGTCGATGACAATCCAAGGACAATGAACCGGCAGTAGACGTCTGCGTGTTATCGAGACTGGTGACTCCCGATGCAACGAGCCGGTCGCCTATCCACCGTCGAGCAGCGAAGTGGATGAGTACAGCCAGAGGGGACGAGGGTAGAACAGGAGTTATATCTCGGGCTTGACGCAACGATAGGCAACGCGCGACAACCGCATGACGATAATGCTCTCAGTTGAGGCGGTGCCGAGTTGCCTTGCGAGGTAGATCATGGCCAGCAAAACGAGGCATTTGTTGCAGAAGCAGGTGGCAGGTCTCAGCCTTCGAGGGCGCAGAGGCCCTGCATAACTAGCTGGGGGGCCAATATCCTCCCTATGATCCCGCACTCTACCTTGGAGCATCTTGTACCATCTACATCAGATGTCTCTCAGTATGCGCGCTGGGTCCGGCCAACACGCATCCGACCTCTGATCTTGAGCCCCAATGTGCATGTCGTCTCATTTACCCAGAAAGTCATGGTAATAGTCGAGGTAGGTAAGGCAGTTTTCCACCCCTCAAGCAGCTGGTAACGAGTCAGGGGGAGATACCGAGATACTCAACCCCTACGGACTCAGCGGACCGTGCCGAGAGCAGTATGATGAGACAACCTCAACCTTTGACACAGCCTCAGGCATGAACATGGACCCCACACGATTACCATGTGCTGAGGGCAATTCGAGGCCTCAAGCATCAGGCATTCAAAATGGCGAGGCGTCACAGCCTTTATATACCAGCTCTGGGACCTGCTCCTCCTCACACAGCTAGACAATGACCACCTCCGTACCTCTCTACCTAGGCAGCCTGTCTTCCACTACGCCAAACCGCAACTGATCGCTATCCACTCCGCCCCATGAAGCCACAGCCGGTCCCCAATCTATGACACCCTGGCTGGCCAGGCGAGTGAGGCGCAGCCGTGGGTGGAAGCAAGGCACAGCTTCCAAGGATTTGACGTTCACTGCTCCATACTACCCACGTCCGAGACCACTTTTACAAGGCTATGTGGTTGACTTCAATTCTTCTGACACCCTTATTTTGACTCATTCTTGCGCTTGAGTTCGGACTCTCTCTCACTGGCCCTCGTTCTCGTGCTCTCAAAGCACTGTAACCATCGGATTGCCACACGGCCGTGCGAAGTTCAGTGCCTAGGAGTTTGGTCCGTCTGCTATAGACCAGACATTCCATCATCTAGTGAGTCCTGGCAGTGCAGCCCGTTGCCTGCTTGGCCAAGTAGTGTTGGAGACCCAATGCAGGATACATTAAAGAGAAATCCGCTTATCTCACATCGGTATGTGCTCTTGCAAGAAGTCCCTTTCAACCAATACTGTACTGTCGTTATCTGCTTTTGGGTGGCAACCTCGTTTTTGTGCAACACTTGTAAATTTCCTCTGTTTGACAAATCTACCGAAGCCTTACGATACAAGACCATCAGGATAGCGTAGACTGGCTTCAACCCAGTGAAACGCTGCCATCTTCTGTGTGATGCTTGGGCAATATTACCGACAAGTAAAGCAACAGGTAAATTTATCATTCCATTATACTTTCTCAGTAACTGCCATTATATGGATTTCGTCTGGTACGAGACAATAGAATGTGACAACACAAGCGCTGCGTCAATATCTCACCTGCTGACCACACCCGTGATCAGCTTGTTAAGAGTCGCCTGTCAAATAAAGTCTCTAATGACCTAGACTCTACAATTTCAGAAAATCTATCCGCGGAATCTCAACCCAGTCAAGCACTCAAGCTTCTCAACATGGACCCTCAAACTCATGCTGCGGACGCCAAGAATCTTCTTCGTGGGAAGATTGCATCACTGAAGGACAACGAAGACTACTTGAGGAAGCGAAAAGAGCTCCTAGAGGAAGAGAATGAAGGTAGGTGGGATCGTCACGCCCAGTCGGCTGCTTCTCCCAACGAGCTTAAGGTTCAGGAGATTGTCCGCACAATTAGAGAGAATGAGCGAATCGATGCCCGGCTTTTCGGCAATCTTCCTAGCGAAGAGATTCCACCTGAGGAGACAAGGGACTTAGGTGGCCACTTTCTGGCTAATAAGCCGAGGATCTTAAAGAGCAAAATCTTCGAGATTGCGAAGAGGATGCCGAAAGGTGCTCACCTACACGAGCACTTCAATTCCGAGTTGATGCCGGAGGTTCTCTTTCCACTAATCCCCAAGTTCGTTCCCGAAACTATGTTTGTGAGGACCTCAAAATCTTTACTCGACTTGTCAACGTTGCCAGACGCGAAAGAAAGGTCTTCCGATGCCGAGATTGTCTTTAGTGTTCTACCAAAGGACACTATTACAAGTAATGTCTTTCTCCCAAACTACAACCCTGATGTCAAAACACCAGGTGCCAACCCCTGGATGAAATGGACGGACTTTCAATCAGAATTCGACAATCGCTTTCCAGAAGGACTGGCCATCGAAGATCCCGATGCGCCCGAACTCTCACACCTTAACAACGCCGAGAAATGGGCTCGAGAGGTTATCGTGATCACTGGGAAAAGGACCTACCACTCTAAGCAGACACATAATGGAGCTTGGGCCTGCTTCAATCGAGGGACTCGTGCGTTTAAAGGTCTTGTAAATTACGAGAGTGTCTATCGATGGTATATTGGTGCAGCGATACAGAACATGATAAATGACGGAATCATGTATGCTGAGCTGCGACCAATGCTACTGGACAAAACGATACCTAGTGACGACGGCCTACGGCAACTAAACCACAAAGACCAAATGTCGATTATCTGCCAGGAAGTCGCAAAGAAACAAGAGGAGCTTATATCGGAAGGCTTACTAAATAAATTTCCCTTCGGTTTGAAGATCATCTACAGCACCCCACGAAGCATACCTCGTCAGAGAATGGAGACAGAGCTATCTGATTGCATCCAGTTAAAATTACAATTTCCAGACCTTATTTGTGGGTTCGATTTGGTTGGGGCTGAAGACAGGCCGAACTCTATCTCATTCTACGCCGACTTGCTTGTGGGTTTTACCGAGACATGCGAGGGGTTAGGCATTTCAATCCCATTCATGTTTCATGCTGGAGAGACATTGCTCGATACGGGTGGATCACACGACCCTTCAAAAAGCAACCTCTACGATTCTCTTCTCCTTCGAGCGAAGAGAGTCGGCCATGGATACGCACTCACCCGGCATCCCTTGTTGATCGAGAAGTACAAGGAGCAGAACATTGCTTTGGAGCTTTGTCCTATCTCAAATGAGGTGCTTCACCTATGTGCCAATGTTCGAGGCCACCCATATCCGGCTCTGCTGGCTGCTGGTTTGCATTGCACACTGAACAGCGACAATCCAAGTATATTCAGGTATGTGTTTTGGAACAGATCTCGGGACAACCTACGCGCTAACCAATCCTCTTGTAGTACTGCGCCCTCTCATCTGACCTACGAATTCTACCAGGTCATGGTGGGTGACACACGCATGACTGTGCACGGGTGGAAGCAACTGGCCCTTTGGAGCATCGAGCACAGCTGTCTAGGCGTCGAGAAGCGTAAAGATGGTGAGATCAGCGAGCAGCAGGAAGCATTGAATATATTCCACGGTGAGTGGGAGAAGTGGTGCGAGTGGGTTGTCAATAAGTTTGGCGAGCATGCCGATTCATTGCCAGAACTTTGTTAGAATTGCAAGACCAGTTGAATAGAATCTTGTTTCTCATCTGAAGCAAGCATTGTCACTCTTTATCTTATGATCCTACGCTCGGCTGATTCGTACTCTCATGTTATACCGACGACTAGGAGACAGGAAATTCAGATAGAGCGATCGCGGCAATGGCGGTCAACCAAACGGCAGCGATCGTGATCTGGAGATCCACCCTTACAGACTTGATCTGAGTGGTCTGAAGGTTGGCAGGGTCATATTGACTAGGTGATTGCATCTACTCGTCACATGCGTTGATGACACTGGTCAAGTGATGGGGATAGTTGTTTGCCCCTCCAGATGCCACATTGCGAATCACATTGCCTTTGCTTGGGCAATGAATTGTGCGAGGATCTATTTCAATCTGGAACGGAAAATCATGCAAACCTTGTGACAGGTCTACGCCACTGTTACAACTTCCTGCGTCTTCTCTTCCTCGCCGATACTTCGCAGTGTATAGCCAATCCGCCATAAGATAATGCCTACAGTAGCAAAGCAGCCAAAGAGCCTCGAAGCTGCATACGTTTCGAATCGAGAAACACCACACCCGATCGAGTCTGCACGAGGGTGAAGAATCACAAAAGAGCGTTCAGGTCGAAACAGCGTATACGTTGCACAGTCAGCGTGCTTTCTTGGATAGTAACAGGTATACGGATTCTTGCGAATGGCAGACATTAAAACCTAAATCATACGCAAGTCTGGACTTGCGGACAACCAAATTCGAAACTCAAGTACGATCAATTCAACAGTAACGGCCAGCGAAGCGAATGAGGGATGGGCTCATTCGATAAACCTGATGGCGGCTTCATCGGCGACATTCAACCTTACGGAGACGTTGTCCTCGGTGACGGTCAAGATGCCATCCACTCACACAGCCTCCTCGTCGCAGCTTGAAGACTCGCGGGCAGAGCCACTGATACCAACCGGCGCAATTCTGGGCGTCTCGATCGTGGGATGCACGGCTATTGTACTACTTATATGGTTATGCTATTGCTTGCGAAGCCGCAAGAAGACCAAGGCCGACATAAACAAGGAGGAGAATGTCGAGGCAGCCCATTCCAACGATCACGCTGCTTTTACCGTGACGCGATCCTCTCTCGAATCCGGTGCCGTGGGTTTGGGGAGCCAGAGAACCTACAGCTGTCCCGTACTTGATGTGACAATCCCTGAAGATGATGGACGCTTCACAGAACAAGCATTTTGCAGCGAGATCGAGCAACACAGGAGAGACTATTGAGGGCTCAACAAGGAGAGAGAGAAGAAATATTCGGCTGTAGAGGAGCAGGAGTCAATGAAGCCCAGCTTAAAATGGGCTACCTACTTTGGTAATGTTATTCAAATCACGATAGATCAGAGGGTGCTATTGTTTACCTAGTCAGATAGAGCTAAGACAGTGCAAGAGCAAGCACTCACGTGATCATATATGGACAAATCTGTCTCACTGACTTGGAATGCACGGCCCCGGCCTACATCACATGTCAAAATGCACGTCATGGGCAGCCATCTACCTAGGTACACTGCCAGTACGCATCTTGAGTATTGTAAAACTTCAATTGGTGTTCTTTACACGCCCGCACTGATTGCACCACGCAAACACATCTGGACTGGTACATTCGGCATCGATCTAAGCCTGCTCCTCAGAGCTGCCTGGGCTCCATCTACTATGCTGTAGACAAAAACCACCGCACTGCCTGCAAGGCAGCACACCGTCACCGACACACAAGATGGACGACGAGTACTCCTCCTCGCCTTCTTCGTTCGCCAACCGCGACGAAGCGATACCTATCGTACGCACGACATCCCAGCACGACACTGCCGGTTCCGCATCCGCAACCTCTGTTTCCGAGAGCGAGACTGTCCAGGATGAGCGAAAGCGAGAAAGAGTCAAGAATAAAGTGCGAGGTCTAAAGGAACACCTCCAAGACGGTGGGCCCTCGCTCGGCATACAAGATCGTCTCTTCTCAGGCCTCATGGCTCAAATCATTCCCCCAGACCAGATCAGTGACACCGAGACACCGTCCCGCTCTGCTCGCAAACCGAAGGATCGACGGTCTCGCAAGTATGTCGATCGACCAGGCTTCTCTGTTGGGTTGATGGGATACAACTTTCGACGATTCAACGCTCGCATCGGTATCGCTTTCGTGTTTCAGAACAGGCTTATCCATCTCTTCACCTGGCGTGCTCCCACACAGACCCTATCTTTCCTTGCGGTCTATACCTTGCTCTGCCTGAAACCCGAGCTTTTGCCCTTGGTGCCTCTCGTGTTAGCCCTCTTCTTCATAATGGTCCCTGCCTTCCTTACTCGACACCCGATCCCACAAGCCAATGATCCCACGCTCGGTCTCACCCGGTTTGGCCCACCCACCGCTCCTCCCGGACGTATCAAGCCCGCACCTGAGATGAGTAAGGATTTCTTCAGAAACATGCGTGACTTGCAGAATTGCATGGAAGATTTCAGCCGTGCGCACGATCTGGTCAATGATTTTGTCGTACCGTACACCGATTTCAGTGACGAGGCTTTGAGCTCGGCCTTGTTTCTCTTTATATTCATCACGGCAAGCGTCGCGTTTCTAGCATCGCAGCTCGTACCCTGGCGGGCAGTATTCCTGGTGGTAGGTTGGGTAGCCATCGCGGCTGGTCATCCTGAAGCACAAAATCTGTTACTGTCTTCGAGCAACATATCGCACGTTCAACAGAGGCGTGACTGGATTTCCTCACGTCTACGAGCCTGGGTGGCGAGTGACATTGCTCTCGATGAACCGCCTGAGATACGAGAAGTGGAGATCTTCGAGCTGCAGAGGCAGGTAGCTGATACCACTGACAGCTGGGAGCCATGGTTGTTCTCTTCAACACCATTCGATCCTCTGAGTCCAGTAAGACTTTCCGGTGCAAGACCTATCGGTACACAATTCTTTGAAGATGTTCAACCTCCAAAAGGATGGGTTTGGAAAGATAAGAAGTGGATGCTGGATTTGTGGGGAAGGGAATGGGTAGAGTCCCGCATGATCACCAGAGTCGAAGTCGAAACTGAGGGTGAGCGATGGGTCTACGACGTACCGAGCGACAGTGTCGGCACACCATCACAAGCGGCTAAAGACAAGAGAAAGCAAGTTCCCAAAAGTGGCTGGGGCGAGGGCAATGGGCTAGACCTGAGAGGAGAATGGCGAAGACGCCGGTGGGTGAGGATGGTAGAAAGGGCAGAGGTACCCGCCGCATGAAGTCGTGCATGATTGATGGGATTGTACTCAGTCTGTCGCTAATCTATGTACAACACGGGAAAGGGGAAACCCTTCTATCTCATTCGAGTGGAGGGGAATGATCTACGATTGACGGCAGTTATTTTCGCAATGAAGCATTGACAATGCATTTGAGATCTGCATTTGGATACTTGATACCTGGTTTACTGTACAACCCAACGTCTTCCGATGTAGAGTTTGACAAGCCGAGGTTGGCTATGGTTATTTCGAGATGTATGCATGCATGGCATTGCAGTCCAACATTTAAAAATCAGGACGATGGCAAATGGTAAATGTTCCTACATCAACAAAGTCAGGGACTATCACCCATGGGTTGACCAATCATATTGTGACCAGTCCACGCTAAAGTGGGACCGTGCTTCACATCAGACAAAGCGGAGGTGTTTCATCGCGTTCGAACTTCAAAATCACAAAATATATGATCAGATAAACACGAAAAGTCCAAGGGGAATTTCCTCGAAAGTGCACCTCTTTAAGGTGTAGATAGCTACGTTGGGTTGTTGAAGAGTTGCGGCGCAGCAACGATTCTGCACCGCACAGCCTCACAACATCGATCATACCTAGGTAGGCGATATATGGATGTCCTCGGCTAAGTAGCACCACCACACATACCCACGGGCGGCAAGCCAAACGACTGTACTGTTGCAAAAGCGGGACCTGACAGCCAAACAAAAATCCGTCGCACAGACATTGAACAACACATCTGGGGGGGAGACACTCCTCCAACAATGCGAAACGTGCACGATCTGTCGTATCTACAACTTCGCAGGATCGCTCTATAATTATCCAGAAGTCGACAAAACTGGAGAGATTCCGAGATTCTCTAGACGCCGGTCCACAGTGAGATCATGTTCCCCCCCGTCCGCTGCGGGTCACGATGCGTGCAGGGTGAGATGTTGCCTTGCTCTAGTGCCCAGGTTGGTCTTGGATCGACGGATTGCCTTTCCCTGTCTCCACCTCAAACCCCCCAATTCGCCTTCACCTTCTCCCCATCGCTTCACCCGCCGCCACAATGCCATGCGGGCGGTGGAGGGGGTAAAAGTGCTGGATGGGAGATCGAGGGCCTATGGCGCCGACGGGGACCTGACCGGGTGGGAGGCTGAGTATGTGATGTCGCCGGTGCGGGTTCGCGACTGTGGGATGGAAGGGTGTATGTTGCCTGGAGACGAGCTCGGCAGACGGTGCGGCATGGCAACCTCACGGTGTCGGTCCTCTACATAGCCCTTGGGCGAGATGTGGTTTGCATCGCCCCGTTCTGGCTTTCTGCGATGGAAACGAGGCTTTGCGCTCTTTCAATGGCAGCTCGCGGTGCAATTCCACCATCCGACACGCTGTCGATTCATCGCAAGTATCCACAGCGGCTTCGAGAGATGGCGTTCGAGAATCTCGTCTGTCATCTCCTTATTTTGGAAACGGCATCTCGTCATCGTTGCAAACACCATGCCAATCTGTTTGTCCTATATCTTCGCCCTGGCGCAAGCGCATGCAAACACCTAGGGACTTTTGCAAAAAGAAGGGTGCTCATTGATGTGGTTGTTGTCGTTGTTGTTGCTGCCACCACCACCACCACTACCACCGCCGATATTCACCTAGACCCACCAGCATTGTCGTCAAGTATCTCGTGTAGGTACTTCACAACACGTTCGAATCCTTCGGAAATATTGTACGCAAGAGTGAGCCCTCGTTAGGATCAAGAAGCAGTGCCATTGGCGAGGCTCTAACGGGAAAGCACGAAGCTTACTGTAAGTACCATCGATCCAGATGGTGAATCCAGCCAATTGACGGATCTTTTAAGGAACGTAATTCGATCAGACGACACATAGGTAAGCAATCTGTCACACGGTGTGCACTACAATACCAACTAAGAGACTCACAAAGCTGTAGGCAGGCTTTCACTCAACTGAAGGGAAAAAACGGTCTCACATCTACCGAGATCTAGAAAGGACGTGCTCGGCAAAAACCCGCGAGTCACTCTCAATTCACAGGTCAACCAGGACGCCTGTTGCCCAAGTAACTGTACAGTCACTGTCTGCACGGATCTTCTCGGTTGTATTCGCACTGTGAAGTCTATTGCTGTGAGAGAGACTAGTCGTGACCCGAAACTTGATCGATCCTAGACAGGAGATCCTGAGCTTCAATCTGTTGTCTCTCATTGTCCTACAACCTTCCATTCTCCCTTCTTGACATTGTCGTTTCGTCGAGACAGCAGGTGGAGCAGTGAGTGATTGAGTGAGGGCGTCAGTTCCAGCAGCAACAGTCAAAGCATCTGAAGACAATCAGACTCACCTCAACTCTCGATTGCGAGACAACCTCGAAGCAAACATCGACGTCGAAGACTTCACCCGTCACACTCTGTGGCCAACTGCGAAGGCACACGATAGATATTCGATGGTCTCGCCAGAGCCCGACCGGGACGGACACCAGCAGCGCCGATCGGCCCAGTTCGACTCATCACATGGGAATATGATGGATGTACGAGGTGGAATCATCGGAACTATGCCAGCGGCTCAAGGGTACATGGTCGGTGTGCAACATCCATTCCACCAGGACCGGACACAGCAGAGCATGGGATGCCGAGTCCGTGGTGAGTGATCCACCCCTTCTACCAGACTGTCGCGAGGCAAAATGCACAGGCAAAGGGCAAGCAAGGTGCACTTAGAAAGAGAGCTGTGTGCTAACGAAACCAACATCACATCGCAGCTCACATGCCCAATCAACATTTGCAGTATCCAAGTGCCAACATGAACCACCACAATCAATCCACGCTTGGTCAGGGTACGACGTCAAGGACATCACCTGTAAGACGGCAGCCACAGCACCAGCCACGACGCCAGCCACACCCACAACCACCTGCACCTGCACCTACAGCACAGCCGAATCCAGGTCCCGCTCCCTTTCCCGCTCCCGCTCCCGCTCCCGTCGACAGTGCCGTTCCGCCAGCACAACAATACGATGCGAATTTCCATGCCTCAGGCGTCGAAGGTTCTCGTGAAGGTGAGTCAGCCGTGTTTTGCTCGCCTTAGCTTCGCTCTCTCTCTCTCGCCCACCCCCCGCCCTCCATTTTCTCTCACACTCCCAAATTTCTGCCTATCCCGCACATCCTCAAGATTCAGGCAACAATTCCCTTTCCTCCATGCGACACATCACCACCACCAACACCACCACTGCCTGACTTCATCCTCGTTCTGCCTCACTCTGTCTCGACTTGCATTGCTGACCGTGTCGCGCCCGGCATACAGGCAGAGTCGATAGTACGTCTGGCAGCTTAGCATATCCATATCCCACCGTCGCCCCTGTAGGAACGCGACCGCTGAGTGCGCCAACTGCAACGTCCCAAGACGCGTACACGGCGGACGCCTCAGGCATCACATTCGGAGGCTCCGACACCTCAGGCATCGTCGTCTCAGGCAGCTCCAGCACCTCAGGCAACATCAGCACCTCAGGCAACATCAACACCTCAGGCACGACAACAGCACCCGTCGGCCCAGGCCCAACTCCACGTCCCGGTCCACGTCCTGGTCCACGCCTTCGCCCGCGTCAGTCACGAGCCGCCGACTGGCTGCCTCAGGACTACACTTCTGGCTTCGACGCCTCCAGCAGTCCCATTTCATCTGCACCGCCCTGGCCGTCGACATACGCCACCGTCTCACATTCACACCCTCACTCACACTCACACTCACACCCTCATACTCACCCTCACTCTCACTCCTACTCCCACAACCCGCTCCAGCACCAGCAGAACCAGCAGCAACAGCAACAGCAACAGATCTATCATCACTTGCAATCCTCGTTGCAACCTTCCGCTGCTGGCCCCACTCATCAGGCTCACATTCCTGCAACACGCCCAGATCCTCACCTGGTTGCTGTAAATACAAGCTTCGGCCCGTTGCAGCCTCAGGATACGCCACATCAGGTTAGACATCAGGTTAGTAGCTTCAGCCATTCGAGCACTGCAGGTACCCGACAGCAGCAGCAGCAGCAGCAGCAGCAACGACAACAACAACAACAGCAGCAGCAACTGTTTCGCGATAGCTCTAGTCCAGCGCATAGGCATCGTTCTAGAATGCCTGGAGCAATCACCGAAGACCCACAGCTGGTCCAACAGCACAATGCACCTCCATCGCCACAGAGTGCACATGGCAATCACTCTCCTCATTTTGAGATTCCACCTCCCATTCCAATGGTACCCGATCTGACTCGCAAACGATCTTTCGACCAATTCGCCGAGAGCCAAGGTGAGATCCAGGATGGTCCTCGTAGTCGCGCAAATTCACACCTCTCTGGGAACAACTCAGTAGCCTCACCTGGTCAGGATGAATTTGGCGCTCGCCAGGTTCCCAGGACGATCAAGCGTGGCGATCCTCCTGTCAATCCAGAGAACAAGTACATCTGTGATTTTGCAGAGGAATGTCAGGGTATCACATTCGATCGTAAGTGCGAATGGAGCAAGCACATGGACAAGCATGACAGACCATATCGTTGCCCACATCCCCAATGCGCCAAGCTTCAAGGCTTTACCTACTCCGGTGGTCTCCTTCGACACGAGCGAGAAGTTCATGACAAGCACGGCGGCCCCAAGGCCAAGCTGATGTGTCCTCATTCTGACTGCAAGCGTCACACCGGTAAAGGATTCACTCGCAAGGAAAACCTTAACGAGCACATTAGACGAGTCCATTCAGGCAAGGAACTTCTCGCTTCAGACGAAATCGTCCTGCAAGATAAGGCTGATGGCAATGAGCATCCGTTCGGCTCAGCAGATGATTTCGACTCCCACATCGCGCCTGAGCTGCAGGATTTCGAGGCGACAATCACCAATGACAGCAAAAGGAGACGACTCAACAGCATCACAGATGGTGACAACCATGTGGTGGAACTGCTACCAGAGTCCGTCGAAGATCTCAAGGCACAGTTGCAACGTCTACGCGAAGAGATCATGCAAAAAGATGTCGAGATCAGAAACCTGCAGCAGAATGAGTTGATCCAGGCTGAACGATACAAACATCTCGAGGAGACCGTACGGCTCATGCAGCAAGCTCAGCAGGCAGCCCAACATGGCCTAACACATCCAGGCGATCACTCCCAGGTGTTGCACGATATGTCTCCTGACCACTATCAACAGCCTCAATTGTCCTTGCATTGAGCAAGACATAGGTATGGAGAGGTGATTGTACATTTAACAAGAATCATGCACGAGGCCAAAAACGAGAAATACCTGGGTGGGCAACAACAAAAGCGAATCTGGCTCTGCGAGCGTGGATTGGTAATAATGATGCTGGTCGGTGATGAAGTATGAACGGCGTTTGATTGTTAACTCGGCGTCGCCCTGGTGTGCCGGCCTACTTTTTCTTGCTTTTGCATGTTTAGGCAAGGAGGCCTGAGCCGGAGAGCGATGTCATTGCATCGCATTGTCTTCCAACCTTTATACGTCCCAGCTATCAAGGGACTGTTCACTATACCCCTTTCTGTTGTTATTGAATCTCAAGTCTTTGCTGCCCCCCCAATTACTGTTCTCTGTCAGCTAGACCACATACATCATCCGTCAGTATCATACGTATACCTTAAGACGGGAAGAGACGCAATGAGAGGCATAGATACGGTATGGATACATAAAATGCCACTCCCGATAGAAACTCTAGACTACAATTTCCCGCCGAGTTTCTTTGTTACTCTGACACTTGTACCTGACAAAATGGCATTCATTAGCCGGCTCAATATATACCTAGACAGTTCCAAAGTCTCGTTCCCAGCTGGGCCACGGCGGCAGCGATAGGCCCCTCTCACCGTACCTATCTATTACCTACATCGGTACCTGAACCCGAGATGTACACAGGAACCTCCTCCCGACCGGGCAAACCTTCACCAGCCAAGGATCTGAGATGTGAAGATATTCCATTTATCACTATCACACATTTTCACATTTCACATTTCACATCCACATCCGGACCCGCCTCACCCTAGAAGTTGGACTTCCGGAATTGACATACCTACGCGTACAGTCTAATGATATATGGAATTGGGAGGTGAAGTTTGCCGACGCATCAGACCGATGACTGCGTAGGTAGAATATCCACTGGGAGGGAGGGGGGGAGAGAGAGAGAGGCCCACCATTTATTCACCACGACGAAGGCGTCGCCTCGCCCACATACTGTACTGTACTGTACTGTACCTTACAGTAGCCGTTTCACCTGTCGCCGTCCCACTTCCTCTTCCCCCCCTTCCCGACGCACGCCCAGGCAAATGGGAAGCTGCCAGCACACACCTGTGCAATCGCCCACATCTGATTGACTTGGGGAAGTGTATCTGATCGTGACGTCTAGCCAATCTTGGAACCCGATGGCTGCAATGTACCTTGCAGCTCACACACACACACATGCCGCCGGCTTATTGCAGCCGCCAAGCTTTGAGGCTGCTGACGGCCGCGTGAGAACCTGGCACGTCTTTTTTGTACAAGGAAAGAAAAGGAAAGAAAAGGCAAGAAAAGAAAAGAAAAGAAAAATGTCTCGCTCAATCCATTCGGGGCCAAGGTTGTCTGTCCTCTTTCCTAGACTGGCCACCCCTCCCTCCCCTCACCCCCTGCTCCCCAAGGTTTTAGGCTGGCTGAGCAGCGGCAGCCAGCCGCTGTGGAATTCGACAGCTGAGAAGTACTGTAGACTTTGACGGCTCGAGTCTGTCTGCGAAAGATTCCAGGCCACGTTTTCCGGGCGAGATTGAATACGAATCCCGGCAGCCAGTGTGCGGCAGCAGAGCAAGGTTTGCAGATGCTGTGTTACCTCCCGTGCGCGCGGCTCTCCATTGTTCTACATCATGCTGTGTTACGGAACCATGAACGAACAGGCATCCCCAAGGTATATGTGATAGATAACGGTGATATTGAGAGAAAATAGAATAATAGGATCGTGATGAGAAGATTGCTCTATGCAGAGGACATGCAATATATGCGTTGAAATTTTGTTCATCATGGGTCAGGTCGTATATGTATATAGAAGGTTTTTCTTTCGATAGTAATGCAACAAGAGCGAAGTGTAAAAGTCTCATTTCAGCCAACCGCTTTGCCGCGCTGGTATGTGCCGTGCCGCTGGGGCTTGCTCATTTGGGGATGAAATATCAATTCAGGAAAACGAGTGTGACAAGGGTGCACGTTGCAACCCTCACAAAAGGCAGGAAGGCGAAGGTGATCATCCACAGAGATCTAGCGAGATGATGCGACCACTTCACCTTCCCTGAAAGCAAAAACGAAAAAGAGTTTGTCCAATGAATCGAAGCGAATCTCTAAACAATCGAATGGGTGTCCTGTCCATTTGGTTTGTCCACGTCAATCACATGTGATCGAGTGTGGTCTGCCTTTCTTGTCGCCATCTCACAGAGATGGTTATCTACAATTGGCCGGGTCTGAGGTGTCTAGTGCTGGTTGCGACGGTGCTTGAGGAGATGGCGGTGCCTCGATTCGTCGTTGTGTTGCCTGCCATACACCGAGACTGTGGCTTGAGCGGTTGCAGTCGCAACGCTCGTCACAGTGACGATCTCAACCTCTCCGTCTGAGGAAGATGTCGAGATGCCGGTGCTGGTGCTGGTGACGACGGATGCAATTGAGGTCGTTGATGTTGTACTAGAACTGCTGGATGAGCTGCTGACCACACTAGACGCGAGAGTGGTGGCAACACGCTGCTTGCGATCTTGCGAGTCGAGTGTCAGAGAGACGCTAGCAGTGCTGGAAGTAGAACTGCTGGCGCTGCCGGTGCTGCTGCTCGCACTTGAAGAAACGCTGGCACTAGAGCTGGAGACAGAGCTGGAACCGGAGTTATCGCTGACTGCAACGTCCGAACTGTTGCCGGCCGAGCTGCTACCTCCAACCTTGAACAGATCCAGAGCACCAGAGGGGTTTTCGTAAGCTGCGTTAGAACAAGAGTCGCCGTCACAGGCTTTGTAAACGCTGAGGGCGCCAGCACCACCGCAGACTTGGGTATCATCGCCGAGGCAAGGCATCCAGCAGTTACCCAAAATGGTCGCGTTTGGTGCAACCTGAGGGCTAGAGTAGTTGTTGTCACAGTAGCACTGGTTCTGGTATTCAATGCCGGCAAGCGAGTAACCTTTCCTGCCACAGTACTGGGTGCATTCTTGCACTGTCATATTCGTCGACCAAGTGAAATCAGCGGACAGAGTGCGAGGACTGAGGAGGTCTTTGGCACATCCGGCGTATTCCCAACCCTCCGAGGTGACGTCGGTGTAGAAATCTTGGAACAAACTAGGTTGGGGGTCGTCGCAATTGGGATCAGGGGCGGCATCAGCATTCACTCCAGTGACAGGGTTGCATCCCAAGAGTTTCTTCAGTGGCTCTCCGGCGGTGCCGTTGATTTTCTCATCAAGACGTGGAGGAATCTGGCAGGCTTGTTGCTCGTCATCAGTGAACAAATCGCCGGCGAGAGTCGGGCACGCGGAAAGACCGCCACCGTTGTCGCGGCACTTGTAGATCGCGTCCTGAAGAATTGTTTTGTTCCATCCGTTGACAAAATCGCCGTGGAATCCGTAGCCTGTGCTATCGCCCTGTGCCCAGACCCAAGGCGTCTTGCCTACGCCTGGTGTCCATCTATCGGCAAAGAGGTCAATCGAGTACAGAACCTCATAGAAGAGAGATACGAGACGCGTTTGGTGGGTGGATGGGCAAATGCCATTGCCATAATCTCCGTGGAGAGGATACGCCATGTGAGAAGAGTGATCTGGAGAATCCAAGTTCACGCCATCCCAGCAAGAGGGGAAAAAGACTTGAGCACGAAGACCATCAGGGCAATTCTTATCGGGAAAGGCTTGAGTTTCGTTGGTATGAGGGCCGCTGTAGTCCAGACAAGCGTAACTGACAGCCTGGCCAGGGGCCGCCTCGGCATCCAGCGCTGTGCGTTGGAACGGATTTCCAGCAAGCATACGGAAACCCGGCTCAAAGGCTGACACGTTATACGCATTAGTGTTATTCCGTTGCAGGTAGTAGACAGTCATTCCACCAGTGTTGCCATTCCCAGCTCCAGCTTGAGGGACAAGCTCAAAATGACCATCAATTGGATCTTGGAAGTATAGCTGAGGAGTCCAATAAGCAGAAAGATCTGCCTTCACAGGGCATGACGAGCAAGTAGATGTACGCTGCTGCTCATAACTGGTGATGAAGTCGAAGCCGTTTGCTCCCGAGACGGTGTGAACATGTCCAGAAGTGACACCAGGGCTAATGATGGGATCGATTCGCTCGGCAACAAGACGACCAGCGCATGGAATGCGGAAGAAGGCGTCAGCCTGTGGGAAAAGAATCGCACTCAGAGCAAGGGCACCTGAGGTGCTAAAGTAGTTTTGTCTCATGATAGCTAAACCCCCAAATCAACACACGTTTTAATATGGCGGGACAATCAAATGAGTGGATAGAATGGGTAATCAAAAACGAGTAAAGAGTGAACAGGTAGGTCGCAGACCTAGGGCGCACAGCGCAATGAGTGACTGGGGTAAATGATGGAAGAGCGTAGGTGAAAGCTGAACAGCGTTCGACAGCCCCAGGTTGAAGAGAATCATGTCCACCTTATAGCATATCGTCGTAGGTGTTACCTCCGTAATCTTGGATCCTGGACGATTCTTAGGCCATTGCCGGGCAATGCCGAGTGCAGGGCCGCTTGGTCTAGCCAGGGTTCAAGCGTTGAAAAGCGGCAGCTCCATCACCCGGGAAGAGCCTTCTGAAGACAGGTGCATGACTTTCGCATGTATTCGGTGGGGCGATCGAATTTTTGAATGGGAGATCCAATGGGATTCAACGCTATCAGGAGCGTCGCCAGGTTTTACCAGTTGAACGATCTACAATATCTGGCTAGACTTCGTTTCAGGCTCGGCTTCTAAGCTGAAACGGAATATGGACCTAATCGTAACAGGGGTCATGCCTCGAGAATTGCCACGTCTTGCTCCGTTGCTTTGCGCCGGCGTCTGAGGCATAGCTAAGTTCCAATCTATCTCTTCATTGATCTGAGCACGGCGGTTCGACTACCGATGAGCAAAGCACCTGAATTTGGCGACAAGTATGAAAGTGGCTGCCGGTCCGAGATTGCAGTGTTCATTTCAGTGTCAGATCGGGGGGTATCCCAGAGAGAAACGTGCCTCAAACGTGCCTCAAACGTGGCCAATATCCGACGCATAGCCATGGGATAGGCACTTGTTTTGAAGCACATGTCTCCAACCGTGCTTGGCTGGAGAGCTTTTGGCTCGATGTCCTCCATTTGGTTGAGTTTTACAGGGGTATAGCGGTAAGAACGGAAAAGATCAGGGGGAGCATCCATGTTGCAAGAACGCCTGCTGCATTGTATCGAGCCCGGACCGACTAGCAAACAGAGCGCAATTTCCCAGGTGCAGTAGACCGACTGTATAGACCAGGGGGGGCCTACTGTACTCTCGCTCACAAGGAGGAGGCGCTCACAAGGAGGAGGCGGAGGATTTGACCAACCGTTTGGATCGACTCTGCCAAGCCCGATGTACCGCAAAACCCTACCTGCAGGTACTGCACAATATGCTAAAAGCCCAACCTGTACACCGAACAAAGTCGCATCGCAGTCTCATCTGGCTATTGCGACTTCGCGACATTGACTGCCCGATTCGACAATGGTATGGTTATTGCTTTGTTCATGACAATTGGTAATATTGGAGACACCTGGACCCCTATATCAGCCAATTCGAGGTCTAATTATCAGATATGTGGGACTGCCTCTGGACTTGGTCCTTACGACTTTTCAGATCATGAGCGTAGACTTTAGGGGATATTGCACATTGAACTGGCTCATCTCGAATGATGTCATTCAAGGACCGGATACTGATGATTTCCAGTTCGTACCGAGAAAGATACATGCTCAAATGGTCTTAATCAAGCTCTTCCCCTCAGCGAAACGACAGATTGACTTCCTCTCCCATGGATGACATCAAGGAACAATACAGTGAGGTCTATATCGACGTCGACTCTACACTTCTTATATCTCTTCGAAACAGATCATATCACCAGACCTCCACCGTTTTGACACTTTCCAAGGTGTTGCGAACAACGGTCTGCTATGATCAATTGCGATAATACTTAGGCCGATTTCAAGTTTTGTTTCATTAAGACGCATATATGGGACTTATTGGCGGCTACATTGCTAATGTAGGTCTTGTCGATCTTCACCAATATAGCGTCTTGCGTCAAGCGCTGAGCGCTAGAAGTCCAGGGTTGTTCGCCAACCGATCAGTCATTCAAAGGCAGCATGTTCGTGCTAGTATAATCTCAATTGTCGTTTCAAAGCTGAGGTATGGTCATTTCAGAAGCCGAAGCCGAAGCCGAGCCGACAGGACTCAAAGGAATCTCTCTCTCTACTGGGTGCTGCTAACATTTCTTGATTATGCTTGGTCTGGCCCAATTACTCGCTGTGGATGTAATTTCAGAATTCAGACCTGTCACTCACAGATGATGCATGCTTTTTTCGCAGGTCGTGGCCCTACTCCTCTTATAGCTGCGCCTGCTAGGCTTCTCTGCGAAAACTTCTTCTCTAGCCGGCTTACAACTTGCAACTTTTTTGCTTCTTAGAAGATTGTGATCGAGGCCTGTATCCCTTATGCTGAACATTCGAAGATAGAACACCCGAAGACATATCAACCCTTTTTTGTCATTACCAATCGTAGTATCAATACTTTGCAGAGCTTCCGTTCAGTAATTGGGATGGAACTCCTTTCCAGTAGACTATGGCCATTCCATCATCATGGCAAAACGATGGTCAACATATCAGGGGGCAGCTAAAGCGCTTTTAAATATCCAATAAGTCATGTTGATGCTTAGAGACTGAACATTGGACCAGCTGGATTCCGCGGTGGAACAGTCTCTATGGCAAGTCTGCATCAGCCGAGCAAGGTGTCGACTGTAGTATCCGCCGGCCGGTACCCATTTTGCATAGAGCATACATGCTTTCAACCAACCAGGATTCACTTTAGTTACTCAGAACTAGGTGGTCATTCTCGTGAATTTAAAGGGCTGCTCGATGTGGGGAAACTCTTGCCGCCCTGGTTTGGCTGATGGGTCTCCCAGCTCCATTGGACCATTTGCATTGGACTTGGAGGTCTACAGCGCCACTGCCTAATTGCAGCAGAGCATTATGAAGAGAAAAGGCTTGCCAGCAAAAACCTCCCAAAAGCTAGCCTCTCATTGGATGTCTTTAGAACTTACATTCCGCATCACTCTACTGACCAACCGGCTGGAATTCAACTATCTTCCGATAACTTACCATGACCATGATACAATTACTCCTCTACGCTCTCCAAATCCATTGTAGACAAGGCAGAAAACAAACCCAGCTCACGCTTCGTTTCAACCCAAGGCAGACGCAAAGTCATACGTAGAAGCGTGTACCCAGCGGCGTAAGCGTGCCATAGCCTCTAGGACCCAAAGACAGAAGGGGTGAGACTTCTTTGCTGCAAAGCACTTCATGATTAGTCGGCCACGACACGCTCAGTAACCCTCACTCGTGGAGAAAAGACATAGGCTACTACTCGAAGTCTCACGTTCGTTCCTTCAGTGGAGATGGCGCTCATACTCGTATTTGCGGAATGGCGCGTCAAAGAACGGTCAGTTGGGTTGTCTGCAGATGGCGTCAAGATCTGAACGGGAATACGTATATTAGTGTCTCCTACCGATGAATCTGGCTCAAAAGATTATTTGCACGCCGCATTAGGGTGCGCATGTGACGACCTTTCCTAGGGCATCTCAGTGTGATGTGTATAGTCCTTGGCGAACCTTCAACCTCTTCTAATGAAAAAATTGACTTGAGAGCTCTACAATGGCAGAGTGAGACTTGCGTCAGTCAGAAAACATATGATGTGCAAACAGAGGTAGACTGTTGCCAGCTCTTCCATGAATACATCTTTACTACAAAATCAGGCGCTCCCATCCACACTGCCTCGTTCCACTCTGTAATACTAGTTTGAGATCAGACGTAGACTTTACGAGTCACATGCATACCCATGTCCGTTGTGAGCCATAAGCGCCGCACTGTTAATAATGCAAGTTCTTTAGATTTATTGCAAGTCAGCATGCCTGCTGTCGACGAGTGGCACTGGACCAATGCCAGGCGTTGAATTCATGAGTCAGCAGGTGCTATTTACAGCACCATGCGCTTCTGAAACACGCCAAGGTTATATCGCGGTCAAATCCACAGCAACTGGAGACGATCCAGCTTATACTGCAATGTTCAGACATCTGGGAACGCCGCAAATGGATCAGCTTTTTACAGTCCTGCAGTCTGATCAATGCAACCCTCAAAATACGATTCTTGGGTTGCTCGACTCGCCCTTTTCGGAGAAGGCAAGCCTAATGAGGTCAGAATTCGTTGCTAGACTAGCGTTCAAAGGGACGTGAACTTACCTAGCCGCTTGAAACAACTGTAACGCTTGCACATCGCCCCAGCGCTTCCAGCCCGCCTCTGCATCCTAGCGACGAAGTTTGAATACAATCATCAGATTGCGGATGGCTGCTATGATAGCGACGAAGCTATATGGCCATTCAAAAGGCCGTTGCCGCCTTCTTGGAATGGCCACTCTTGAGACCTGTTCTCAATCTCGCTGTTGTGGCTGATGAAAGTCCCGTTAAAGGACGCATTCTGACATCCAATTCTCCTGTTCGACGTGCCCAAGCCTGAGCCATGTTTCGCAGAAATGTCATGCTATCAATGGTAGCCCTTGCGAATGTGATATCAGCGGCCGGTATGTACATTTAGGATCACCCGAAGGGCACGGTTTACTAATTTTGTTAAGCTCCCGACTCCGCAAACACAGGTGCTCTCCGAGGTACAATATCTGTGAGCATGTCAAATCACATATCAGGATCAGTTTTCTGGACCAATTCATCACGTACTTCGTCACCGTTACCGACAACCATCAATTTCCCGACGAGCTGCCGTTGGAACGACGCCAAATGTGCTCAGACATGTAGCTCATATAGTGACGCATGTGCTGGCAGCTGGGACTCTTGGAGTAAACACGATGTGTTGTATACGGAAGTGCCTCTCGAAGAAATTGCAACCGACACGCAAATTAGCTACTCATCTTTCCTAACATCTACAATCACTGAGTACAACATTTACTTCTCGGGGACCTACGCTTGTGATGTGCAGGACAAGACAAATATGTCTATTTATTCGACAACAGTGTGCACTGCTTACCCAGTAAGTACTGGCACATACACCTATGCAATGGGACCTTCCATTGTATCCATCGAAACGCAGAGCTGGCAAAACGATGTGGTCACAATCTCAAGTGCAACAAAAACGCTGAAACCACCTCCAGCTTGCCGCCACATATCATGCACTGTTGACACGGATCCTGCCCTTTGTTCTGGCTGTGAGGTGCAGGGAGGTACTGTCGAACTTCTCTTTTGGGCGGATTTCCTCACTGCGACAACTCCATTGGGATCCAATAGTACGAATGCGACTGGCGTTCCAGAAACGGTTATCTACCAAGGCCATACCTTGACTTCGCCTTCGGTATATCTCAAGTACAAGACCGCCTTCGCAACGAATTCATGTGGCTCTACTGTCGGCAAAGCACATCCCGGGGCAATGGTTGCAATGGATCCAAATTCGATATTCAGCCTGAACGGAGACATTGGTGTCGGTGGGGGCGTGGATACCAGGTACGAATACATGAGTGTAAACTACCACAACTTCGACGGTTCTCTGATTGACCCTATCGACTACTTTTTGCAACCGATGTGTTTCGAAGGCGGTTGTGACACAATATACCCGCAGTCCTACCATGCGTACCTAAATCTTCCAACCGAGATACGTAACTTAGATCCTGCTTGGAAGACCTGTGATGTGGACTTCTCGGGTTCATGGGACCCTCCAATCGCCCTTCATCCTGCTCGCAGTGCAGCTCTGCCAACAGTGACTCATCCCACCGCGACACCTACTCCAGCATCCCCACAACAGACAATTCAAAGCCCACCACAGGCGACTTCGATCCAGAGTAGTACGTCCAACATCGAAACTTGGACTCACAAGCAGCCGCAGTCCTCACGCACTCAAAGCACTCCGTCAGATCTGGCAGAGTCACAAGCATCCCATGCAAGCGATACATTCCCTGCGATTCCTGCCATCCAGCCATCTGATGCAAGCTCCACCATACAGGTGGTCCAACCAGGTCCGAGCAATGTGCCAGCAAATACCCCACAGGCTGCGTTGTCCACCCAACCTGCACAGTTGCAGCCGTCAAATGGTAACGATGAACCTGATCCTACTCAAGGGGGTGATGAAGGGCGTACTATGTCCGAAGATGGATCAACTGTCATTTCGCAATCTGGAGAGGTGGGGACTGTTTCTCAAACTGAGCTATCTACCCCTATCTCAGCACCGTTTGATCCACCAACCATGACCCAGACTCCACAAAGCATCGCATTACAAGCTTCCAATTCAGTCCCAACTGCAGATCCAGCTGGATTGATTTCCACTTTTCAGACAGTCAGCCAATTAAGCCCTTCACTCGGAACTCACACGGACGACCTATATTCACCACAGATAGATCCAACCCAGAATAGTCCACTTAAACCCAATGATTCAGCAAGTAGTACAGGCCGAAACCCAGCAACTTCTAGCCAACACAGTGTCCAACAGTCCACTCGATTCTCTTTCAAATATGCGCCAGATCAGGGAACAGCTTCTGCAATCGACGAGCCTGGAGCGACACCAACAGCTGGTGAAGTTCGTACAGACCTACCTGGCGACGGTGCACCGATTGTCGAAAGTAATAGTGCCGAGGTAACTAGCTTGATACAATCGTCAGCAACCAGAGGTGCTGTTGATCCTACGGCAAGTACACCTGTACAGAAAGGATCCTTGCAGGGGAGCGAACCTTCTTCCGCTTTGCTCGCCACGCAAAGAACCCAAAGCACCACCAATTCATATTCCCAGCCACCATCAAACTCCATCGGGCCTCAGTCATCTGGTAGTGGCCAAGACCATTCCAAAAATTCAGGCATAATTGACCCGGGAGTGGCACCACAGAACACTGGAGGTCCAGATTTAAGCTCACGTAGCGAGACCGCTGATCCGACTGAGACCACCTACTCTTACCAGCATGTGACTGCTGTAAGTAGTTCTACGATATCAAGGTCGTTTACGCCAGCTTGGAGCGCCGTAATTCAAAGCGGTCACACTATAGCAGCCATCTCTGGCGGGTTATCCATTGACTCAACGACAGCACTAGCCGGAGAGGCACCGGCCACCATAAGTGGTGTTCTGTACAGCGCCAATTCGGACGGCGGGCTGGTGATCATCAGCCATCACGCTAGCTCGGCCGACATGGCCACGCCAACAGGAGGCAGGAGAGCTTCTGCGGCGGCATCCCCAATGTCCTCTGACAATAGCCTAGCTTACGGTCAAGGGCATATTGTGGACCCCGTCACAACCACTATCAATGGCCAGCGGTACACTGTTTCGCCAGATACAGCAACATCGATATCGGCTAGTACTGTTCTACAGTCGCGACCTCTCATCATTCAAGGGCCAAGTCAGACCGTCACACTCAGTCTTGGGAAAGCCACAACGCTATCATCTGGAGAAGAAGTTTCAGTTGCTTCCGAAGGCTGGGCTGTCATCGAGGGCCATACCATGTCGCTGGTATCAACACAAACAGGTCTATCCAGCAATCTGATTTCAGATTCTAGCTCAGCGACATCAACCGTGCTGGCAACGTTTACTGTTGGAGACCAATGTTTGACTGCGTTGCAAGACCCTACAAACCCGAACCACGTGAAAGTGGACGGGACGACCCTGAGTGTTGGTGGAAACGCCCTCACTATGGGAGCTCATACGCTCTCTGCATGGAGCAATGGTGTCATCAAGGACGGGACCTTGATCATATATTCGTCGAATGGTACAAGTAGTTCGCTATCGAGCGACAGTTACGATACGTCATCAAGACAAAGTCGCACCCGATTACCTGAAATCACAGGCGTCACAACAACCTCATCTTACCCCAGCGGAGATGTACCATATACAGGCGCAACACCATCTATATTGTCCACATTATCTACATCGTCTACACTAAACTCAAAAGCTGGCACCAAAAGCAAGCATAGCATTGGTGGTTTCATGATGGCGGCGATATTGGCAATGCTAAACCCTATTATGTGAGATTAGAAATATTACGAGCAAATACTAAAAAGAATAATGAATAATGCACTCAGTTGAAAGTTCAGCCTATTTATTCATACTGTACATCAGAATTATCTTCCTCTTGTGGTGGAGCGAGACTGTATGAGAATGCTAGGCCGAAACCGTGTTCACAGGCCTGCTTCCTGGCACGAGCCAATGGAGTCGAATCCAATCTTGCCAAGGAAAATCATAACCAATCTGCATCTTGCCTATGAACCCAGATGGGAAAAAGCTCTTCCATCCCATTTGACCTTCCATGGTAGTAGTAGAGGCTTGCACTGGCGAAGATGTTTCGCAGTTGCGACTAGGCTGCGGTGGTACGTCAAGGTCACCATTACAATGACATCTTAATGATCTGTCTGGCGCTTCTTGTTGACAACTCGAGCAGGGATAATCCTGATTGAATGACGTGCTCTTAAGAGGATGGGTGACCGCTAGCGTTCTCCTCCATTTCTTGAGAATCCGAACAACGTTCGTGGCCTTGGACGAGTCAGAAGAAAAGTCTGCCATAATCTGCAGTAAGCAATCAAACTGCTCAAGTGCCGATATCGATAAAGATATTTCATTCTGCAACTGGACTTCCATGCTTAAGTGTATCATTGCTTGCTCCATAGTATGTATGCTAGAGCTCCAGAGAAGTCTCGTTGACTTCGATTGGTGCAAGTTGCGTACCATCGAGGCGATATTGCTAGAGGCAGCGCTGCAAATCTGCGCATCACTGAGCCCAGTGAGTTCCTCGGACATTTGTCCGACCTCCTCATAAGCCACTGGCTGATGCAAGACAAGCAGAGCGGCGTTGTATGTGAGGTGAAGCATGCAAGAGAAGCTATCCAGAGAAGCTTCGGGTTGAAGATCAAAGTCATCTGGTAGTTGGAAACACCATTGTGAGAGGGCTTCATCTCCATCCTGGACCGTTTGCTGCAATGACGGCACTTCTACTTCGGGTGTCAAGCGATTTCTTACAATCTCCGAAATGATGATGCAGAGATCTGTCATTTGAATAACAAATTCAATGTTGACTCTCAAGCCGCAATGCTCAAAATCAGAAGGCTGTATGGGTTGCACATCGCATTCTTCAATGTGTAGAGCCTGTGGTCGGCCACTTTGTAATGATAGAAGAGTATCCCATTGGAATAACAACCAGACGACACGACGAGAACTTTGGTTGATGTATATGTCGTCTCCATCGCGATGTATGCCCATGCCTGTAGCTATTATCACAGCGGTGGCGATCCAGTGGTAAGAGTCGAGCTGTCTCTTTTCAGTTCCTCCGGCCTGCCATGCAAGCAACAAAGCGGACTGGACAACAATCAACTTGTCACGCTCATGATGATCATCAATTAGAGATTTGGCGCGTTTGAAAAAGAGGCTCTTGACTACCTCTCGATGTTCACCTTGGCAGGAAACGTGTGCGCCAACAAGGAGAATGGACTGTAGCAGCAACACTGAGGGAGGGCTATCAATGTCATTGGCCTCATACTGTGCCATGAAACTGTCTTCCTCAACCACTGGGAAACCTGGGTTTACGACGCTGAAATATGCAGCCACGAGGGCATTGGCCATCGCCCTTTCCGGAAGGCACAAGGCGTCCAGCGTCATACTGGATGACGTCTCGTGAACACGTCTGAGACGTTGCGATCGATTTTGTTTCTTCGACCCAAGCTGCTGTCGGCTCTTGGGGCGAGAGGCACGTCTCGTATGATCATGAACTTCTTCTCGGCCTGGACTCCAATCATCAGCATTGCTCTATAATCACTCTACATTGATCATGTATTTGGATCAACACACACATTGCGTGACAGCGCTCGCACGTTCAATGCTATTCCGTGTATCCATACTTGCTGAGGTTACACGGTGGGTCAGTACTGTAGCCGTGCGGGTAGAGGAGAAGAGAGCGCTAGGTATGATATCTAGCGATTGCACATGCCATCGGCTTGCAGCTCAAACTTTAGTCTACGGCACAGCTAATGAAAAACGAGGAGTTGAGCTTCGCTAAGGGCAACTACATCACTAGGGGATTAGTTGCATGACTCTCCCACGTGAGGGTCATGTATATCAACGAGGGCATGTAAAAAAGGCAGACCCTCGCCAAGAATTCGATGCGGTAATGGAGAGTCGTCCGAAGATTCGCTCTCTTGATACGACCATTGGCAAGAGAGTGGTAGGCTGCAGACCATGCGAGTGTCACGGTCTCGCGGCGCCAGGTTGAATTCGTAGAAGGCTCCACGCATTGGCAGGGCGAAACAACAGATGACGTGTGAACAATCAAGCAAAACAGTATCCCTTTCTTCAAGGATGTGTTCTTTCATCCACGTCTTGCTTCTTGATGGCGCCACGGAATTGAATGTTGACGGCCTTAATCATGAAAAGAGACAAAGAGATCACAAGAAGACTTGACAGTCTACAAAAGCCATAGTGCCAGACGGGAATGTCCACCTCAGCCTTTTCCAGGATCTCGGTAAGTAAGCCTTGTGAAACGAGGTCGTCCGGTCGGACGCTGTGAGTATTCATATAGAGGAAGGGATAGATGCGGGTGTAGATAGGTAGCGGAACGCGGGTGGGCTCGGCCGAATTGTCGCAAATCGACCATAATCGATCCCCGCATGGTCTCAATCTCTATGGGCCAGACGCATTGCATTAGATTGCCGTTCTACAGTCCTCAACCAAGCCCGTCTCGCCCAACACTCTGGATGAGCTTTCACGCTTGCGGCCCGAGTCGCCTATGCGTAGTCTGCATACCTTGCGGCAGTCCGCTAAGAAAGCCAATTCTCTACCCAAACGTGCCTTCGTTGCTGATCCGTCCCAATGCTTCGGTCAAGGTGTGGATAGGCGTATCGACCCGGCGCTCCATTCGACGCTGCTTCTCAGGTAGATCATCTGGTGATGCATGTCTAGCTGTACATTCGCATGGCAGACCGAAGACACAAGGTACAGGTTAGGACTGATTAGAGAATCGCCGTTGCGCACCTTCCAAACCTGTGAACCGTCTCCCAGTATAAGCGTTGAAGGGCAGTTTACGATCTGGCCTTTCCATCCCGTTGATGGTGTGTGGGAAGTCGAGCAGCAGAGCAATCTGACGATATCTAGCTGTGGTGGTATGTTACATCATGATAGGGGAGGACTGGGCAAAGAAGAGTGAGTACATGAGCTCATGACGCGATATAAGCGAGCCCATTCAACTTAATCCTTGAATCTTTGTTGTTTCTTTGGGTAGCCAAGTGAGGGCTTCTAGAAGTGTGTACTATCGCGCCTGAGGCTAGACTTCGAAGATAGAAATGCTTGGGTGCGTATTGCATGAGCTGTTGTATTGGAACCACATCTACCCTGGTTTGAGCCAACAGCGCTGGGGATGGCATGACTGGCCAGTGCAACTGTTCTGAGACCCAAGTACTTCAACACCCTCGGGTATGGGAAGTCTAGATGATTTTGCAGGCTATGGGATGCGATGCGGAAATGGTGGGATCGTCAACCTTTCGGCAGTCATGCTGGACCGATCTTTGGCGGTATATATACATTTCAGCTACAATCTAGCACCGTCTCTTTCGACATTGGGATAGGTCTTGGGTCGAGTTCAGTGTTTCGCAGCATCCTTGCCAGGCCCGTCAGCGTTCTTTAGGAATTCCCTGTGGATTCTTTTGTTAGTGATATTCTTTGGTGAGGGAAGATAGCGTAGTTGTCATCTGATCCCCCCAAAAATTGATTTCTGGGATGGGCAAGGGTTGGCGCACTGAATGAAGTTCTCCTCGTCCTTGCTTGAGGCATTGATAGGTGGGATGTGGCTGTTAGGCTTCTTGCTGCCGCCGGTAAAGGCATAGCCACCGACGAAGAGAGTGCTGAGGACACCGATAGCGAGCTAGAGAAATCTGCGGTCAGTACAAGTATGCCGCAAAGTTGTCCACAATGTAAGATCGCGCCTGGATGATCTTGTAAGGTTGAAGAGGAGTTGCGCAGCGCTGAGCGGTTGGCGGTCAATAGAGACGTACCACGTGCGAGCCAACCTTGCGGCCAGCGATATCATAGTAGGCGACCATATTTGCGGTGATCTGGTGGAGTCGTGGAGTTGGCGGTGATGTGAAATGGTAGGCGACGGGTTGCTCGTGATGGCTCTGCTCCCAATGCTGCTGAAGCTTGGCTACCACGGTCGCTGCTGTTCTCGGGTGTTCCCGTCAGTCGGCGAGGGACGGAGGTGTCCGCGTTAGCCACTTGTGAGTAACCTCGGGAGCGGCAGGAACTATCAGGTAGCTTTAAGTGGTACCACTGGAGGTAGCTGGAGGGTAGGAAGGTATATGACCTCAGTGTCTCGCTACGACCCGACTCTATCGTAGAGCTGCCAGCCGCGAATAGCGCCAGCAACAGCCCCTGCAATCGCACACAACCTCGGACTACAACTACGTTCGCAGCTTTACGTCCTCATATACGAACCCCCAGATCCTTTGTCTGAGAAACGCAGTCATGCCTGGCAACTCGTCCGACCCGAGTAAAGACCTCGATGGAGTACCACACGAAAGATCCGAGCCTAGACCAGACTTCTCCAAACCTCTCCCACGATCGAAGCTACCAGAAAACATTCAGATGCGCCTAGACAGTGAAGAATCACTATGGTCAGCGCTGTACGATGGCACAACCGGCGAATCGACCGATTCGAGCGTCCGCTATGCCGCCTATGCCTCGCGTCTACGGACGATCATGCTGTCGGCCCACCGATACGTAGCATACACCTCAGACGTTGGCGAGAGCTTCCGCCCGGTCGCACATCCGTACCTGATCAAAGGTGCCTATGGAGTCTCATGGGCATACCTCGCCGGCGATGTCCTGCACGAGGGCTACAAGGCCTACACACGGAACCAGCGGGTGTTGAAGCCCGAAGGTGAGAACGCGGTTCCAGGCCGTGTTGTACCCATTGAAGACTATCGGTCCGTCATGGCGCAGAGGGCTATCTTCCAGACTTTCGCCAGTATGGCACTACCTGCTTTCACCATCCACTCCATCGTCCGGTATTCCGGAAAGGCCATGAAGCAGGTCAAGAATACTACATTAAGGACATGGGGTCCCATAGGGCTCGGTCTTGCAGCCGTTCCGGCTCTACCGTATCTGTTCGATGAGCCTGTAGAACACGCGACTGAGTACATTTTCCACAAAGCCTTCGAGGCTATAGGTGGGCCGGAGGCCGTTGCACATCGGCCTACTACCGGTCGCTCGCACGACCTGCAAAAGGATGCTCTTGAAGAATCGATCAAAAAGGATCTGTAACGCGAGATCGCGCGTCTTATACGACTAGGAAGAAATTCACTCTGCTCAATCATTCACTGCTGTTGGTCGACAGTCAATCATCCTTGCTCTGGTTACACACTTTTTGTCGAATGTCGAATCTCCACGTCGAGGAAACTATTCTCACAACACTCACCACGGGACAGAAGGATAATAATATGACGGCTTGAGGTGTCTTGAAGGCTCGGTTGTCTTGTTTGATGTCACAATTTCGCGACACTATCTTCATCAGGGTCAGAAGCCGCTCTGACCACTCGGATGTTAGACCTGTGATTTTGATCCTACTAAATTCAGATCGATTGGATATAACGTAAGCCGATCACAAATCCCAAGTGATGAAGAAAAGCTGTGGTCCCAGGTTTGCGAAGGTCACATCGTGAGGTTGCACTTACATAATAACAGCTTGGATCTATCAATCACCATCCCCTGTGTATACATTGTACTCCCTTCAACATGTTCGATTAATGGTTAATGACTTTACCTTTTGAATCTCAATAAAACTGTTCGTGGACATTGCATTGCATCTTCCGCAGCTTCCCAATGGTTCTTTCTCACAGTGATCGATGATTGTTCGCATACAGTTCGAGGAGGCTATGTGTGTCCAGATCTCGGAGGCCTCATCTTCGATTTGATGTTTGCTACTTTGGGATGGTCTGGAATGACTGATGGGAACATGTCTTGGCAGCTGTTCGCCTACGCGTCATCCAGGCGATGCAGAACCTTTCAATCAACGGACCCCTAAAGATCAATGGGTATCTAAGTATAGAGTCTTGATTTCTTGTGATGCCTCATCCGTTGTAGAGATCGAAATGCAATACTCAATTTGAGGCCTATATTATTTAGTAAAGATTCCTTACTAGCACCTCCGGTGAGTCGGGAGACGTCACAGTCGTGGCATCATCATGTGTCATGTTTTGACAACGTATCTTGAGGATTGCCCATATATACGAAGCAACCGTACAGTACTGAGTCTCAGCCGGCTGCGACTGTAACGCAGATCAGTCGCATGACGGCGGATGAAAAGGTAGCACCTTCTCTTCCTCCTTGATTTTAGAGAAGGCTTTGATCGGGCTTGACAACCGACGCCGATGAGATTTCATAAATCGTGGCACGAACCCCAACATGCAGTAGGCCACTACAGCCTGAACCCCTCCAATGAGACAAATCGCCACTGCTGGGCCACTGCTGCTGCTGCTGCTGCTGTCGTACGAAGTTTATCAGGAACATGCCAGGAACAATTGACACGGGTCAGACGAGCGAATTAACGTTGGGCCGTGACGTGTAAGCACGGCGCAAAACGCACATGAACGCGCTGAATCTACGATCAACCATCTGAACCAGTGACCTTTCTAGAGGTATTCGCGTCTTCCAGAAGATCAGCCTGTAATGCAGTGGCGGACGCGCAGGCCGCAGAAATCAGCAACATATGTCTGTCGTACACAAAGAATTCAGCAGGGAAGGCAATACGCTAGTGTTTGACCTTCGTAGATGAGGGGTTCCTCTTTTGCTGGGTCAGTGGAGTATGCTCCCACAGTGCCTCCTTGTTAGGCCCAGCGTGTAGGCCCATGTAAGCAAGTACCGTGAAGTTTCCTGTGATCGTCCACAATCTTCCAGTAAGCATGTTTTGCTCAGCTTGAAGACTGAGCACGATAGCGATCATGTCGATCAGCCATTTCTGGGCCGACCAGGGTTCTTGAATCAGACAACCCATATCCCACTGGGAAACTTCAAACGTTCTGTTGATCAAAAAATCACCCCTGAGGAAGTATCCAGCTTGTAGCAATGAATAGAGACAAACGCGTGTTAGACAGGCACAGATGTAAACCGCTTGAGCAACCTCCACTTTGTGAGTGCAATTTCTCTCTTCCTGCGGCTCTCATGGGCAACGTAAAAGAGCTAACTCGTGTGAGGAGCTGTATTCCTTTGATTGGCGACCGTCTTGTGCATTTTCGGGTCTGTAAAACCATGCCCGCCGTTAGGCTAGTCTGCGTGACGAAATCTTAACGCCACATCGAAAACCAAGTATGTATCCCATCACATGCCCATTCTAGTGTACATGGATGTTTGACAGCTGAACGTCTAGTCTTGTAATCCGTCAATAATTCAAGTCACTTGCATTACGCTAGTGGCATGTGTCTGCGAAGTTCAATAATTTTCATGCTTCGTCCGGGACAGGCGGATCCGCCATCGAGATCCTTGATATTGGCTTTCGGAAGTTCGCACCGATATACACTCTCGGTGATCTGTGGGACATGCTGCAGACTGTACACATGGTTTTGGTCTGGACACATGAAACAAGGGCCCGGATGTTCTACAAACCCCATTACTCTCGGTAAAGTTTGCGTGGCCAAGATCCAAGAGTGCGACGTTCAACATTCGATTTGCCAGGGTCAGGCGATTACCCTCCGCTTTTAGCTTCTGCGAGTAGCATTCCACTACTGGGAGTTGATCCGACTTCGTACTAGAACTTTCGCAATGGTTGTCGGTGAGTTCGTGTAACTACCTACCTAGGTAGGTACTTCACGAAGTTGTAAGGCAGTCTGCGCTTAGCGGAAGCTTCCGGAGGATCCGTGATGCGAGGCGTAATGATTGCGACAGGAGCATAGTCTGATGCCTCTCTACATCATACTGCGGTTGAACAACCAACGTGGAGCCGTGCTAGCAGCACTTGGAAGCTTGAGCTGGTTACTTACTACGGGCACGAGCCTGGTGCTCCACACCCCACCACAGTGCACCATACATATTGCCAGTGATGGGGTGCGGACAGCTGTGGGTGACAGTAGACGAGCGTCGGGTTGAAGGACAAGAAGAAGCAGTGAAAGATTGTGACCCGGACCGGCGTCCTCCACATGCCCGGCCAATCGGCGCCACGTCCGCTAGTCCGGGTAGAATAGTGTTTCAACAACAGCGCGCAACTCACCCTCAGAGCCGGTGGTTGTACGCAGACCAGCGGAAAAGCAAGTGAAAAGTGGAGTAACATTTGTCCTCCTGCTGCGACGGGACATATTACCATAAAACCATAAGCCAAGCATAGCCGATCAGCGTCGACGCTACAAGAAGAGGATTCCTTCGATAGTGGGTATCGTACTGTAGACGGTACAGTACCCGGCGAGGTGCAAGGCAACTGTTAGCAAGAGCTGCTAGTGCAGCACAGTCCATCAGCCAGTCACAGGCCGCATCCTGCACCTGGGGCTCGTAATAAGTACGAACTGCTGTACGGTGCGGAAGAGTTGAACCGATAGGCCGGTGACGGGCCCTCTCTGTCCAAATGTCCGACACTAGAGATGTGGTGGTTTGTGAAGCTCATTCAATTCATTGTGTCCCATCACCAAAAGGCGTTGCATTGCGGGACACTGGTAGAGCGGTAGTGGCAAAGAGAGTATAAAACCCGACTGGGTGAGTTGATGGTGCATGAGGTAGACGCCATTGTCGACTTGGGAGCCATGGATGGGAGGAGAAAGTAGGTACCACTTCACCGTACTGCTCCGCAAGAGGTGGAGAGAGGGGCAAATACCCAAGCCACGTCCATGTAGCGGGTACTTGATGTCTATCATCTGTTCATCGTAATTTAAACAAGCTCATCGTCCTCATCGTTGTGGTCTGTGGGACGACGTACTTGTTGATGTTGCACCAACTCTATCAACCCCACGCGCGGCGATGTCAGGTACCTTGAAAACCCAAGTTGTTTTGACAAGGGATCACAAGAGGGAAGCTGAATCCTGCCTAGTGAGCACTTTAGGGAAGAAAAAGTAAAGAGTGCTCAAGAGGTAGCTACGTGGCTAGCACGTCATGAATCTATTGTAGCTCTGTCAGAGCGGATAGGAATGGTTTGGCGCTTGTTGTTGAATCCATGAAGAACACACGGCTTCAGTCTCCACACGCTCCAATACTCGAATTGCTCTGCCTCCTGGCCGATTCATTATCGCTCGGGCTCTTCGGCAGAATGAGGGGACGAGGCCGGGTCGGCGAGCGTTGCACAGAAATCTCGTGGGAGGATTCAACTGCCGGCAACATCGCGTCGCGGCGGCAATTGGTTGGTGTCAATCGATAAACCCAGTGGGACAATTTACCACAGCCGGGACACATCTGCAGGGCAGGGATGCAGTCCCAGCTCGCAGCGCGACATCAACAGAGTTTTCTCTGCCACTCTAAAGTCGTATCAACCACAAGTGCCGACGGGGCATTGTGGTGGGGGAGCCTCTGGACCAGCAGATGTAAGGAGATTTGGATGCTGGATCTGCATGTCACTACTGCAAAGGTCGTTTCGATGGTAGTGCCGTAAGAGGAGAGAGAGAGTGTGTGTGTGTGGATATGAGTGAGTGAGTGTGTGTGTATATGAGTGTGATTGAGTGAGTGAGTGTGTGTGTGCAGATGATAATTTAAACACGTGATACCACCTTATACCTAATGATAGAACGAGCAGGAGTACGAGGACAGCCCGAAGGATCTCCGATTAGGTAATAGCTTAGACACCACCATCGCATCCTCAGCCATCGATTTGCTGTTCCAGCGCTGATGCCGGCCACGGGTAGACCCGGGAGCCACGTGAGGGTGGTGTTGCGGGTTCCCACCTTGACCTAGTGCAACGTGACGAGCCAGGCCGTCGTGGCGATCCGCTCCCGCACCCGCTACGGCACCGCGCGGCGTGGCCGTGCCCGTGCGCATACCCGTGCTCTCGATGTGCCTGGACGAACGCAGCGACGACGGTAATAAGCAGGCCGCATGGCGGCGCAGCAAGGCGAACATGTGGCGTTGCCACGCCGGTGCCACATGGGCGCGCTATCCACGGCAAATTAATACTCCTGGGCTCGTTCCTGGATCCCTACCTAGAAAGCTCCGTTGCAGTAGGCCGCCTTAGCCTGCAGCCATATCACCTAATCACTACGGAACCATCTGCGAATCGCTATCGGTGTGGCGCCTGAACTAAGCTGGCAGCCGGCTAGAATCTATTCAGCCTGAACTAAGCAGCTGGAAATCATTCAGCCTGAACAAACAACGTGAGGGCTGGAAATCTGAGCCCTCATGCTAGAGGCAACGCCATTGGACGGTCCGGCCTTTCAATCTACCGCTCGCCCGCGTACCTAGGTAATGTGGCAACAAGCTCGCCTCGTTGGAATCTCGGTGATCCAATCTGCATATGTGGCATACGCCGCCTCGCCACATTCACGATGGGTGGCTGTCATGAGCATGAAGTCCCACTGCTAGGTGATCAATGATGGTGGTGGTGGTGGTGGTGGTGGTGGTGGTGGTGGCTACGATGCATTCAGCAGGTCGCGTTGAGCGATCGACACCCAACGCGATCAATCATCACCACATTACAGTACCTTCCTGAGATTACACTGTTGTGCTCATCCTGTCGCATTGGCCGTGATTGGCGACGCCCAGAGCCCAGTGCCGACCATCGCTACTGGTGAGTCCACAGGTAATACGCCGTTAAGCGTGGTAAGATCACGGGTGAGACCGATGTGAGGGCACTATTGTGTATTAACACCGAGCGATGGCTAAGAGTGCAAAAGAGAGGCTCCGGCGGTGGTAGGGGTCGTTCAAGTAAGTTGGTCCGCGTCTGTGCAAGACCTGAAACGGCTAGAAAGTTTCTCTTCGTGGCCGGCTGAAACGCATGGTTAGCCGGCTGCGTTCTTTAACCTGACTGCATCACTCCAATCTCTAGGAAATGCGATTGCTGAGCCTTCATCGTCTATTGGCATCAACCCGCGAAAATGGCAGCCCACGCTAGCCACTCACTTCGTTCCACATCCTGGACACTCTCCCGTATCTCTCTACGAAGCCACAGTTGAACGTATCCACCGAGCCTTTCCTTACTGCGCCATCACCACCGCTCTGCTGCTAGCACCACCACCACCTCACGCAGATCAATTGCTCAGAAGAGGTAGCGTTATGGGCCACTGATGGATCATTCTTCCCCCCTCTTGTTAATCGCTGTAATCACTCTGCTGCTTATGCTTGTCATCATACCAGTTGGCTATATGCCTGCAGCAGCAGCAGCAGCACCACCACTACCACCACCATCACCACCACCACAAGCTCTATTGGCTGGTAAACCATGCAGCAATACCGCATTGGCCATCTTATTCCTGAGCCACTTGCCCACCGGTACCTCTCCTATCATCGGCCTGGTCGTTGCCTGTCGTTGTTCTATGAATGACGAATCGAGAGGAATGCAATCAGCTTGGGGGAAGTGGTAAGCAGCAAGGCTTGCAGCGCAGTGGCACATGTCTAGGTACACTACTCATGTGGCGCTGTAAGGTACGTATATCGGGTCTCGAGAAGAGGTATGCCGCTAAGTATTCCTTGTCCCTTTCATGCCGCTCAAGGTAGCGTATTGTCAGGCACGTTTCTTACGTGGATGCAAGGGAACTGGGACCGTCAAAGGTGGGCCTCGACAGGACTGCTGCTCTGCATGCCGCATGTATAGTACTCTTCTGTACAGGACAGGGGCAGCGCAGCACAGCACATCCAGTACATGCTGAGCGCACTTGACATCACGAACTACCTCACCTAGCCGATAAGGATCCAGCGAGTCTCGGAGAAGCAGGTTAAAAGGCAGGCGGGCCAATCGGTATGCATTCTCCAGCTAACACACGCGAAGCCAGTCCATCCATCCATCCATCCATCCATGCTCACGCCCAAACACAACTTGCTGTGGACTAGCACCCTGCACCTGCGCCCACATCTGCAACGCCATCCTGCCATCCGACGATCCGCAGTTCCCAGCGGCCGTCTCTTTTCCCCCCTCAGCGGATGGGCCCGCAGGTTTAGCAGCTTTACCCGACAGGCCCGATCCATCCACTTCACCTGAGCCTTGTGCGGCACACTGCAAGGCGAGATGGATTCGGGTAGGTCCGGTCTATGGCCTCGCCATCCCTGCTCACGCTCATGCTCATGCTCATGCTCATGTTTCCTCTTCACCTTCACCTTCTTCCATCCTCACCCTCTCTCGTCGTGCCTACAATGGCTTTGGGCTCGCTCATTTCGAAGGAAGCTTCGTCGTCGTCAACCCTTCTTGGTTGTCCCCTTTCATCTCGCCACGACGACAGCCACCGCCATCCCCACAACCACAACCATAACCATAACGGTGACCATCGCAACCACCGTCCCCATAATCACAACCGTAATCCTTCGTAGCCAATCTTGCCTCTGTCGCTGCTGCTTAGACGCCCCTCTTCTACTCCCCACTGCTGCCAATAGCACGGCTACGATGATGTGCCGTCCCCTCTTCTCTCCAGCGCGCGCTGCAGGCTTCTTCTTTACCACCTCCCCTACCCAACTTGCTACCTACCTACATGAGAATGAGGTGGGGGGGATCATCACCTCTCACCTGCAACGTCCGTGTTCCCCCATGCTTGGAGGCTTGCAGTCAATTCCAACCAGCCTGACCAGCTGCATCATTGCATCACGGCGTCACAGGCGGACGTTTGACCTTGTACCGTTGCGTCGCTACTCTACCTCTCTAGCCCACCTCTGATCACACTATAGACCCTAGCATCTGTACTTTGCCGGCGTCTGCAGAGCCGGCGACGAAGGAAGGCCACGCTGGGCTTGCTGGACCCATCTCTCCTCCCGTCCACCTTTCCACAAGAATACTTCCATTCTTGTGCCCCACTCCCTCTTCTCTGCCGATGCAGTCGGGGAGGTCTCAGATACGTCCAGGGAGTACATACCTACTGTACTTACCTACGGTGTGGGCGTAGGCGGTTGGAGAGACAAGTATCCAAGGTAAGCCGTGTACGGTACTCTACCTTAAAAGATATGTACGTCCAAAAGCTAGCAGAGCGGCAGTCCTTTTGATTAAACGTCAAATCTTTTGATCCGCCGAGACAACACGAGGGCCTGATGCCATGTCATCTGAAGATCACAGAAGTCACAACCTCGGAGGATCGCCGCCAGCCCTTGACGCCCACACTTGCAATGCCACGCTTCACTTTCTTGCCATCATCATCATCATTATCATCCTCTCTTCCATTATCTAGTCTACTGTCCCTGTGGGAAGCAGCTCCGCTCCTGTGCGTGAGAGCTACCTAGTCGCCATCGGGCTCTCTGATTGCTCCAGGCCGAGCCGGGTGGAGCAAGCAACCTAGCCTCGACGGCCGACGTACTTCACAAGCCCCCATCGTAATCCTGGGTTGCACCAAGAAACTTCCAGTCGCCGATTGTTCATGGATTGCAATGTCCTTACTTCCTCCACACCCCCCTAATTGCACTTCGCACTACTGCTTGGACGAAATCTACCATCTGCGGCCGAGTCTCCGTGCTGCCTCTTTGATGATATCTCTCCCTGTCGTTCTCCCATCCATTACCGAGCGTCGCATGCTACTAGCAACACCCATCAGCAGCAGTACCACCACCAAAAAAAGCACTGCCAGCACGCACTCCACATCCACATCCACCTGCTCCGCTGCCGCCGCCTGCTGCACTCCCGCTCTCCCTTCTTCTACGGTCAGCTACTTGCCGCGCTTCTGCCAAAAAAAAAGCGCATTCGTTCTCCATCCGAGTATGCTTGACGCCACGGTCACTGACTATTCTCATGATCCATGACTGCGACCGATACGTGCCATCTCATCGCTCGGACCATTCACTCGCCCAGGGTCTCTAGAACTTGGCTCGCATTGATTGACCCACCTGTGATGGATGCGTTTCCATGGATCCCTTGAAACCGTCACACAACATCGATTATAATGACTCCCGGCTCCCGGGGCCGCCACTGTTCGCTCTCGATCAAGTGGCTCGAACGATATTCGTTAGGTGACCTCAGAGCAAGCCCAGGCCACATTCAATCCTTCAGGTGTATCGCTCGGTATCAAGGCAGCTAAATTTCCCACGCATCATGGACGGCCAGCATTCTTCGCACTTCCCGCCCTTTGCGTCGCTCTATCCGATAGCCCAACCCCCGCTGATACAGCATTTACCATATCACCATGCTATCTACGCCGAAGAACAATCACAGCACATCCCGCACCTTTCAGCGGCACCCAGGCCGAGGAGAAGGCCTTCTCACGGGCCCGACCATATCAAACATCGGCGTACAAGAAGTGGCTGCTATACATGCCGACAACGTCGAGTGAAGGTGATCGAAACTCTATATCCTAACCCGTTGACAATCCCGACTGACTTCCAAGCCAGTGTGACGAAACGCAACCGATTTGCGAAAGTAAGGTTTACTGCTTGCGCTGTGTTATCCCGCGGGCCTGATCAACTGACAATATCTAGGATGTAAGAAGGGCAAGAGGGAGTGTAAATACCCTGAAGCGCCATCCTCGTCACGAAATCCACGTGGCAGCAAACCTGCAGAAGATCAAGAGCAGGTATCCAGCGCTTCAGACGAGGACGAAGGGCATGCTACAAACCTCGATCCAGTCTTGGATGTGGAAGGATTGGAAGACGACGATGACAGCCTCATCGATGGTAGTGCAAGTGCCAGCAGTCGCAAAGCATCAGAAGCCTCGATGTTCAACAGAGACGTGACGTTTGCCTCCAATAGCACCACAGCATCCAATAGCACGACTGCAAGACCATCACTGAGCAGAGAAAATTCACAGCCCATGATCCAGCCAAGCATCGTCGACCATCCTAAGTGGCCCAGCCTTCCCCCAGATATCAAGTGGTATCTCACATACCACCGAAATCATGTTTCATATCTTCACTATGGCTTCAAGCTCGATGCCGCCAATTTCCTTGGCGAGACATTCTTGCAGATCGCTATGGGCGACGAAGCCCTGATGTATGCTGTTGTCGCCTTCGCAGCTTACTTCCATACGATCTCGAGAGATAGCGGGAGCATTGCAGAATTCTTGAGGTACTACGACAGATCAGTGTCGACTCTGTTATCGTCACTAGGAAGGAGAAGGAGATCGAAAATTTCGACCCTGCTAACCATCCTTCAACTAGCTACGATCGAGGTGAGGAAGTCAACGCTAATCATAGAGTTATAGACTCGACAGCTGATTTCATACTAGGAGTTTCTTGGGGACTGGGTCAACCTCATAGGTCACCAGAGGGCGGCGCATTCCATGATTATCGACCTTTTCACACCAGCCACAGCAATGCAAGACGATACCAGTAGGAAGATCATCGGCTGGTACTTTCGCTTCGACATCTATACAGGCATAATGGGCGGGAACAGCACGGTCCTGGGTCGGGAGTGGTTCGCGGGTGCCGCTGACTTTTATCAGCAACAAGCGATGGCGAAGCCATACGATTTGACAGCGAAATATGAGGATTGGTTAGCACGATCGAGGCTGCTCGCGACTGACGCCGCGCTGCTCTTCGCCCAGAGCAACGTTGTATCCATAAGCAGGGACGAATTGGTGGGCCAGATATCCCGCTTAAGCGCGGCTTTCGACGCCTTCACCCAGGAGATCGAATTGCAGTTCCAGAACGAAGCGAATTTCGTGGAGCATTTTCCAAATGCACCCCCACCAAGCGACGAAGACATCACAGATTTCCGTGAGCCTCACAATCTTTTCAACGGGGACTATTTCACCATGAACTTCGTACTCATGGATCATTGGGCCATCGTATTGATGTTCAAGTACCAAACCGCTACTGCACTAGGACAATTCCAAGGACAGGACTCCTTCGAGCTGGCTCTCAAGATCTGCAAACTCTTCGAGGCGATCCAATACTATGATATTAGTGATCATGGGGCAATCATCAGTCTCCAAGCGAGCGTTGGAATGGCGGCCCTGCTACTCCCACGCATCCCAAAATATACGAACTGGATCCGGCGGAAGTTTGCCCTCATCGAACAAACTGGGTACATATACCCGTCGACTTTTCGGAAGAAGATGACCGAGATTTGGGGCATAGACGTCACTCAGTGGTGGCTTCCCACTCACGATGCCTTCACCGTGACGGTGAGGAAAATCAGAGAGTTTATAGAGTCGCGGTTCAAGGAGCAGACGCCGACGAATGTCAGCGAGCTGAATGGCATCTTCAAGACGCTCAACGTCGAGAGTCCCACCGGTTTCAGAAGCACGCCCTTATCAGAAACGTTCGATCCTTCGATAATGGATGCAGCACTCATGTCCAGAAGAGGCTCAGACCATTCCTGGACTAACTGATACTGAAAGATGGGTGCTCAAGCTCACATAGCAAAGAGAGCTCGGGCATAGAAGTTCTAGGCTGTGAACCAGTTCTGTCCAGCTTCTGCGAGCCCGCAATGTCTGGATATGTGTAGTCCATGGGTTGTCTTTTCATTCGCTCGCTCGACGAAGCTGCTGTGAGACCTATAGGTGCCTCAGAAACGAAGCGGAAATGGTACCCTCGGCTGGAAGACGATGACAGAATGACGGTGAACACCAATTCCCTTTACCATTAGGCTTGTATCGGCAACGCATCTCTATCGCTCCCAGTCGGGAACAAGAATAAGTTGAGAGACAAGAACGCTGCAATCACTTAACAGTTGACAGCAAGAGCGCCGGATCATCGCTTCGACACGAGCCGTCCTGGGCCGAACCCGAAGTCAAGCCCTTTCTGCATGTGCATTTGGATACGATGCACCACGTGATGTGTATTCGTGTATACACACTTAGACTCAGGCTCTAGAAACCTCAGAAATAGCACAGATTGACTGAAAAGGGTTGCACGGATGTGCCATTCTCGCAATCATCGTACGACATCTTGCACGCTACAGTCAAGTGGAAGGCATCTATGCGGCGCCACGGCCCCCGTAGTGAATTCTCAGGTGACCCTCTGATGGACGACGGCGTTCAATAACTCGTGTCATACGCTGGGCCCTTCTCTCGAGGAGCTCTGAGATAGCGCCAATCTGGAAGCGAGGCCAAGACTGGCCTGCCACTTTTCACTCAGCCTTGCTCGATATCGCTTTTTGGGATGTACCTCGCGGCCTGGAGCTTTCTGGTGGTAAGGTCGACCAGAAACTGACTGTGGAGCTCGCCGATGCTTCCAGACACAAGCTGCCGACGAAGGACCGCTCGTATACCTTCGCACGACAACGGCCCAACAATAATGCTACCACGCGAGGGGTCTCTTCTTGCCAGTCGAGGGACCGTCATGGTGCATGAACGGTCTCGGTCCATGGGCGGGTCGAGCATCAAAATCTGGGGTGCGTCTGCCCTGCACAGCACATGATGCTGTGCGCAAAGCTAAACATAGAGCAGCCCGTGTCTGCAAAAAATAGACACTCTCAACGCGGACGCTTGGACTGTATTGGCAAGACGGGATATACTAACGCAAGGCACGCCATCGAGTGAGGAAAGAGTGCATCTGTCTTGGTCTGCTACTATGGAAAAAACAGGGACAAGCATGACTGCAATATAGATGCCAAGAGCGCCACAGCTGCCAAATATGGTCGTACATTGACCGTTTGGGATCTGCTTCGACCGTGACCTCGCGTGGCGACCACGGCGGACCTGAGGCTACATCTGCTTTGGGCTTAGCGCTGTGGTCTGTGATGGTGTACCACGTGCTTTGGATTGCGCATAAACTTTGACACGTTGAACCGGTTCCGAGTTCCTGGTGCTTTGCGCCACAGCGTACCCTTGTCCAAACTACCCATTAGTTGACAGGCACTATCACGGATGGGCATTGTGGCAGACTACCGTTCGCCTTGGCATCTCGTCGTATAGCGGTAGCATGGCTTGCCTGCGCCGTATCTGGAGACTGTGCTAAGTTTACAGCTGAGTCCAGACCAGTTCAATGGCCTCAAGCAAGGAACTCTTCGTAGGCTGTCCGGTAGCTCGTATACGGATCCGTAACTGGCAGTTTGCGCCTATACTTCGAGCAATCTGGCCCCACGTTCGATGGATTATCGAAGGACTGGATGGGGCATTACGGTCGGCAAGTCCGTAAGTGATCAGATGGAACACCGCCGCCGTATGCGAGATGGCAATGTTGTGGCAGATATAAAGCTATGGATCGTTCCCGTCCCAAGTTGAGCCTGTCCAACCCAGAAGCCTACAGCTCTTACACGATATCAGGAAATCACCTCACGTTACTCCAGCACAATCATCAAGATGCGTTCTGCGTTTGCACTCTCCGCAGTGGCTGGCCTAGCCGCTGCCCTGCCGCAGGGCATTGATTTCGCGAGCATAGCCAACATTCCCACACCTTCAGCTTTGGGCCCTCCAGTCGACGGCCTCAGTGCAGTGCCTACTTACGACCCGACTGCCGCCGCTTCATCGGCCGCCTCTGCTGCCACGGCTGACCCCATCGCCGACGGTACCAAGAAGCGTGCTATCGAGGCTCGTGCTGCATGTGCAACACAACCCGCTGGAGCTGGTCCAGTATCAAGTCCCGACACGGCTGCGGCTTTCCTCGCTGATCCTCAGTACGATACCATTGCTCAGAACGCTGCTGTACCCCAGGGCTACTCTCTGGCCTTTAGCGACTTGAATGCTGCCACGTCTGCTTCGTCTTATTTGGGCTAGTACGTTCGCCATCTCATTCTCCCAAGAGGTTGCCTCGCTAACGTCTACAACAGCTACACGCTCAAGTCGTATGACACCATCCAGTGCCAGCAGAAGTGCGATGCCGTGAGCGCCTGCTACGCCTTCAACATCTACATCGAGCGTGACCCCACCGTCAACCCTGGCGCTGGCTGCACTAACCCGCCTTCCACGACCAACTACAAGTGTTCTCTGTGGGGCAGCCAGTTGGATCAGACCACCGCCACAAATTCCGGCCAGTGGCGCAATCAGTTCCAGGTAGCCATCAGGGGGTCCAACGGCTACAACAAGCTCGCATCACCACCATCGGACCCAGGCTTCGACGGCCCAACAAGGCTCGGAGGCGCCATCAACGCTCCTCTCGACAACGGCAAGGACACCTACATCGGCATGCGCCTGTACCCAGGCCCGTACGACCCTGGCCAGTGTGCCGCAGCGTGCCAGCAGACCACCGCCTACGACCGGGCCACCGCCGGCAGCGACGGAAGCTACAAGGCGTGCAACTTCTTCAACTCCTACGTCCTCAGCAAGAACAACGATCCTCAGGGCACCTACTGCTCCTTCTACACCAGACCCTGGTCCAGCAAATACGCCACCAACGTCGGCCAGTACGACGGCTCTGGCAACTACTATTCCGTCAGCCAGTCTTACGCATACACCCTCAATCCTCAAGACGCCGGCCAAGTCTAGATGCGATTGATGTTGCTATCGGAAATCGCAAGCATTTCATCGGAATCAGCGATACATGAGTATACGCGGCAATGCTTTATCACAATGGAGTTTTGGTGTGTCATATTATGAGTGCGTAGGCTGGTGGGTGTTGGGGATCAGGCGCTATGTAAACACATATCATGAAATTTGGGTAGCTCTTGAAGTAGATCTAGCAGACCAAAAACGTCTACCGACGCATGATTCGCAAGGCCGGGAAAGTCTCCCGGGAAATTCAAATCTATCCTGAAGTACCATTCCACTCTTTGGACCCATCGTACTTTTAAATAGTTGCAATTCCTCGTTACTTCTTTTGGCTAGATAATACCACAAATGGCCAGCTGCTCATAATATACATTCAGCCGAGTCTCTATTGATAAGCCCCCTTCGTACGCTCCTCAGCAGCATCGAGGCAAGCGGTGGTGGCAATGGGGTCCCTGGGGATCAGCTTGACCTTGAAGTCGCGGGGGATGGCGACGAGAGCTGATTTGAACTGGTTGTAATCGACATAGTCTGTGTTCGGCGGCTCGTCCTCGCTGGCCACGATTCGAAAGGTGGTAATGAGCCTGACGAGGGCAGCGTAGAGCAACCTGCTGGCGATCAGCTGACCGCTGCAAGCCCTGCTGCCGGCACCGAAGCTGAGGTGCTGCAGGCCAACGCCTTGCTTCTCTCGCGGTGGCTCGATACCCTCCTCGAGCCAGCGTTCCGGGTTGAAGACGGCGGCGTCGGGCCCGAAGTGCTCGGGTGAGTGGTTCGCCGCCTGCGCGTTGATCAGCACCATCGTGCCCTTCGGGATCACTGCCCCGTCCGCCCACACGATGTCGCGGTGCGCCTTGCGCGGTAGCGACATCGCCGACACTGTGTAGTACCGCGCCGCCTCCTTCACGATCGCGTTCACGTACGGCACCTCCTCGCCCTCGTAGCTCCGTGTCCACGCTCGCTGCACGTCTGGATACATCCGCAAGATGTCTGCATACGCCCGCTCCTGGAACGCCTGCCCGGCTGGCGTAGCCAGTGAGCCGATGCAGCTGGTCAACGTTCCAGGAATCGTCTCGAACCCTCCCGACACTAGTGATAAACATATGCTGCTAACCTCCACCCCCGTCAGCTTCGTCTCCTCGTCCTTAAGGATTGCCGCCGAAATGCATGGCTTATCCGTCCCTTGCTCGATCATCTCCCGCACCCGATCGAGAAGCTCGTTCAGGTACTTGTCCCTACGGTCTCTCAGAGACTTGGAACGTGCGTTCTTCTCATTGTTTGGCAGGTAACGCAGGACTATCGATGTTGAAATTCTGTCAGAAACCGATCGTAATAGTTTGGTAGAACAAGGCCGGTACTCACTGGGAATATAGTCCTGGTAATTCTCACTCGCGGACCTTAGCAAGCTGATTGCCGATCCCACTTCCAACACTTCCCGCAGCATGTCATCCCATACGCTGTCCATCCTGATCCCGTAACAGAGCGTCAAGGTCGTGTTGAGGGCGAATCTCTGGAAGTACGGTCTGATGTTGATGAATTCATTTTCGCCCTTGCTGTCGCGCCAGAGGTCGCGGATAATGCAGTAGCTCTCTAGGTCAAACATCGGGTAGTACGATCTGAGAGCCGGGCGTCCAAGAGTTTGGCCAGCTGCCTTACGCTTGTTCTATGTGTAGCACGTAGTCAATACCCAAGCACACACAATAGCATAGAGGTGACAAGCGACACAGGAGGGCATTGGTGTCGATACCTTGCAGCTTTCGTCCCATGGCGAACTTCCAATAGTGAATCCCTGAGTGCTAGAGATGACGCCGTGGAAGGTGTACAGCTTCGGTCGGTCAATTACGGCAGATTGGTTGCCAATCAGCATCGTCTTGCAGTCCTCGAAGCTGTTCACTACCACAGCTCGCGTGTTGCCCAGTTTGATCTGGAACGTCGACCATTTGTACTTTCGCCACCAGCCCTATGCATTGACATGGGTTAGCCTCTGTTGCGCTCGAACGAGTCAAGATCAATGCTCCTGTTGTCCTTCTCTGGGCTTGTGTGGGAGTGGAACACTGACCTCACACACAGTAGCATGATCATCACCAAGTGCGAGCAGATGTCCCACTATCGGGAGAGCACCTGGAATCTCAGGTATTCCCTTTATTTTGGGAACATCCGTTGAGTACAGGACCTGTATGATGTTCGACCTTGTCAGCCTTCATGGTTGTAGAGAGGAATGCATCATGGCAATATCATACTCGATACACGACGTAAATGAGGGCGCCGATGCCAACTGCCGCCAGCAGGAAGGGCCGAGGCTGCTGAGTGAAGGAATCCATGGACACGAGGTTGGCGCTCGCAGAATTGTGGAATGCTTCCTACATAACGGACGAGAAGTGCAATCCCTTGGCTTTATATACCACTTTTCTGCCATAGAGAAGAACACATTGGCCTTGCGGTGGTGGTTATCAGTTCGCGGCCCGGGTACATGTCTACGACCCTTCGGCCTGCCTATCAAGCCTGGCCCCTCAACAAGCACCCGCCTATCGATGATATGCGTGAAATCCGGGGGAGCCATTAGCTGCCCGCTAATACTGCGTGAAACTAAGATTATCAAAGGAGTACAATGCAAGGATGATGCATGCCGCAAAAATGGTATAAACAGTGTAAACAAATAATCAACATCATGTCCTCGAGCTACATCGTTATATTTCAAGTCGTAAATCACAGAAACGCTGGCCCATCTGCTGCAGAACTAGCATTGCTTCATCTCTGCTCTAATCGAGAGCCTTCGAGGACACGACACCTTTGTCGGAATCTTTGCCCGCATACGAGGCTTCCACATCATCGTAGGCATCAACGCCATATACCAAACTAGAACTCCTCCCAGTAGCATCCTCATCTACTTCAAGCCAGTGATCGCTGGTCGCTGGCACCTTGAAGAAGAAAGAGAGTGTATAATAAACCAATGCAGCTACAATAAAGCCACAGAAGAAGTTGAGGTTGTAGATGTACTCGGCACCGATGGGTACAGGTGTACCCACAGCACCAGCAAAGCCAACAACGTTGATGAGGATCCCAGCAATGTACGCCGCGTATGCGCGCCAGTTGATGCCCCAGGTGTAGAAGTATGGACCGCTCTTCTGTGCGCTGTAAAGATCGCGGGTCTGAAGGTAACCCTTACGAACCCAGTAGTAATCGCAGACCATGACGCCAGCAATTGAAGATAGAAAAACCGAGTAGGCTGACAAATATGTGGTGAAGTTGTTGCTCGAGCTGAGAAGATGCCAGGGGCACATGACAATGCCAATAATTGCACAGATGTAGCTGCCTCGTCGAATAGTAAGGTACTTGGGCAAAAGAGCAGTGAGATCGGTTCCAGCGGAAACACTGTTGGCCGCAATGTTTGTACCGAGCTGAGCGAGGGTAAATGCTGCGGCGATCACGAACACACCGAAACGGGTTGCGCTAGTGACGCCAGGCTCTTCGAGGAATGCCTTGAGTAGGTCGAGTGGGTTCCAGATAGGACCGTTACCAAAGATTGGAGCAGCTGAAGAGGCCACAATGATACCGATGAAGCTTGTAATTGCAAAACCAACGGGAATTGTTATCAGCTGCGCCCATAGAGCATCGCGAGGCTTCCTGGCGAAACGCGAGAAATCGGGATCGTTGACAATAAGAGTGGCAAAGTTGGCGATAGAGGACATGATGCCCTTTATGACTGCCCATGCAAGAGCGCTACCGTGCAGAGTCGATGGTTGGTGGACAACCGGGCCGATGCCATGGGCGCGTACAATTGCCCATATGAAGAATGAGATGCCTGCCGCAGGCACAACAAATGCCTTGACGGTGAACTGTGAATCATGTCAGCATTCTATGTTGCAAAAGAGCGAAAAGAAAACACGACGCACCAGATGTCGGATTTTGTGTACTGGGAACCACAGAAATGGTAGTGAGCCAGCCCAGAACAAAAAGAAGCTCACAAAGTCGGCGGTGGTGGTTCCAGAGGAAGGCGAGAGTGAGTTGTGTCTGCCACCCTGGCCATAGTCGGCCCAGGAGAGCCAGATGGCGCGAATCATGAGGTACACGCACTCGCCACCGATCCAACCTTGCACACCATACCAAACACATGCCATGACTGATCTGTTGAGAACAGGCCAAAGAGAGCCCCAAATACCGAAAGAGCTACGGCAAGCGACTGGGAACGAAATGTGATACTTGGCGCCAATGCGACCAGTAAGACAGACGAAGCCTGCTGCAAGCGTGTAACCAACCCAGACACATATCCATGACTGCCACCAGGACAGGCCATCAACGACGGCGCTCGAGGATATCATCCATGTGTTAATGTTGAACGAATCTGCAATCTGATTGAACATTAGTTTGGTTCTATTAGCAGCGAACATCACGCTTGCAACTTACCCAAAAAGCGACGAAGTTCCGGCTGCTCCACTGTCGTCGTTCCGGTTCGACAGGCTTCAGGTCTTCGTTCGCCAGCATGAGCTGAGTTGAGGTAAGGCCAGGCTCATGTTCGACCTCCAACTTGTTCAATAGGCGAGCCGCCTTAGAATTCTTGATCTTCTCCATGGTATGACGGAAGATGGCTCTCGGTCTCGTCGATGGTCGTGAGACAGCCGAAGCGATCAATGGCGTCTGCTCAGAGGAATGACCAGGCTGAGAGGTGTGGAAACCAACTGGATGGTCTTCAGAGAGCAGAGTATCAATGGGAGTGGTACAACAGGAAGATGAGGTCAAGGTGCTTCCTCCAGCCCCGCAAACAGAGACGTTGCGTGAGGTAGACAATGGATGGTTTGTGGAGGATCTTGGTATCGTAGTAGCAGCAGAGACGCTGCGTTTTGTACCTGACATGGATACAACATTATGGACCCAGAAGGTCTGCGGAAGTGAAAGCAAAGTTTTTCTCTAGTTGCGACGACTTCGCAGGCGAGGCAGGGTTTGATCGGGTTGAGGCCCTTGCCTGCGCTGGATGCAACTGCTTTCTCCATCAGACAGCGACTTTGTTATCAAGTTGAGGTCTGGGCCACATGATAAGCTGGAGTTGCACCAAGAACTGTCTTCCCTTCCAGATTGAGATCAGCAGGCTGTATTTGGGGGATTATTGCCAATCACGCGGGTATCGCCGGTACACTCTCTGGCCAATTAGAATACGCGAAATACTCGTTAGCACGTCCAGGTGCCCGTATGTGCTGCAGGTGATAATCCTTATGTCATCCCGGCGTTACAGGCGAATTTCTCGATGGCATCGAGTAATGCAAGACATGGAGAAAGGCCGCTGGGGAAGCGTTGATCACTGCGAAGCTTGACGCTCGGCAGTCTCCACCAGACCAGCCAATTGTACGCCGAGTTGTCCGCAATTGGTGCTCACATGGTATGATACCGCTTACATTCTCCCTGATGGGCCTCTCTCCAAGAAATTCTAACGAGAATTCTCCCCACCACGTTGTCCTGCTCAATAATCTCATCATGTTCCTCATTACTGGAGCGCAAGGGCACGCCGATACCGGGCAGCATTACTGGTTCAATCGCTGCATGTGAATACTAGCTCGATTCTGGCTTCACGACAGTAGTAAAACTTCTACTTTCTACGCCGCTTCATCTTCTGCTCCATGAAAGAAGAAGCGCTACCGTCGACAGTCAAAAAGTTTGGTTTGCAGATCTTGTAGGTCGCATGTGCTCTTGCAACCGATTCCGAATGTCCTGACAGGTAAAAGAAAACCCTGTAAAGGGCAATGCTCTCCCATTGATATTACTGGTACACATCGTCATGGGATGCAGCAGTGCAGTCACGCCATGACCCAACGTGTATAACTAGAGAGTGTGCCGATCTTATAGAGCGCGGCATTCCGCGTTGTTAATCCCTAGCCCCTTGGACTCCATTGAAATCGAGCGTTGTGTTGGTTTACCACCTACCAGACACACGACTGTCATGTTCCGCCGAGGATGAATCTTCTCCAAGGAGCACCATCAATCGAGCCTTCATTTCCAGCATAAAGGACTTGCTTTTCTCTGCTGCATCGTTCAACCCTGGGTCGCGAAGATAGGGCAGGCACATGCGTTGCCTCTTGGCAGCCTTGGAAGGGGCTGTCTTTCGCCTCTCGACACTTCCGCAATGTTCCGCTGCCTGCCTTGCCTTGTCTTGGGTCGCCAGGAAAGAAATTCTTGTAGACTATGCTGCCATCTTGGTCTCGCATTGTGTCAGGCTGATAATATATCTCTCGGCTTGGGGTTCTCCACTGGCTGTCCTCTTGGAGCTGATGCATCTGAGACCCTTCATTGAATCTCGCTGTGTTTGCGGGAGCGGTGCCTCTTGGCACAAGGCGTGTCTGTTGTTCTGCTGGTGTCAGCGACCTTCCAATGCAACCCTTGCATGAAGAGCTTCTTGTACAGGGTTTGAACACTCTTGATCCTCCACCTTCTCCTATAGACTGCATTGCGAAATTCATTTCTGCGGTTTGTATCTTACATTCATCTTCGGCGAAGGAAAGTTTACTGTCGTGAGCAAGGGTTTCAACACGATGATCCAGCATTCCGATAGCATCTGGAGATTTAGTGAAGCTCGCCTGAGGTTTGGAGTATGGCAAGCCTATAGATTCTGAAGCCTCATCCGGTTCTAAGAGCATTGATTCCTCGTACAGGGATTCAGACTCAGCGGATGCTTCCCGGCGAAGGCTTGTAGCCTCGTCCGATGTTTCTCGTTGTGAGCTGAAGCTAACGTCGGAGCCAATGTGAATCTGCATCTCGTCGGCTGTCTTCAAAGCGCCATGCATCATATACTCAGAGGGAGTTGGCTTACGGAACAGGGGTGTTGCGGCTCGAATGGTCCTGACTCTTACCGACCCCCTGAAACGGTCCCCAACCTTCCGCCGTTTGGCGACAGCATCATCATCTCTCGATACTGGAAATTGCATTCTTAAAGGCTGAGCGACCGACAAGCCAAGCCAGTCTTTACGTGCCAGAAGTTGTTGACGTTGTTGCAGAGAATCGTCGCCGTCAACCGGCCGACGTTGAGCAGTAAAACCTTTTGAACATTTGAATGGGCTGGAAGAGGTCCTTGGCCGACGTCTATTCTTGATGCGTTGAGCGTTTGGTGTAGGAGATAGCCTTAGTCCATCTGGGTCATCTGGGGCGGACTCATGGGTCCTGAATTGGAAAGGACGCACATGCGAATGTTGCTTACTATGAAAGCTTTGATCCAGTGGGTCAGGCGGAGAGCATTTCGGGTTCTTGAGGACTTGTCGTTGCGCAGCACGCACTTTTGCGAAGTGGGCTTTCTGTCGTTGTAGTCGTCCGTTCTTCCCACTAGTTGCGAAACGTCTCCTGGAACCTCCAGTCCAATCCATCGTGATTTATTTGGGGGGAGCGCTCTCCTGAATGATTGGCGGTAGTAGCAAATCGTCATTGCGCCATTTGTGCCAAAAGCCACATACGCTGGACACGCAGTACAGCGGCAAGAATGTGTATGTAGGTCGAAGTGAAGTCGGGTGAAGATGGGGGTGGTACAGGCAGTCGCGCTTTCGGAAGGCGCATGATTGGAGCGCTTGCCCTCCCAGTGCCCCATCGAGTTGACAACTTCACACTATCATTCTCGAGGCATCATACATACATACCTAGGTACATACCTTCAGACACCCACTCTACCGTCACCATCATGCAAGCGCTCAATATGAACTACATCGTGGCATCGAGCATGTGTTCAGATGGATGTTGTCAGTCTTCACTCAGCTAGAATCCGCTGGGAACAATGCAGCCCGAGAGATGCATTGTGATAAGCTGCGCAGTATCTCTTCACGGCCGAGTATATTGAGGGAGACCTCAGGAGAAGTTTTGCTGGTTCGCCTTGCCTCTCCTGGTCATCAGCCGAACGAAACAGCCTACTTCGACACCTTAAACCTCGGCGGAGCCAAGCATAGTACAGTATGGAGCGAAGCATCCCAGCTCGTTACTCACATGATGGGCAAGGAGTAATGTAGCTTCCGAAACATATTGTGAGTTGTTTCTTCGAAGAGACCAAAAGTATACGCATTGAACTCATGTATGCTCGTGATAGGATGTAGTGATGTCACTGTCAGCGTGTAAAGGTTACAATCAAAATACGACTATCCGTTGAGGCTAAGATACGAAAACAAGTATACGAGGGGTTCAAGGAAAGAGAAGTACGAGCAATGATATGCTCGAAGTCGCTCAATCACGTATTGCATGTGATGTATCCAGACCCAATATCTCCCTCGCCGGCGAACAGCAACAGTAGTGGCAACGACCGAGGCAGACGTTTGCGGCGAAATCCCTCAGCCGTCCCGTCACTGTCTGGAGAGTACGTATACACCCTCAGCCAGAGCCCCACACATCGGTGAAGCTGTGGCTGCAAGTGCGGATAGAAGTAGCAAGCCAGCTACAGTATAGTACGGGTTCAGGCTAACGCTTGCCTGCCTCGTTCTGGGCCGAGAATTTTTAGCAGGATTAGAAGCACCCGAGAAGCGTCAAGCAAGGCAGACGGAAGGGACGTACTGTCAGGTAATACAGCACAGCACGGCCTAGCTATCACATAGACTGGCGCGGTGGAGGGTATGATCGAGGCCGTGACGATTGCGATCGAGACTATGGCAACGATGGATCCCAACCAACGACGCTTGCAAAGTCGCAGAGTCGCTTCCAGGGGGGGCTATCTCGCCTGGGCTCCAAGAGTGATGCCGTGCACAGACCCGGATAGGCTGAGGCCACGCCGCTGCGGTTCCAAAATGACGCGCCAAGGGGGCGTCGACGTCATGGTGCTTTATCCAACGACCACGTCCTGGACCGCCCCAGGCCACTTCATCCCACGGTGATCCCACTGTGGCAGACGACGGTGGCGGGATGGGATTGGCGGATACTTGCCTGCCTCACTACCTCCTACCCGCGCCTCGCCAGGTACTCCCGCTGCCGCACGCCCTGACAAGACCTTGTCGAATTGACGAAAAAGGACCGCATCGAAGAGGATGTACCTAGTCCTGTTGCGATTGACCAAATTGGCCGCCGGAGGCTCCTCCTGTCATGTTCACCAATGATGATCCCAGCAAAAGTCGGCATGGCATTCTCGTGTGTCTGTCCTGACTTGGCCTCCCAATCAGGGTGTCCACTACGGCGCATCGGCAACGTGCCCTTCCCCGCCGTTTGACCCGCCTCTGATGTACGGAGCCTGGTTGTGCGACGAAACGATGGCGGCAACACGTTGTTCTCCCAAACCAAGTCACTAGCGACGTGGGTTTGGCTAGGCAGCCTGAGCCCATGGGTAAGCCGCAGTCTACATACCTAGTCAGTGGGGCCTCTTTGGGGCGAGTGGAGAGTCTCGATCTGTTTCCTTCGATGCGATCATCGAGAGCATCACTGTCATTGTGACAACCTTTAGTCCGGTCGGAGAGGACATCGCCGTACACGGTTGCTAGCACGTTCTCGCCGTCCTTAAATAAATGGCCATCCACATTGGCTTCCTGAAGAGATTCTCATCTTGTTCTCCACTCCACTCCTCTCCTCTCCCTTCGTATTCGATCACCCATTGTGTCAATTGACCCTCCGCTACAGAAAAGTAGCATCGAACAGAACAGACCTACCTTCTCACTGTCCAACGCGTTCGTGCAAGTTCATCTATTCTGACAATGTCCGTCTCTAAGCTTGCAACCCCAAGGCCTGCGCGGCCATTTCGCCGAGTATCATCTCAGGATGTGGTCCCACAATTTCTCGACAAGCGCTCTCCTACTGTTGTTGTCCCCCCAAAGCATCTCATGGCTCCCAGCGATGCCTCTGAGACTGCCAAGGCTATGGAACTGGCCCGCCTGGAGCTTGACGAACTGTCATCGTCGTCTTCGCTACCTGAAACCCCCCCAGAGTCGAGTGTCACGGACAAGTATGCCTTCGCATTTGACATTGACGGTGTCCTCATCCGTGGCGGCAGGCCAATCCCAGAAGCAATTGAGGCAATGAAGGTTCTCAACGGTCAAAACGAGTACGGTATCAAGATCCCTTACATCTTCGTCACCAACGGAGGTGGCAAGACAGAGCAAGAACGCTGCATTCAATTGAGCCAACAGCTCGACATTGAGGTGTCCCCCGGCCAATTCATCTGCGGACATACGCCAATGAGAGAGATGGCCAACAAATACAACACCGTGTTGGTCGTTGGTGGAGAGGGAGAAAAGTGCAGACACGTCGCCGAGGGATACGGGTTCAAGGATGTGGTGACACCGGGTGACATCATCAAAGATAACGCCGACACTACGCCTTTCCGCAAGCTTACCGAGGAGGAGTGGAACAACTCGAGGGTACGAGACTTTTCCAAGACTAAGATAGAGGCTATCTTCGTCTTCGCCGACTCCAGGGATTGGGCTGGCGACCAGCAAATCATCCTCGACCTGCTCATGTCCAAGGGCGGCGTCCTCGGCACCCGCTCCGAGACGTTCGATGAGGGCCCACCCGTCTTCTTCTCCCACAATGACGTTGTCTGGTCCGCCTCTCACGACCTGACCCGCCTGGGTATGGGTGCGCTTCGCCTCTCGCTCGAGGCCATGTTCAAGGCTGTCAGCGGCAAGACGCTGAACACAACCGCCTTTGGCAAGCCTCAAATGGGAACCTTCGAGTTCGCCACCAGGCTCCTCAAGCAGTGGAGGAGGGATACCCATGGCATCAACGAACCCCCAGAGACCGTATACTTCGTCGGCGACACACCAGAATCCGACATCCGCGGCACCAATGAGTTCAACAAGCAGGCTGAGAACCTGTGGTATTCAATCCTCGTCCGTACCGGTGTCTACCAGACTGGGACAAAGCCTAAGTTCGCTCCAAAGCACACGGCTGACACTGTCCTGGATGCGGTCATGCACGGCATTGAACGCGAACACAAGAAGCTTCTCAACAACTCCATTGCCCTCACCAATGGCAAATTGAACTTCACGGCCCTTTACGACAGCAGGAACGGTTCCACAGTTACTTCTGCAGCGAGCTCTGCTGCTAATTCTGCCGTCAACACCCCCACAAAAGCTATCAAGAACCCACTTGAGAAGCTTAAGTGGGAGGAACTCTAGACCATCATAAAGGTCACTGGCGCCAAACTTTCAATTGCTTCCTGCCTGTTTTCGCGCATTTCCTTTGGTGTTGGATGGGTATCAATTTTGTCTTTTTTCTTTCGTGCCCTTTTTTTTTTTTTTTTGATATTGCCACAATACCACTTAGCGCACGCGATTACGGATCATCAAAGCATCCGTATTGCGAACTGCGCGTCCGATCACTCTGGATCGAGAAGATGGTCGATGGACATCTGACCATGCAAGAGCACAAATCACAAACACCCAGTAAAAGGCTACATCTCTAGAAGAGATCGACTATACTGATACAACATAAAAGATACACTGGCAGCCAAGACGCCATTCTCCTGTCTATGGATTTTTTGATGACGGTGATGATGTTGATGACAATGAAGACCAATTTACTTTCATGGAAGGGAATGCAGATAGTGAAATAGTAAAATGCCAGACATGACGGTTCTGACTTGCCTCTCTACTATTGTTTATGATGTTTCAGCAGCTCCTTCAGTCTGCCTCTATCTTTGCTTTGGAAAAACTTTCCTGTTGCCTCCCAAGGGCTGTGCAGCTACAGTCCGGCATGCGTCGAGAGTCCGATGTGTGACCCCTCATCGTCCTCGATCATCATTACACCTGTCCCGTTGCAGCTCCACGCTGTCTTCGATTCGCCATCACTAGGCCTCCAGGCAGGTTCCAGGGTTACTGCTCCTGGCCCCACTAAAGATGTCACCACAGCTCCATTCCTCCGGGCTTTTGCATGTGAATCTGCTTTTTCTTACCACTACGAGATCAAACCAATGCACTCTGTCACTCAGCAATCTGCACTCCGCACTGCTCCCCACACACACCCCACACTCTAAGGCGAGGGAGAGAGGTGTAATTGGTGCAGTATTCGAAGGACGTCAGTCAGGTCGTGTCGTGCATATGCCGTGGATGATGCGTGGCGCGAGCGGACGGTGCCTCATACGTCGACGCATGCCCCTATCTCTGTGTCTTTAGGATCTCTCTTTGAAGATAGGAGGTAGCCTTGTCTTTGATATCTGTCTTAGGCTAGACATGTCATCATGTCCTTCTGGCGCCAATGTATGCGAGCCACCGGTTTGCCATTTGTGGCCATCGTGCGGGTCATATAGCGTGGCGCCGGTTTTACCTGTCTACCTACCTATGTCGCTGCTCGTGGTCATCTGCGGTACATCCACCCCCAAGAGCTGCTCATGCACCTAGTTACGTAGATTGCTTTTCTGACCCTTGTGTCCAGCTATCCTCGCTGGCCAGTAGGTTTTGCTCGTGCTGGCTTTTCATTGGTATCAGACTTCCCCTTCCGCGGGCTGCAATTCGTGGGCGACAACCGCGGTGTTCTGCTATACACTACATCATCAAGCAGGTCATGACCTTCGAAGTCTCCTGGTGTAGGATTGATCGCTTAACGAATAGTGGGAGAGGGCCAGTCAATGGACCGCAGCAAGATACTGCCTGTGGTACATGCTCACTGAGGGCGGAATTCCCTCACTTACATACTACATGCAAGAAAATCTTCGGGGAAACACGAAAAGATTACGGCGTGATGGTAATCAGACAGAGACTACGGATTTGAGCAAGCTAAACCTCGAATACCGGACCGGCCAGCCCATTCATGAACGTAGCACCGGCATTTTTCCTGAGGTCGACAAGATCCACCCTAAAGCCCCTGAATTGTTCTAAGCCTCTCTTGATATCTTTCACACGCTCTACCCGTCGCTTTGCTTCTTCTTCTTGAGCCTGTTGCCATGCTTCTGGGTCGAAGTCTTCGTCTTCAGACAACAGTCCCAGTGACTGCTTTCGTTCATGGCTTGCTCGCTGAGGCTGACTGCTAGTGTTGTCCCTGGGCCGCCCTGTGAACGCTGAAATTCCCGAATTAATCACGTCCTGGAATGTGCTGCCTTGCCTGGGCAGAGACCCAACCCCACGATGACGGCTGCCAGGATGGTGACCACCACTTAGATCTACATCTTCGTACGCGTTGTCGATAGAGTCGTCCATGCCTGGCTGCAGACTTGCCCGTTGATCGCGCCAGACGCCTCGTTTCATGTCGAAGTTCTCGGCTTCCAATTCGCGTATCCTCGCGTGCAGTGCACCCGTCTCAGTCTCGTCTTCATTCAAGTCGAATTCGGAAGCGTCACGGATGTGACTCGGTCTGTCCCGTTTGCGCAATTGGTCCCGTAGATCTTGAAGCTCTTTGTCTTTCGAGCTTGATGATGATGTAGCATCTTTGTGTAGCTTTGTGAGAGTCTCCAGTTTGCTCTCCAGTGCTTTGGCGCGTGCACTCGCAGAATCAAGGTTTGTGTTGGCACTACGAAGATCGGATTCCAGAAGATTGATGCGCTTAGTGAGCGCTTCTGGATCTTCTCCAGCTGATTGGGTGTCGTCTGATGGGAAAGCCATCGACACCTTGAGCTTCTCGAGCTCTTGCTTGGCATTGTCTCGGTCTCCCTCAGCAATCTGGATGCGCTCTTCAAAACGGGAAATATCCGAGTCACGTTCACTCAATTTGCTCTCCAGTGACTTTGTCTGGTTTTTGAGGTTCGATATTTCCAGCTCCAGACTTTCAATCGTGTTCGTTTTCGACTCAAGCTCATTCTTCAGATCTGGGCTTGGGGCGCTGCTGCGTCTCTTTGAGCCGTCCTTCGCTTCCTTCTGTGCTTGCGCCAACTGCCTCTTCAAACCATCAATCTCGTCCTTGAGAGCTCCGGTCTCTTGCGCTTTTGACTTTAACTCAGCATTCTCGCTGCCTTGCTCTCTGAGCGACTCGATCTCTTCTTCAAGCTTCGAAAGTCTCGTACCGTCGTGCTCTCGCTGCTTTTGTAGTGACTCATTCTCGGCTTTCAGTTCTGATATTTGTTGTGATTGTTTTTGATAGAGCTCGGTAACCTCGTTGGTGGGGGTTATTTGCGCGGTGCCTGAGCGGAAGGATTCCGAACGTTGCTTCGACTGGAGTGAGACGGATGCTTTTCGTGCAGTATGTTCAGATTCGCTCTTGATATCTGCTGCTGCATCTTCTGCCTTGCCTTTGCTTAGATCGGCGGTAGCTTCGGTGGGTTTGTCCTCATCTGCAACCGTCGCGCTTTCGTCTCCAACCTCTTCAGCCTCCTCGGTACCATCGGCTGCCTTCTCTTCAGTGGAGGCCCCAGCATCCTCCTTCTTCTTCTTGCCGCCCTTCTTGCCTTTCTTTGCCTGTTCCTTCTTCAATTGCTCGAACTATAGGTTGAAGGTCAGTGTCAAGTCACACTCGTGAATTGTGGATGATGCAGCTTGCATACGCGCTTCTTCGCCGCTGCAAGCTTCTCGGCTTTGTCCTTGTCTTCGTCAGCCATACCTGATCCCTCTTCGTGAGAAATTGGCCGCAATATATCCAGGGTTCGGCTACAGGTGTCTCAAAGCTGTTTGATGTCAATCAGCTACCCCAGACGGGACACAGGTATGATACCAAGATTTATGTCCAGAGGCGTCAGTACACTGGTTCTGACAACGAGTATTCTAAGTCCCAAAACAGCGTCGGCTTCGAGCAATAACAGACATGATGGCCGTCTCCTCCCAGCTGAGATGAGACGATACGTATGTTAACATCAGAAAAGTAGACACCAACCAATGTAGACAATGGGAGATGCCCGAAAGCCATGCTATACAAAATATCCAGCTCACATGTCAAGAGCATATGCCGCCAACGAACCAAGTATCTCCAATTTCCCATTTCTACAAGTGCAAAACTCTACAATTTGCGTAATTAGACCGATTCGCTGGTCGCTGACTGTTGAGAAACAATACATGCCTCGTAGGCCTAAGGGACAACAGATATACAGTATCGCGATGGGCGTTGCGTTCTCGGCAAATGCTCAATCTGACGGGCAGCGTTCCCAGAGCAGTGCTTGGAGATGCATGATACTGCCATCCACCAGCCCTGAGCCAATGGAAGAGCGCGTCTACGTCTCCATCCATCCGGCAGATACAGACATCCGGCCCAGCCTCTCCACCTGTGATGAGGACAAAGCAAAGGGACCCCGACATTCCCACACGCTCCCAATCATGACCGCCTACTGGTCAGATCACGTGATGGATCTCGGATCTGGAAGTGACAGTATCCCGTGCGGCTCTTGCCATCGCAGTCTAACCTCTCTGGCTCGGGAACGGTGGCCGGCTACGTAAGCGAGTTGTCAGCAAAAATCTCGAAAACCCGACATCACGCGCTTTTGACCCACCAGGCCCGGATGCTGTCCCTCCGCATTCATCTGCGCAACCTCCCAGACGCGCGTGTCAGGCTGGACGCTCGTTGACCATTTGCTCTGCTTGGCAACGTTTCAAGACCTGGATCGGTCTTTTCTCCATCCGTTTCCCGCTGTAGGTGTGAAGTCAATCGTCTGAAGCGTCCTTCGGCCGGTCGGGCTTTTCTCGTTGCTCCTGGCATTGGTAGAAGGTAGGATAGAGTCTACGGACCTGTCTGGGTAGTATCGATATCTTATAATGTCGCCGTTGTGTCGCCAATAATACCCTTTTGATTGCAATTCAATTTCAGCCTTGTTGTTTTGACCTGCATCTTCGATACATACTTGAGCATTTGGTTTTCTGTCATTCTACACTTTCACCCTTCTATGAGACGATAGTTCCATTACTTTAATCATGACAGCCAATGATGCCACGGGCATGGCACTGGCAAACCATGCATATGATGCCCCTGCAGTGCAGAGTAGCGACTCATCTGTCTCATCCAAACCAATTTCAGACGACCAGACGTTCCCCGAGGAGAAGAATGCTTCGATCAGCAAGGCCGAAAATTGGCGTCTGATGCCGACTGTCAAAGAGATCAAAAAGAACGACCCGGCAGAAAGCAGAAGACTCGGCGTGACGTGGTCAAATCTGACTGTCAGAGGGATCAGCGCTTCTGCAACTTTCCAGGAAAATGCCATCAGCCAGTTCAATATTCCCAAGAAGATCCGGGAAGGGAGAGCACCGACACCCATGAAAACCATCATTGATTCCAGCTCGGGAAGTGTCCAACCAGGAGAAATGTTACTTGTGCTCGGTCGTCCTGGATCAGGATGCACTTCACTTTTGAAGATGTTGGCAAATAGACGGAAAGGGTGAGATCCACATCTATCCTGGTCGGAAACACATTGATGCCGGCTAATGCAATGCGTAGGTACGCCGAAGTCACCGGAGATGTCCACTACGGCAGCCTAACGGCCGAAGAAGCCAAGGCCTACCGAAGTCAGATCGTTATGAACACCGAAGAGGAACTCTTCTTCCCAACCTTGACAGTTGGGCAGACCATGGATTTTGCAACCCGCCTGAAAATTCCCAAGACTCTGCCTGAGGGGACCGAAACCCGTGCGGAATATCAAAAGAACTTCAAGGAATTTTTGTTGAACTCAATGGCCATCGATCACACCCATGACACGAAAGTTGGCAACGAATACGTCCGTGGAGTTTCTGGAGGCGAAAGGAAGAGGTATGTATAATACAAAGCCACGCTTGGACATGCATCTCACTAATCTGGTCCCAGAGTCTCCATCATAGAGACGCTCGCCTCGCGTGCGAGTGTGTGCTGTTGGGACAACTCAACTCGTGGGCTTGACGCTTCCAGTGCCTTGGAGTACGTTAAAGCTCTGCGAGCAATGACCGATGAGCTACAACTGGCCACGATCGTCACACTCTATCAAGCAGGCAACGGCATTTACGATATGTTCGACAAAATCCTCGTCCTCGATGAGGGCAAGCAAGTCTTCTACGGTCGTAAAGATGAGGCGCGGCCTTTCATGGAAAGCATGGGATTTGCTTGCGACGACTCAGCCAATATCGCTGACTTTCTGACCGGTGTCACGGTGCCTAATGAACGCCAGATAAAGCCGGGCTTCGAATCGCAATTCCCTCGCAATGCAACTGAGCTGCGAGCCGCCTACGAGCGTACTGACATCAAGCCACGCATGGACAAAGAACTGGATTTTCCACAGACCAGACATGCACAAGAATGGACCGAACAGTTCAAACAAGGCGTCACCATGGACAAAGCTTCAAGCCTTGGAAAGCACTCTCCGCTGACAGTATCTTTCATCGACCAAGTGAGAGCTTGCGTCACCCGTCAATATCAAATCATCTGGGGCGATAAATCGACACTGTTCATCAAGCAGGGTGGCACCGTTGCTCAAGCCCTGATTTCAGGCTCGCTGTTCTACAATGCCCCCAATAATTCATCCGGTCTTTTCATCAAATCTGGATCTCTTTTCCTCGCTCTACTTTACAACTCGATCATGGCCATGTCTGAAGTTACAGATTCTTATGCTGGCCGTCCTGTAATCGCCAAACACAAGAACTTTGCCTTTTTCAACCCTGCGGCCTTCTGTATTGCTCAAATTGCTGCGGATGTACCGATCTTATTCGTTCAAGTCACAGTTTTCGACATCGTCTTGTACTGGATGACTGGTCTAAAAGCCACAGCGGCAGCTTTCTTTACTTACTGGTTTGTCACCTATCTGGCGACTTTCGTTATGACAGCTTTCTTCAGGATGTGCGGCGCCGCCTTTCCAAATTTCGACGCGGCCAGCAAAGTCTCCGGCTTTGCAGTTTCTGCTCTCCTCACATTTCTCGGATATGAACAACCCAAGCCAGATATGCATCCCTGGCTAGGCTGGATTTTTTGGATAAATCCCTTGTCATATGGGTTTGATAGTCTGATGTCCAACGAGTTCAAAGATCAGGTGATACCATGCGCGAATAGCAACCTCATTCCCAATTTCTTGCCTCAGTATCAGAATCCTGATAACCAGGCATGTTCTGGTGTACGAGGTGCTCCAGCTGGCGCGGTCTCGGTCACAGGAGAGCAATATCTGGCCGGCCTTTCCTACTCGCCATCTCATATTTGGCGCAATGTTGGTATCCTCTTTGCTTGGTGGGCTCTCTTCGTTGGTCTTACCATCTTCTTTACCCTTCACTGGAATGATGCAGCTGGCTCTGGCACCAACCTCGTTGTGCCCCGAGAAAACGAAGGAAAGGTTCAGAACGTGATCAATGCCATGGACGAGGAATCCCAGACTGAGAAAAGATCCAATACCAGCAGCGAGCAGTCCAGTCAGCTGAAAAGAGAAGAGACGGTAGATGAGCAGCTTATACAGAACACGAGCATTTTCACATGGAGAAATCTGACCTATACCGTGAAGACACCATCCGGAGACAGAGTGCTTCTCGACAACGTCAATGGCTACGTGAAGCCGGGTATGCTTGGTGCTCTTATGGGTTCTTCGGGTGCCGGAAAAACAACCCTTCTGGACGTATTGGCGCAACGCAAAACAGACGGTACCATCAAGGGCGAAGTCCTCGTTGATGGTCGACCTTTACCAGTTTCTTTCCAGCGTTGTGCTGGATATTGCGAGCAACTGGATGTTCATGAGCCCCTTGCAACCGTTAGGGAAGCCCTCGAATTTTCTGCGTTGTTACGACAGAACCGCGAAATTCCAAAGGCAGAAAAGCTGGCTTACGTTGACACCATCCTTGACCTCTTAGAGCTTAGAGATCTCGAGTACACCTTGATCGGTAAGCCCGGAGCTGGACTCACCATTGAGCAACGCAAGAGAGTAACCATCGGTGTCGAACTCGTCTCCAAACCGTCTATCCTCATCTTCCTCGACGAGCCTACGTCTGGTCTTGATGGCCAAGCCGCCTTTAGTACCGTCCGTTTCCTTCGAAAGCTTGCCGATGTCGGACAGGCTGTTTTGGTGACCATACATCAGCCATCTGCACAGCTCTTCGCGCAATTCGACACCCTACTACTATTGGCTAAGGGTGGCAAGACAGTGTACTTTGGCGATATTGGAGATAATTCAGCGACCATCAAAGAATACTTCGGACGGAACGGTGCCCCTTTTGCCAGCGACATGAATCCAGCTGAGGCTATGATTGATGTTGTTTCTGGATCTTTATCTCAAGGTCGGGACTGGAACAAGGTGTGGCTTGAGTCTGCCGAATCTAAGCGGATGCTGGCTGAGCTTGACAGCATGATTACTGACGCTGCCAACAAGCCACCGGGTACCATCGATGATGGCCACGAATACGCTTCCAGCACTTGGGATCAGTTGATGTTGGTCACGAACAGAATGAATGTCTCCCTCTTCCGGAACACGGAATACACCACCAACAAGTTCATGCTGCATATCGGAAGTGCCTTATTCAACGGATTCACTTTCTGGATGATCAAAGATCGAGTTGCAGATCAACAGCAAGTGCTTTTTGCATGCTTCAACTTCATCTTCGTTGCGCCTGGTGTGATCAATCAACTTCAGCCACTTTTCATCGAGCGCCGAGACGTCTACGAAACTAGAGAGAAGAAGAGTAAGATGTACTCTTGGCAAGGTGAGCACACTTTTTGTTACTACAATACTCGAACCAATACTGACCTCGATGATAGCTTTTGTCACTGGGCTCATCGTCAGCGAAATCCCCTACCTTATCATCTGCGGAATTCTGTACTTTGTCTGCTTCTACTACACCGTCGGCTTCCCCAACGATGCCAATAAGGCCGGTGCAGTGCTGTTCGTGATGCTGATCTACGAGTTCATCTACACCGGTATCGGTCAATTCATTGCCGCATACGCGCCAAATGCTACATTCGCCGCTCTGGTAAACCCAGTCATCATCAGTATCCTGGTCTCCTTCTGCGGCGTCCTAGTGCCGTACGCACAGCTGCAAGCATTCTGGCGCTACTGGCTGTACTACCTGAATCCGTTCAATTACTTGATGGGGGCGTTGCTTGTCTTTGTCGACTTTGACAAGCCTGTGCATTGCGCTGAATCTGAGCTCGCCATCTTCAACCCTCCCGCCAACCAGAGCTGCGCGGAATACCTAGGGCCTTATCTCGCCGGTCCAGGTTCGCGGACCAACCTGCTCAACCCTGACGCCACCAGCTCATGCAGGGTCTGCGAGTATCGCGTCGGCAGCGACTATCTATACACAGTCAACCTGAAAGACTACTACTACGGTTGGAGAGATGCTGCTATATGCGTCATCTTCGCCTTTTCTTCGTACGCGATGGTGTTCGCGCTCATGAAGCTCAGGACGAAAGCATCGAAGAAGGCAGAATAATTGGGATGGAAATGGCGTTTGGTATGATTTTGGTTGCTGGGGAGGATATACACTTTAGAAGCTGATAGATATTGGGAATCGGGACAGCTATCCCATGCAGGTTAGACTAGAGCATACATCCGCGAATGCAAAGATCTGATAATCACCATATCTTGCCTCTACCACCTAGTCCGGGACTGTTTATCCCACGGATGCTGCCGAGAGCACGACAGGGTCTTTAAACTCCCTGCAGGGCTGGTCAGATAGCTAGGTAGACAGATGCAAGGAGAGGGCCAACCAATGGCTCTCGTTACGGGCCGAGCACAACGCAGCGAGATTTAATGTTGATGTCAACAAAGACCACTCTCCCGCTCATCTGCCTCTGTATGCAGGCTTGTCGCTGTCTGTCGAGCTCCAAGGAGCCTTCTCCTTGGCCATAAGCGATCAGCTGCAAGCACGCCGCCTCCACCCGGGTACAGTAGATTGGGTAGGTACATACAGCACTGTGCATTGGCTAGTATGGGATTTAGAGCTCCTGATGATCAACCTACACGGAGACGGCAGATATACCTGGAAGAGCCTCAACTCTCTCCTGTACTCCATTCTCCCCCTCCTAGTATACCCTACACCAGCCTATTTCCAAGAAGCAGACAATCCTCTGCGCACGCGCGTCCCCCCTCAAGACTCGATTCGGCACTGCTGAAAACGGTTATACTGGCGGTCTCAGCAAGCCGAAGTCATATCTTAGGATCCTAGACACGGACAGTACCCTGGTCAGTCTAGTATTCAACGAGCGTTAGCAGCTGAAGCAGACGGTCAGGGTGTTGCCATACCAGAGATCTTGCGAATTAATCCCCCCCTACTATAGTCTATAGTCACTACTGCGCAATACCCATCGCTAGCTTCGATGACGGACGCCACAGTCGTCGCAACGTTCGCCTCCCCTCCGGCGACAGCCACACAACTGCAAACTGTCGACGTCACCGGTGACAAGCCCCAGCGCTTCGCTTCATTGGACCTTGATTCAGCGCACTCGCTTGATGCTCCCGTCGAGCTGCACAATCCACGTACCCTGTCGGACGAGACCATAACCCAGGCAAGCAGCACTCGAGTAAGGCTCGAGGAGCAGAAGGTCATCAACCCTGCCGCTGCTGTCTCCACCGTCCCAGGTCCTGCCCACTCGTCAGACAGCTCTGTTGCTGCTTCGCATCCGGCTCTACGTGAGCATTCCGAGCGTGGCAGGCAGAGTCGCTTTGTGGAAGACATGCAAAGCTGGTCTGCCCGCTCGCCTGTACCTCTGACACAGCAGCGTGAGGCAGATGAGCTCCCTGCACCATCTTCCCCACCATCCTCTTCCTCCAAGGCAGCAACTACACCAGCCCGACCAGTCTCCTCCACGACCGCCGAGCGACGAACTTCCCTCATCTCCTCCAGTCCACCAGTAGATCCCGCAACCATACCCATACGGACCTCCTCGACGCGCGCGACCAGCTTTACACCGAACGGCCAATCGTCCACAGCATCTCACTCGAATACGAAAAGCCCACGCAAACACAAGAGTCTAAGCGGCTTTGGGACTGTGAAAGAGGGCAGAAGGACTCACTTTCCAGAGGTGGATGAGAAGGTTTGGGCTGGGCAGGCGAAGGCAAGGCGGGTACAGAGTATGCAGCAACCTTACGGCTTTCCGTTGCCACCTACAGGCTCGCCGTCTCCACCCAGAGAGGGGGTCTCGTTTGGCTCTACGAGACCGGCGACCATGGAACAGATAATGCACCAGTCTGGCCGCATTGGAGAAGAAACACATACGTTTACAAGTCCGCTTGGGGCAGATGCTCTGATCAACGGTCATGACTCAAGTTGGACGAGTGAGAAAGAGAACATCCTGAGGGGACCTTTCGACTATCTTGAGTCGCACCCGGGCAAGGACATCAGATCGCTGTTGATCAATGCTTTCAATGCATGGTTGCAGGTTCCTGCACAGTCCCTCGCAATAATCGATCGAGTGGTTGGTATGCTACATACTGCATCGTTATTGGTCGACGACGTGGAGGATTCTTCAGTTTTGCGAAGAGGCGTCCCTGTTGCACACTCGATCTTTGGCACTGCCCAAACAATCAACAGCGCCAATTACATCTACTTTGCTGCACTGCAGGAGCTCTTCAAGCTTGGGAATTCAGAATGCATTCGCATATATACCGAGGAGCTTCTTAATCTACATCGCGGTCAAGGAATGGATTTGTTCTGGCGAGATACTTTGACCTGCCCGAACGAAGACGACTATTTGGAAATGGTCGGCAACAAGACTGGTGGCCTCTTTCGCCTCGCGATAAAGCTGATGTGTGCCGAAAGCCCCAGTTACAATCTCGAACCGTCGGCTTCTCATACCTATTCATCCTCAGATATACATGCATCTTCAACGAGCAACCGGCTTTCGCAAAGCCTTAAGAACGCCAATGGCAAAACCACGTTGTCATCTGCTGCCTACAAAACAGATTACATACCACTCGTGAACACTATTGGCTTACTGTTTCAAATCTTGGACGATTATCGAAACCTGAGTGACACCACTTATACCAACAACAAGGGTCTCTGCGAAGACCTGACCGAAGGGAAATTTTCCTTTCCCATAATCCATGCCATACGTTCCGACCCTTCCAACCTTGTCCTCATCAACATACTCAAACAGAAGACACAAGATGATGAGGTCAAGCGCTATGCCGTGGCCTACATGGAAAAAACCGGCAGCTTCAGCTACACGAGACGTGTTCTGAGGGGCCTTACAAAGAAAGCGCATGGCCTGGTTGAGGAAGTGGACGCTGGACGTGGCAAAGGTGCAGGAATTGCTGCGATCTTGGACAGGCTGAGAGTTGACGGCAGCAAGAAGGGTAACACTATGACGTGAATGCACATCGTCGGTTCAAAACTCTCATTCTTTCGCGGCTCCAAAGTTTGGCATTGGCCCGCCTGGAAACTAATTAACAGCATCGCGGTGGTTGTACGATGTCAAGATTGACGCTCGGGAAAGATGTAAAGTTTTTGTTGTGGTTGGCACCAATTGGGAGGCGCTTGTTTTCAAATTGTCTGGATAGCAAATGTAACACAGGAGCCACAGTGATACCTCAGGCTGCATGGCGTTTGATGATGCGAGCTGGGCATCAAATTTGATCACGATCTTGACATTGGATCTCTACCATGCACCACACAGCGCCTAATTCTCAGTGTGTTTGGCATCAGCCAGCTGGCCATCTCAGTAATTAATCGGACCATGTATCCTTTCTATGCCAAACAAAGGACCCTCATGCAAGGCGCTGCATAGTTGTGGTGTTCAATAGTGTATGGTAAGCACTATCATGGTATCCTTATGCCAACCGATCTCTGACGTGCGAACCGATCCGGCCTCTACGTTCTGCACTTTGAGCTATATCGCTCTTCACTGAAATAAGCAGCAGCAATGCTTCAATAGTCATGGAACGGATCAAAGCTGTCCCGAAGCTTGTCCAAGCCATGGTCATCCTGGCTGTTGCTCTCGTGGGTGTCGTTAGAGCAACAGCTTCGCCCCGCTCCACATGGCGAATCAATATTGCTGGTATCATCATCGTCGTCCTCGTCGTCCTCGTCGTCGCCGACATCATTGTCGTCTTCATCGTTCCAAAGCCCATCAGACATGAAGACTGTCCGGGGGCCCACTGCCGTGAACAGTCTTGTCGGCGAATGCCCAGCTTCGGAAATCGAAGATGCGGCGCTGTTTCTTCGACAAAGCTTCCAGCACGGCGTTCCATGTCCATCCTTGCTTCCATCCGGTTCGTCACTTGGCTCGATATCAAAAGAGAAATCTTGATCGTCACTGATCGACAACCTCGAGCATGACATGGACAGTGATGGCGCTAAACCACAGTCGGGGTCGGATCCTGAGGAGATGGATGACATCTCTTGCAATGACATTTCACGCGTCGACTGTAGCAACCGGTGAATAGCCTGGAGAACTTCATTCATCTGCCGATGACAGTCCTCACCTTTGTATGGATAAGACTTATTGAAATACCTGCTCTTTCTGAGGGTGTCCTTGAGCTCAAGTGCTGTAAAATGGTTGTAGTTAGTCTGGAGTCTGGTTCTGCCTTTCAGACGAACTTTGTCTACATTTTTTTTTTTGGCTGGATTTGTGGGTACATTCCAGCGCTTAAAAGTGTATTGTCAAGACCATGCAGATGAACTCACCTTGCTGGGCAAAAGAGGCAACAACGAATTCGGCCCTGCTTGGCTGATAATTGCCATTGTATTCAGAGTACGGAGCCAGACCCACTATCCGGCGAACGCTGTGCTTGAGCTGTGCTGTGGTCAGTAAGCCTTGACCGAGGGGCACGACATCGGAAACGGGACGTGGCGATGGGGTTGGGAGCTGGCGTGCCTGGATCTGAACCTGGCGTTGTCGCCATTGTTCGAACGCTGCAGTTTGGTGGGTCAGATGGCTTTGGATGATGCTATCGAGTGCCATCATTTCAGCGATTAGTAGGTGTGTGGAACGTTGAACCTTGCTCAAAGAGTTGATGAGGGCAGAAGAAGGTTGCAATCCGACCAAAGGCTGTTTTCGCGACGATATCCGAAAGACATAAGTATCCTCAACGCTCTAGCGGGTGGCGTGGTGAATACTATATCTACAAAACAAAGCGATGGGGACAAAGGGAATTGCACCCATTCGACCAACATCTTGGTCGGCAAGTCTCTTCATCCAATTTAGGCGTTTGTGATAATGTACAAATCGCAATGGTCGACGGCTTATTGTTGCTCACCATGCAGGTACGGTTTGCAATCGCAACATTGCCAGGGCTATAGCTCGGACATTGGCGAGGAGATGGCTGAAGTCGGAATGGTTACCAATCCCACCTTCCCGATCAAAAGCTAGCATGAGCTTCAAGAGAGGGAGGTTTGTGGAATGATCGCTCATCTGTCACATTTTCAGAAGGGATAACTGATAGGATTCAATGGCATTCATACGCAGTTCCACTGCAAAGCCATCAGATAGACAAACAAGGTAGGGAGCTGACCGAGCGGCTAACCCAATTTCTTGATTGGCCCGACATGGGTGATTGTTTGGAGCAACCTATTGTAAGCCTGCCCTTTTGCCATCGTCTTTAATGACCATCACGGCAAATTCAAACGCCACTCCAAGGTATAGGCTGTTCCTGCATCTACAAACGGTACTGACGTAGGGCTGGAGTCTGTCAAAGGAACCTTGGTGTGACTGGCCAAAGGGTTATGCTAGGCCGTAAACAAGGCCGTCATGAGAGGTTGCAATTACGCCAACACCTAGAGTAAGAGTACCTCTCGCCCAATTTGCTACTCTTGAGTCATATAGTGGTTGTATGCTTAGCGCTGCATTGTGTTGTGTCGTGTTGTTGTGTCGTGTCGTGTCGTGTCGTGTCGTGTTGTGATGTGCTGAGCTGAATCGTGTTGCTACACTATGCAGCAGTGCATCGTTTGAAGTCGGGGATGATGTTGTTTCAGGTCTGCGGCGAAACACGGGAGCGGACGGGCGTAGCCGTGGCTCACATCCACAAAAGGATGAGCCCCGGCGATATGGGGAACGCGTTGATGCCTTAGTCAGGCCACCAGACTCTGCCTACGTACCACCTATGCATCGGCGGAGGTACGGGACAAGTCAATGGGCCTGTGCATACCTTACCCAGGTACTGTGCTGCCCTTGCGCTGGCCTGCGCTGGCCACTATACGAGTCTCGGATTGCTACATCCATACCACTCTATTCTGCCTTCCTGCGACCAACACTGCCAGCCGGCCAACACTTTCTCGACTTCTTCTTTGTCACCGCTCCATCACCAGACTTCCTGCCTTGGTTGGACGCCTCTCCAGCACGGCTGCGGTTGTCCCCCATTGTCTTCCCCCATCCGTACAGAACTGAGCCCGCTTCCGACCCTCAGCTGTTCCACATCCGGAATACGCCAACTTTCTATACTAGGGTGGGAATCATGCAAAGCTGCCAGTAGAGCTGGTACTCTTGCGCGAGAACTTCTCCACCGTCTCAGACAAACGGCGACCTGGCCATTGCAGTTGGTGTTGAGACTTTCGAGGGTCCAGAGGACGTCCTCTATCCTCTCTGAAAATGGCTGTCCGCGTACGCCGTAACAACACCATCACATACGTCCTTGCCGGCGTGCTTGGAATCTTCTTCCTCTACTTCTTCTTTGGCGACAGCGCCTCACTTCCGAACCTCCCGCAGGCACCACGCCAGATCCTCAAATCTAAGGATGCCGCCTCCAATGCTTTATCTCCCCCCTCACTCCCCTTTCGCAAACAGAACCTCGAACCAGGCGAGCGCGCCCCACCACCACCGGTTGTCCACTATCATCTGAACAACGTCACTGTATCGTCTGATCCTATTGGGAACAAGGAGAGCGTTCTGATCCTTACGCCATTGGCTAGGTTCTATGATGCATACTGGGACAATCTTGAAAAGCTTGACTATCCCCATGACTTGATCAGCTTGGGTTTCATCATTCCCAAAGGTCGAGATGGCAATCTGGCTACGCAGCAGCTCCAGGAACGCATCAGCAAGACGCAGGCACCAGGCAATAAGCACCGATTTGCCAGCATCACTATCCTCAGAGATGATACAGAGCCACCCGTGCTTCAATCCGAGGCTGAGCGACATGCTCTCGTGAACCAAAAGGCCAGACGTGCGGCAATGTCGAAGGCCAGGAACAGTCTTCTCTTCACCACTTTGGGGCCGACCACGAGCTGGGTGCTGTGGCTGGATAGTGACATAATTGAAACTCCTCCCTCTTTGATCCAGGACTTGGCGAGCCACGACAAGCCCATCATCGTGCCCAACTGTTTCCAGAGATATTATAACAAGGACAAGGCTGCAATGGATATCAGACCCTACGATTTCAACAGTTGGCAAGATTCGCCAAACGCTCAAGGTCTTGCTGAAAAGATGGGCCCTGATGACATCCTGCTTGAAGGTTATGCTGAGATGGCGACATACAGGTCGTTGATGGCCTACATGAGTGGTAAGTCTGGAATGTTTAGTGACGAGGTCAAGATATACGAGCGATGCTGACCACCTTCCCACATAGATGGCCCTGGGGGCGATCCAACCCGTGAGGTCCAGCTCGACGGTGTTGGTGGCACTGCCCTGCTCGTCAAAGCCGACGTGCACAGAGACGGTGCAATGTTCCCTCCTTTCCCCTTCTACCACCTAATTGAGACCGAGGGCTTTGCAAGAATGGCAGCAAGATTAAGCTGGACCAGCTGGGGTCTACCAAACTACTTCGTAAGTGGGCCCTGTACTCTACACAGTCGCATCACAATGCTCGTTCCTCTAACCAAACTTTTGCTAGGTGTACCATTACAATGAATAAATAACATACATCGGAGATGTCACTTTAGAAACGAAACCTTGGCGTTCAGGGGCTGGTGTGGAACAGTTGTCGAAGAGGGCTGACTGGAATGACACCAACGCCGTTATGCGGATCAATCGTGCACAATTGCATGGAAACAGAGACGGCTAGCTTGAGGACTATCCGTCTCTGTCTTTCCACGCTTCCAAAGCTGGGAGCACCAGACGCTTTTCTCACATTATTATTGCTAGCCAATGCATGCATTTGCAGGCGTATTGTTGATCATCCGGTCACTGGATTACCGCACCTTGTTAGAGTACCTCAGCTGATCCAATCTGTTCCAATGATTTCAAAAGTTAGTCTTTTCACCTACGTAAGGAGCACCTAGGCATGATCGTCCTGTTTCAAAAGTAGAGCCAAGTAGGGCTACCAGTTTGGCAAATAGCGGGTGTGACGTGCTTGAGCGTCTTTTGGAGTAGCGCGCCTGCCACATCTTTTACACGTATAGGTAGCCGGTGCCGCTTTGACCTCTTCGGACCCAAAATCCGCCCCCCTCTCAACATCAAACTGCCTTTCAAATGCATGTTACTCTTATTCAGCGAAGATTAGAGAAACACTAGAGAATGCTAAAACGCCGAGACAGTGGTCTGATGGCATGATGCCGAAAACAACGAGCCACTTGTTCCGATGTAATGTTGCATAGGTAGCTAATTGCTGGATTGCATGAGTTACAGTGGGGACAGCATGCGGCCTCTCACACACCTTCCAGAGAAAGCCAATGGCACTTTCTTACCGTCAAATGAAGAACAAGCGACCGCAATCCGTCGCGACGAGGAGCTGTCGCGTCCTGCTTCGGTGGGTGGAGACTGGATGTCCAACCTGTCAGATGCACTGCCTGTCTCTGCGATTTCAATCCCTGGAACCCACGACAGCGCAGCCTTTACCTACAACTGGCCGTTTGTCACCACTCAGAGTCTAAGCCTGACGGCGCAACTGGACTCTGGCATAAGGTATTTCGACTTCCGTCTTGGTCTTCGCAATGACATCCTCGAGATGGTCCATGGCACAGCCTTTCTCGGGTTAACATTCGATGACGCGCTCACGGCTATCTATGACTGGCTGGAACATCATCCCCGAGAGGGAATCATAGTACAGCTGAAGCAGGACCGCCAGGATGAGAATTCACTGTTGCAGTTCTCGCAGGCTGTGACGAAGACTATACTAGCGAACACACTGCTCTGGCGCACAGCAAACACCACGCCGACCCTTGGAGAGCTGAGAGGCCGGATCCAACTTTTCAGACGGTTTGTGCTCGCGCCCGGATACGCCTACGGCATCGACGTCACGCAGTGGGAGGACAATCCCGAGCATCCTTTCACGATCCACACCTGGCATGGTGTGCAAGTCACGGTCCAGGACCACTACAAGCTAGCCGACCCGGCGCCACTGGAAGCGCTCATTGCGAGCAAGGGTGGCGACGTGGCTCGGCTTCTTAACCTCGCCGCTGAGGACCTCAGCCCTTGGCATTGGTACATCAACTTCACCAGCAGCTTTGAGTTTAATGTCTGGTACCAGATCACGCCGAAGACGGTGGCCGCTGGCGGCTGGTCTGGCCTCCGCTGGGTAAGGGGGATCAATCTACATCTGCATGACTTCATCCAGGTGAAAGCGGGTAAATACCGGTATGGCATCATTGCCATGGACTTTCCGGAGATGGCAACCGACGACTTGATCGAGACCATCATTGCGTCGAATTTTGAGGGTAAAGGAGACGATTCAACATTACGGAAGATGTTGCATTTCATTTGGGTGTTGTGCATCCTGCTTTTCGCTGTTCTTGTGGCCGCTTCTTTCTTGTGCTGGTTCTCGCAGCGAGAATGCAGCGTCGTCGCATACAGTCTTTCACTCATATTTCGAAAGACTTAAGTTCCATTTGCTAGAGATACGAATGTGCACCCCAAGACGTTTTCGGAGTTATGCAATGGCGGATCAGGACACGACTCATGATCAAGTCCCTCGAGGCTGGGCTGATTGACCATTACACAAGAGTTGGTTGAAATCGGCGCAACTGACCCATTGGCACTTGATTCACAATGCACGAAGTTGCCACCTTCTTCACTGTTCCCACAATGAGAAGGTATGAATTCATGAGGTGAGATGGTTGAACGTTATTCTTCTGTGACGAACCAGTATGCAGCATGATGAATGCTATAGGCAGCAACATCATGGCCAAAAATAGCGATAAGCGGTTGGATGACGGCTTCATGCAAGTTCCCTTGACCTTCGAAGTGATATGTCCTATGGATTGAGGAATTTGGAAAAGCAAAGCGCCAGTTGTATAGGTAGTGTAGCTTATGTTGGTGTGAGAGCAAAGCGTCAATACAAGCTGCCGATCGGCCCTGGCTGCTGACGCTCAAGATGAATTTCATGTAAAACGGTCTGAGCCCTAACACTGTATCTTTATAGTGCTCCTTCCATCGGTCAGCGGTCCACTTTTCGTGGTGAAATCGTGCAATGAAGGCATATGTGGTCGTGCCATAAGCAAGCATGACATAGCTCCCTATTTGCGTTTTGAGCTCTTGATGATGAACGATGAAAGATCGATACGTGAAAGCAACACGGTCACTGCATGCATGCCGCGACATAGCGTGAGCTCTACTAAAGTGGCCCTGCCGTAATGATGCTCGGATCAAAAGAAGACAAAAGGAAAACATCAACATGCAACAGGCAGGATTCGCATCTGGTCACCCACGATACTACTGACTGCCCCCTACGAGGCTTGTCGTGAAAGAGCGGACGGGTTTTCGAATTCTCCTCGTGGTATGGTCGCATGTGCTGGTAGTATTGCATTATCGTGATATATAGCTACGATTTGGTATAGCCAGCCATGGCAGTGGGTGGTGCTTCAAGCCATCGTGCTTCAGAAGTAGTCAAATGGTTCCCAGTTTGAGGGGTGAGCTGGAGTTCCTTGATACTTGGAACGCCACAATATCCAGGTCGTGCTATCGATGCACGGCCACATACGCTCCTTGAGTTCGGGACTAAAGGCTACCTACTAGGTACGTATCGGCCACTTTCTGGAGGTCTGTTCTGCACGTGCGCTTAACGATACCAACCTTGGAACCTTGAAAAGATGCATGCCATATTTCAAGCTTCACTTCTATCGTTGGCCATGGCGATAAATGCCATAAATACCGTGACGAACGGACATGATGTTCACAGTTTCCCAGATATCAATCTTCTCAAAACTTCAATGCTTTACGCCACTCAGACCAACATGCAGATCGCTCAGATCCTCCAGCGACTGTTGTGTGGAGCGTGCCCAGCAGGTATTGTTCCGAGGTTGTAGTGAGAAGGATGGAGCTGTGGCGTGGAGAAGAACCAAATATGGCCCGCATCTGACGTATGTTCGCCAGGTCCCCCATGTGCAGAGCTGCCCAGGTGGTCAGGTCAACGTCGCTCCCAAAACAAGAATGTGTTGATACACACATCAATAGACGGCCACTTTCTGTTTCCATTGCGACCAGACCGAACTTTACATGCGTCGCTTAAATTGTTTTCTTGCGTGAAGCGAGGCAACATTCTAGTGAAGATCAACACGAATACCTGTAGCAGCGATTCTTTGTGCTCGAATTCTATCTCGTCAGGTCTGGCGTCATAATGGCTTCACCTGCACCGGCCCCACCAGCAGAGAAGAAACATCGTCTCAGCAGAATATTTGGCAACAAGAAGGACAAGCTGCCAGCGCATTTGGATGCGACAAGTGGCGATGGCCATAGCAACAAGACTGCAGCAACTGCCGACAGTAGCAGCAGCCAGGCGCCATGGAATCCATCTACCAACGACTCAGCCTATGCCAGCAGCGAACATGCGCCGACAACGTCAACCAACTCCAACGGCAACCTTACACATTTGAACAACAACGGTCAGATCAATGGTGTGAATGAGGACAGATCTCTGGCAGTTAACAGGGCGACTGGAGATGTCGTCGATGAGGACACGGGCGAAGTTGTTTCCACCGTTACAACCACGACCACGACAACGACCACGACCACGACTAAAGCTGGCGGCAAACGAGAGCAGAGAGTTGAGGTCTCCACTCAGCCTAGTGGGGTGTCGAATGCAACGAGCAATGGCAACCTAGCAGTTCCTTCTTCCGCTACCCAGCGGGAAGATGCCATTCCTGAAATGCCTGGGGACCGGCCTGGAAGTCGTTACGGCAGACCTTCGCCAAGTAGCGAACGCCAGGCGCAGCTCAGCTACGATTCCTCAGATGCAAACGCTCAATCCAACAGAGCACAGACACCGCTGACAACGGCCGCACCTCCAGGTGGCTACGAGAGCCAGAATTATCCCGATCCGGTCTCGCCACTGGTTCCGCCTCGAAATCCAAACCGCCGTTCGCAAGAAATGTCGAGAACGCCTCCCAGGAGCAACGATCACGATGTTATGCCAAGTCGAAATGGATCTGGTGCGCAGTACGGCGGATCGCATGCTCATAACTTGAGCGCATCATCTTTCGGCCCTTCAAGCCCCTCTGGACAGAATTTCAGCTATCCCAGCCGTGCAGGTGTCTCAGCTCAATCAAGTGAGGAGCCATTGGGAGCACAAGGTGGAAATGGTGGTGCTGGTCCTAGGCCATCCAGTACAGTTGACAACTTGAAGGCGGCTGCGGCCGGTATTCATGTAAGTCAGATTCCGTTACGATTATCTTGAAACCATCGTACATTCCCGAGTATACAAGCAGACAAGACTAACCAGATGTAATATCTCTCTAGGGTGTTGGTGAGACTCTACGAGGGACCCTTAACAATGAGGTAGATTCACGCTTTCCACGGAAAAATGCCGAGAAGGCGGCATATGCAGATCAGAAGAACCAAGCTACCCTCGAAGCCGGACGCAGAGAGATCGGTGGGTTGCATTACCCATCGCGGACTCAAGGTCTTCCTGCCGCTGCTGCTGCGGCTGGTGGCAGCGGTGCTCCAGGACCCAGCAAACCACCTGATCCAAGGTACAGGCCGCTCACCGGTTCGGCGGTCAATGGCGACACCACCTTCACGGGCCCACTACCGGCGGCATCACTTGCTGCTCCATCAGGCGACAGTGGGGGTAGCGAACCCAGTAGTAGTGGAGAGAAGAAGACGAGATTTAGAAAGTTGATCAAGCGACGAGGAGCGCCTACTTGAGCGTGGAGAGGCGATAGATTTGGTGTTGGTGTTGGCGTCTGGCATGTCGGTCTTGATGATATCACATCGATGTTGTTTTTCACATACCTTGAGGTCTCATTCCATGACGCCCTCTTCAATGCTTAGAGTTTCTCGAGTAAAACATATCCTGTCACGAGTATTAGACCCTTAGGCCTGCATGAGCCATGATAGCGAGGCGACTGACTCCAAACGCCCAGTATTTGAACTGGTGATGGAAAACCGGTATTCATCTCTAACTAACCGCACGGTGTACAGTGTCTACAGGCATGTTGGACGAGGTCAAATCCCCTTCTGTATTCTCGACTGCTGTCTGCCAGTAGGGCAAGTCTTGGCGGAATAGCCGGGCGCCCCTTCCCTTCCCTTCCTTTCCCGCCCGCGCTCCACGGTGCTACCTCTTACCTAGGTACTTGGGCAATTACTAGGACTCCTACCACGTAATGATTTGCGATTGGTGTCGTCCAATCGCCACAAAGCTAGCCTAGCATTCGAGTGCTTCCAGCAACCGTCGGTATCACGGCATGATCGTAGTCGTGTGTCGAAGGGAGCGGCAACCGAGACACTCGTGAAGTAGTAGGATGTCATCACGGCCGCCAGCGGCCACACGTCGGGTGGCAAGAAGCGAATATGTGGAAACGGTAGGCAGAGCTCTCCCCTCAATCCAATGGATTCCATGTCATGTTCCTCGCTGGCCCCAGCGCATGGCGCACCTTGCTGTCCGGATCTGACTAGGACAATAGGAATCAGGCAATAAGATTTCACGCCGCTCGCACATTGAGGGCAAGGCCAATATCGTCCTGGGCGGTAGGACGGTGATCATGGCTGGCGTACACATGCGTGCAGACCTGCACAGGAAGTCAGAGGAGGATGCCAGTGGCACCGGTAGACCCGCTCCCACGACTGCCATCACCATCGGACGGTCAGTATGCACCTACCTTGTCTCCGGGGAAAGCCGGATATAGCAGACATGCGAAACCGATACGAACTACATTTATGCAACTTTCCTACAACCGCCACTCACCCACAAAAGCGATGTACAGGGTTCGCTTGCTGATGGGCCATGACAGGGCGACGATAATAGCAACGAACAGTACAATCCGACCACCAATGCGGTTGCGCGGCGGGCAGATGACCTTCTACCCAGTGCGGATCGGCGACAACGTCTTCGTGGGGCCAGGCACGCACATCGCTGCCATCGCCATCTCATCGCACGTACACATCGGTGAGGGCTGCGTGCTGTCGCCTTTCTGTGTCGTCAAGGAGTCCTGCAAGATCCTGCCTGGGACCGTTGTGCCACCACATATGGTCATTCCGCCAGGTTCTATCGTCGCAGGCAGGCCTGCAAGGATCATCGGCGAGGTCGGCGAGGGTTGGGGCCAAGGAGGCGTGGGTGCAGGCGGCGGAGGCGAAGATGGAGAGGATTGGGTAGAAGGCGGTGATCTAAGGCAGCTTGTGCGAAGTATCAAGTGATTGATCATCTCTCCAGCATGCTTTCGAACGGTTCGTGGCCCGTCAGTACTTTGGTCTTGATTGAAGAGAGACTGCCAATACGATATGCACCGAGCTCGTCGATTGGTTGAGTTGCCGAATCGTATTGAAGCTGGAGGGTCATGGATCGAACATCAGAGCGACATTTGATAGACGGCATTCACTTGCGGTGACAGCTGTGAGTCCATTAAGCACAATGCCCAGCTCCTAGCGCGTCAGTCAGCACAAGAAGGGACGAAAGAACCAGAAACCGGAAAGAGGAAGTGCAGTTCGGATCCGCCCGAAGACCCAATCAAACCATCCAGCTTTGTGCGTACCTCTGATAACATTTTAGTTGATGCAACGATAGGTAAGGTATGCATCGAGCTGACTAGCGCCATCTACTGTAGTATACGATGCGAAACCTTCGAGATCAGAATCCCACTCCATTCCTGCTGCTGTCGTGCTGCAGACCCCCTTAGAACGCGCCTCTGTACGGTACCATCGTAATTAGAGTCCCGAGATCCGATGCAGATCCGTCTGCAGCATACCTATTACCTATATCTCACCTTTCCTCACCTCGACGCATGGGCCCTGATCATGTGGTGGTTGACCGTTGCCTTTTGCCCCCCTCCACAGCCCCTCCCTCTGACCCTTGCTCGTGAAGAGCCGATAACACCATGTAAAGTTAGCTGTCACGACGCGGACGCAGCCAAACCTCGTGTAGGTGGCAGCAAGGCTGCTTTCGGCGCACGGGGAAGACGGTGAGGCTGCGGTTTGTAGAGTCAATCCTGATTTCCCCTTGCTCTCGCAGGTTCGGAGACTGCCTACCTTGTTGCCGTCTTTGCCGATCATATCGTACGGAGGTATCGTACGAGGGAACCCATTGCACACGAACCGTTCTCGACCGCTGCAATGCAAAAGCCACCGGGACCCCACTACGCTGTCATGGGTGATATTTGCCGAGCCGGCGTGCACTGCACGCGAAGGGTTTACTGAAGATAGGAGGCAAACGACATTGCCTGCCTATGCTCTGCGTAGGCTACATTGCTAGGAACCCATGGGTGTGTTTTTCAAGGAGACGATCTCCTGCCTGAACTGGCGCTTCCTGCCAACTATTGGGCAGTTAGACAGACCCTTGACCCATGTCTCGACTTCGCCGCCAGCCCACTGCCCATGACACAAGCCAGCCCTGGCCGTTAGTGGCTGCCGTACAGCTCCGGCGTGTAACCACCCACATGGGCGTCGGTGAGCTGCACAAGGCGCTGCGCTGCACATGCCGGCCGAAGCCTAGCCTGCCTGTCGCGTGTCAGCATGAGAGGGTCAACAAGATGGCCTGAAGTTCGATGTGACATGGTGATGTTCCATCTCCAAAAGGCCTCCTCGAAAGGGGATCAGGTTAGTGGTGCTCATGTAGAGAAGGGCTTCACGGCCATGGAGGAGCATGCTGACTAGGGATGCAAGCCTCGAAGCCCTGCATATGGACGGCAGAACAGAGTACAGTACTGCCATTTACCATTTACTGTTTCAATCTGTCATCTGCTAACGGCACCGATGCCAAGCTTCAGATCAGGACTGCACAGATCGGCGCTAGGATCGGCACTGACACGACGTCTACTGAGCCGTGCTGTCATGTACCGCATGCACCTTGGCCGCCGAATCGTGCACGCTCGGGCTGGTGCTTGCGTCTGTCTACTGCATTCTGCGACTCCAACTGTCTCTCTCAACCGCTACAGGGGCTGTCGCTGGCCAATCCTGCTTCGCCGCCCGGCTTTGGGCACGAACGGCGGCATCTTTTTCCCTGTTTCACTGGACGCCGACGCACTGCATCATGTGAAAGGCACTGGCACCAGAATCGAGCCCATTTTCAGCCCTGTGTCTCCAGCAGAGACGGACCGTCTGTGAGGCTAGTGTTGGCACCTATCGCAAATCACAGTATGCTCACACATCGCAAGGACGTGCTAGAACGGGATTGCCGTGCCTCGATCAGACAATCAACCTCTGCTCTGCAGGTAGTAGGGCCTCGCCAGACGCAATGTTCTCGATGTCTGTGGGGAATTTTCTGGTGTGGAAGTTTTCTCATTTGTGACGCACCGTCACTACACCATGAAAGCCAATCACAAATCTCTCTGGGACGATTCGCCCGCTGCAGAACGGAACAAACGGTGTGACAGGGGCATCGATGCGTTTAGCTTGGATCGCGTTACACCAATCCTCTCTCTCACCTAGGCCAGCAGATTTGGTACACAGTCTGTTATGTAGTGGCACGGCGCCGCGGGTCGATGTCACTGCACATGACGGCAGCGCAAAGCACGCCTTAAACCAAGCCTGAAAGCGCCCGACGGTAGAAGGAACGAAATCTGTAGTGTGCAGAAGATCACCCTGCATGGCGCTGACTGCGCCGCCGCTCGTATTACGTGGCCCATCTTTATATGGCAACATTTATGGCATATTGGAGGAGTAGTTGCATGTGAACAAGTGGAGATGAGGCCGTACAGCTGTATGCTTGGGGGATGTCTTCTCAAAGTGGATCGCTGAATTATAACGTACCACAATGTGCGGGTTTAATTGGTGTTGGCTGAACAGCAGCACATACGAATCTTCTGTCGCACCTAAGAAGCTGCAAGCCATATGAGATGGATGTAGAGAGCAAGGCCGTTGTCAGCCGCCGTCAGATCGTGGAATTGTAGCGTGGCTTGGTGCTATGTGACACGATTAGCTTCGGCTGCATCTTGATCTGTGACTGGTGACAAGACCGAGTCCGAGATGGAAGTGGAGTTGTGAGGCGTGAGATCTGCAGGGTCTCGAACTGGCCTCGTTTGAACGGATTGTAACATCTATTGGTAATATGACTGGAACGCGGACGCCGTAGGATGTTGAACTATGAGGTTGATTGATGTCTGGGTAAAAATGGGGTTTCGATTGTCGAAGCGTGCTGAATTCCCAGGATCGATTCGAAGGGTCGGCATTAAAAATGTAGAACATAGAAGATCAGGATAACGATGACGATGATGAAGTAGCGTCAGGTATGTACGCCGCATTACAGTAGGTAGGTGGAGGAAACCCACAGTACAAAGTGAGATGAGATACGATGAGATACGATGAGATACGATTCGATGGGCAGCGAGACCGATGCAGGGCGATGCGACCGCGATGAGACAGGCGATGTACGATGAGAATACGGGTGCTGATAGGCGTAGCTGGTTTTCTGGCGCAGTCCGTCTATCACATGCTTGGAAGAGGTGTCTGATGCTTCCATTCCACAATTCCGCTTCCACTCCACTTCCATTTCCGTGGCCAGCCGCATTCCCACCTGTCTCCCTATCACCATCACCATCATCATCATCATCATTACCATCATCATCGTCGTCGTCGTCGTTGTCGTCGTCGTCCACCACGCGATCTACCTCCTACTTGGGTGCCCGGGTTTGCAATATGTGCCTCGGTCGCTGGCTATGTGGGGTACTTGACTAGGGCCAAAACTGAAACTGTGGGAAACACCCGAATCTCGCAGACTCTGATTGGCCTTTGTAGACATCCATCCCAGTACCACCGGTGGTAGACGGGAGTCGTCCTGTCAATTGAGCGCGTCACTAGGAACGTCTCCGGCATGCTTCGTGATTGATTCTACGCAGATATTCTCTCGTCCGGAGCGTCCCGCCACCGTTTCGCCCGCGGCCCGCTGTACAGAGCTCTTTCAGAGAGGGAGACTTGAGTTTGGTTCTATGCAGAAGTGCAGGTCTGGCCTGGAACGGGAGAATGCAACGATGCAATATCTTTACAGCTCGGCAAAGGGCTGTGCAGAACGCCCTGACAAAGCCACTCGGCCGTGTCACGAGCAAAGACCGCGGCTGGAAGGAGTGGCTTTATGGGGCCGTACTGTGTAGTACAGCCAGGTAATTTTCCAATTTTCCCGAGCCGATCGATATCCCTGCAGCATTAGAGGAGAAGCAATGAAAAAGCAAAGTATGAAGGGGCACCGCGCGATATTGATGCCAGTGCCAGTGCCAGGCCCGATGCCGACACCGATACCGATAGACGCCGTTGAGGTGGATTTACAAGGGTCAAGGGACAAGGGACAAGGGACAAGAGATTGCCAGTCCCAGGTGGAAGACTCGGCTCGAGTTTCTCAGACTATTTAGGTTCGTCGAGAGAGAAGCGAGAGGCCGGCTTGAGCCTACAAACGACGTTGACGATGTCGCTCTAAAGAACAGACTAGAGGCGGCTACTGTAGCAGGCGAGTGGACGATTGCTGTATGAAAGCGGCGCTAGTATCTGGATCTCATCAGAGGTAGAGCGATACCACCCGATACGCTTCACCTAAGGGGAGGGATTGTGTCGTATACTAGCGCAGGATGTGGTAGTGGATAATAAATGGAGACTCGACGTTCGTATTGGTAGGATGTCTGCATGTGCAGTAGAGAAACAGTTGTGTCTGACGGTGATTGTCCGTGGGTCTTTTTCCTTCTTCAAAAGTTGCCTCCCATTGAGGCCGCCACCTCCACCTCAAGGTAATGGCAGTGCTGCAATGCAATGCAATGCATTGTAATGTAATGTAATGTCATGTAATGCAAAGCAAAGCAACTCATCACCCCTGAAAATGCCAGCCCAGAACCCGGTGGCGCAGAACGGTTTCCCCGTAATGGATGCTGCATGCCCGTACCACTCTGCCACATTGTTATGCAGCCCAGGACGTACAGTACAGTACTGTACTGTATACTGTAGTCGAGGGGAGTCTTGATCTCATGTACTGCTCCAGTCTAGCTCGGGTATTACTGCCGTCGAAGCGTCTGTCGAATTCACGCCCGGCTTCCCTGTCGGTTCGCTTACCGCTGCATTAGCTGTGGACTAGGGCATTCATGCGAGAGAACATCAGTCCACTCCCTATCATCTCCGTCCACATCCCAAGTGGGCAGGTTCGCCGTCTTCTAGCCTGAGTGCTGTATTCTTCCTGATTTCGGTAGCATACCGTGAGGCGTGCCTGAGGAAATCGACTTCACGACAGAACGATACTACCACGTCTCATCTGAGACAAGATGAAACGACACCAGACGAGAGCAATGGGCTAACCGGTGGCCTGTAATCTGTGATCTATGATCTGCGATCCTGATCCCGATCCCGCTTCGAGAGCCCTTTCCTCCGTTACCAATCCACCCTCGCCTCATCCTCATCCTCGTATGGTGATGGATAGCGTGCAGGACCCTGGCAGGGATTGCCGATGGGTAGCTGCAATCGCATCCTCCGTCCTGCAAAGAATGCTAGGCTGCTGACTCGGCTACTGGAAGGGGAGGTATCGTTTGTACTCAAACTGGTAAACTGTTAAAACTGAACGATATTGAAATTGTGAAAAATATAGAAAGGATGATGGATACAATCCCCAGTGGCACATGTGAACTGCCCTGTGCTGCACCGCACCGCACTACACTACACTACACTACACAAAGCTGCCCTGCGTTTTGTCGTCGACTTTCCCAATTTAGTCGATTTAGACAGACAGACATTCACAGGCGTTCGGCTGGTGGCTGTGATACCTGTCAGGCAATGCGGACCCCATTCTCTCCTGTCGTGTCCGGCCGATCCATCCGCCATCACATCACCAAACCATCTTTTAGTCTGTCTGACGATGATTGGAGACGGGGACGGTGCTGGTGGTCGTAGCGGTAGCGGTGGCAGTAGCAGATGCAACGGTGACGGGTGGACGGGTGGGCTCACGGCCCTTATGCTTTACCCTCCCCTTGGCGAAAGATGCTTTCCGTACCCATACATGGGGTATCACGGTAGAAGGACAGCGTCATCTGCTCTTGATGCTGAATGTGGGCATCACATCTAGGTGGCAGAATATGGCAGGTACTGTACATTACAGCAAAAGTAGGGTAAGGTAGGGTAGGGAAGGGTAAGGTAGGGTAGTGTGCAACCTACGAAATGGCTATACAGTACCATCCCAGACCATCCTCTTGAAGCATAGCAAGGCACCTAATCCCAATAGCCCAACCATGCCAACAGCAGACGGTACCGTAGATGGCGTTGCTTGACCCACGCCATCCCCTCCATCTTTCGAAATCCACTAATAACTAACAACTCTACCTACAGTACACATTGCTGTCCCGCTGTGGGTGGATGTACAGTACAGTACTTGGTGGATGGCCAGCTGGAGGAGCGAGCATCGAGATCGGCAGTGCTTGGCAATCTGTGGCCCATCATCCATCTGGCCGTCGAACCCATCCAGCAGGTAGAATATGTACGATAACACAGACAGTACCAGGACTGGCTGCCACACAGATACAGCAGGATGGACGGTGGGCCACACCATCTCAGCATCATCTTTCATCTTCATCGTCCGACATCCCATCCTCCTCATCATCGTACATATGGTAATACCGTAGGCTCGTCTCCCTGCTGTAGCCCGCTCACTCCCACTCCCATGCTGCTGTCTCGATTCTGCTCTACCTTCTGCTCTCTGCTCTGCTGCATTCATTGTACTGGGGCCGTGGCCGCTTTCACGTTCGAACGTCCCCTCTCCCACTTTTTCTTCACTTAACATTCGTATTGGGCAGTCTGTCTGTGAGATCTGGCATATCGTAGGCGATCCTTTACTGCTTACTCAACACCTTTCACCTCCCTACGAGTCTGTGTTTCGCTACTTCTCCCCCATCCTCAGTCTTCAAACCCACCCAGAAACCCATCCTCGTCACCCATTCTCGCATTTGTACCGCACACGCCCCTGTGACATTCGCAACGATTCAACGGACACCCGGAATCAAAAACACCCACCTCTGCGGCCGCATCGGCAGCGCCCTGCGTCACAGATACCTACATTTCTGTACATACCACTGCGACTGTCTCTACCCTACAACTCTTACGCCCTCTCGGCCGCGCTTTTGGCTTTGGCTTTTGGCTCTTGTCGCACATCACACACATCCCAGCTCTCACCCACTGGCTGGCTTGACTGTCCAAGCCTGCAACGTCCGACAGGTCCTTTTACAACATTCCTCTCTCACGTTGCCTTCTTCTCCTTGTCTCACCCTCTTTGAACCCGAACAAGGCCCTTCCCTCGACATCTTTGATTCTAGGCTGGCCGTGTCTCCTTGGGTTCTGGATGTGCACCGTCTCGAATCAGTCCAGCACGCGCCAGTGCTTGCCCTACCGACCGCATTCGTCGCGTCATTGAATTCATACACATCCTCGGCATACTGCGTGCCTCCGGCGCCAGTCTGCCTACCCTCCACCGATCGTTGACCGGCTAGCTTTCCCATGGTCGACACTATCACACGTCCGGCAATGGACCTAGTTGGCAGACGGTATGTCGAACCTCCTGTCGCATCATACGTTCAAACCCTCCCCCTTCCGGTGCCATTGGCAAAGCCCGCTGTCTTCGGAGATCTTGCACGTGGGAAGCTCACGTTCAGCATGCCACCAGCACGCGGGTTGAGATCCGCTAGACACATGTATGCTGACCTCTCCCTCAGTCCTCAGTTACCGGCCTTGGAATTCCTCGACCATGAGAAACAACACCGAGATTCTATTCGCCCAACTTCAGCCACCGCCGCGACCTCACCCAGCTCGCAATACCCTCCCGCCGGCCCACCACCGCCCTATAGCCACTACAGCCAACCACCATTGCGCCAAGACGCCCATCCTGGCGGTCGAACTCCTCCCACTCCGCGCAGGACCAGTGGAGATGACAGAGATGCTGCCAGGCAAACCGTGAGGCAATCATTGCCTTCCATATCGGAAGCGCTTGGTCGGGACACCCAAACACCTTATTCAAATGCGCCTCCTCCTCATCCGCCTGTTTCCTCTGCGCCTACGCATGCGACGAACTACCAACCTCTACCGCACATCGCCGCCAACCTTTCGCCCTCATCTATCGAGAGGAGATCGCAGGGAGGCATGGAAGTCCAACCTACATACCAATCAAGTCCGACATACGCGCCTCCGAATTCATATCATGCGCATACATACTCCTCATCAGATGCTCGGAAACCCGCATACGATCCCGCACACGATGGAACGCCAACCTCACATCCGATCAAGACTCCCAGTTCGCCGGTCAGAGTGGCAACACAGCAACCACCACCTGCGGCCGCCTACCCTCACCCACCCGTTAACCCTTCGACAAAGTACGAGGATGCTCCTTCACAACCGACAACATCTGGACCGCCGGCCTCTTACACATACGGTTATACGCCATACCCACCTAGATACAACCAGCCAACACCGCCATCCGGTGTCGCACCAGCTCCAATCTACCAACCTTCGATAGCCCACGCTGCTCCTCCCACTTCGTCATGGAAGAGTGATCCACCTCGATTTGTTGAAGATAGAGTACCCTTCCAACATACGGATTCAGTCAAGCGACATCTCGAATTCTACGATCTGGAATCGGCGCTGAACGAGGTACGTTCGTCCTCCTTCTGTTATGTATCACTGTCATGCTGACAATTTCGCTCAGATTGCTCGTTCAAGTGAGGCCCTATCGTCTTTTTCAAAACGCTACAGTGACCAGATGCATCAGTCTGCCAGGGCACCACCCTCTCTATCCTCATTACCTAGTGTCCCTGAAGTGGACGATCTGCTGCTCAAAACCCGAGTACAACTCGATGCGCTGTCCAAAGTCCGTGAAGTGGTGCTCGCCCAACATACTGCATACGAGCAGCAAGTTGCCGAGCAGTCACAACAGCGGAAGGCGTTCGAGGCGAAAGCGATGCCACCACCTGAACAGACACCAGACGGTCCAGATCTGAAGACTATCGGGTTTGCTGGAGGCGAAGCAAAGAAGCGACGAGGCAGAGCTGCACCTCCCGGTCGGTGTCACAGTTGCAACCGAGCCGAGACGCCTGAGTGGCGACGTGGTCCGGATGGTGCCCGGACGCTGTGCAACGCATGCGGTCTGCATTACGCCAAGGTCACTCGGAAACTGAATCAGCAGAACAAGCAAGCGATGGGTGTTGCTGGCAGCTCAAATCTGAGGCCGAAGGAGCCATGAGCCTGTCACAAATATTCCATACCTGTATCACTTACCTTTCTAGTATTCGTTTACTCTATGTGAGGGACGTCTACGGGTGTCGACACTGTCGTGTCTCCAGCTCCGTTTGTTGGCCTTTACCGGGACAAAGGCACCCACTTTCGAACGAGCCGAAACCGACAATTTCGATCTCTGGCAGAGCTCACACGCAGCGTACTCGAACTGATCCCATAAAACTTGCCACAGAGCAGGTTCACGCTCAGCACCAACAGACCACTTCTTATGGTCAAAAACAAAATGCTTCTATTGCTTGGCTCACGGTCAAGCATCCAGTGCTCTTAGGCGCTCTTATTCATAGCGCCCTCCCTTCACCGAACTGAGGGAAAATTTTATGATGATGAAACATTGACGACAGATGACGATCCAGGCGCTCGCCCTGATTTTTTCTTGGTGAGTCTGAACGTTCGCCAGAACAGAACTATGTTGCTCTGGCATGGATTGCCAAGCGAAGGGTTGGGGAACTGGTTGGGACGATTGCGATCATCACCGCATTGTGATGAAACGCCACCGGTGGGATGGGGAGATCAGAAAGGAAGAAAAGCACGCGCTGACCCCTCGAAGCTTGAGTGGGTGGTGATGGTGGCATGCAGGTGCACAATGTCAAGACTTGTGGAGAGCTCGCATCCCAGGATGGTTCAGGTTATGAAGTGCAAGACGACTTGAACATCTGGATTCTCTCCGATAACTGCATAGAGAGGAAATAAAATAAAAGAAGCCGTCATTTCACCTTCACCACTGCGCAATGTCCGAGCTTTCCAGCTGAGGATTCAATGGAAGATATCGTGGGCGGAAATGCACGGTTTCGTAAGGCTGATGGGATTTTACCTATGTAGCATTTCTTAAGCAGTGCTGGATCTCGAGACCGGTGTCACATGGTGTATGAATCAACAACAGATGTATTACTCTCTCACCAACCATCTAATTCGTCTATTCTGTGGGCCCCATAGAGAAAGTGTTTCCCTATCACGCAAGAGCATGGCAGCGACGACGTCCGACAGCCTATAAATAAGAAGACCAACATGGATAATCCTTCCCGACCAACCGAGTTCCGGTGGGACACTGCATAGTCAAGGCATACCGTGTCACGTGATGCTGCAACGGCTGTGTTATCGCCATTGGAGAGTGGAGTCCTCGGACTATGGTTGGTAATCCGACCGTTCCAGCTATCTACAGTAGGCATAGCATTGCATCTCGCCGACACATAAGTTGCTGTACTTATTATCAGACATTGGCTGTAGGCCAGCCCTGAGAAACAGCAGTAGTAGTAATGGCTGGTATCAGCATTAGTAGTAATGTCAGTAGGATAGAGTAATCGGCCGACGCCTGACTGCCTGCTTGCATTGCCTGCCATCCGCGCCCTATCTGCCCCGGTCTCGTCCACCATTGAAGAAAAAAAATTATATACTGGGAGGATATAATCCTTTGTGACCGCAATCGCGCGACCACCGCCGTTACCTTCACGCATCCATCCGACCGGGTCTCCTAAACACGTGTGGCATTGGCATCGTGACGATCCGCTCAGCACCTTCGCTTCGCCACTTTGGGAATTCTCTTGCTGCGCTTCCACTCAACCCTCTGAAAAGCGGACGTCATCATCCCGTCTGATTCAGTGCTTTGCGTGCTTCATGCACTGATGAGGCCGTAGCACAATTGCAAGAGTGACAGACGTTAGGCGACGACGCGGGAAAAGAAAAGAAAAAACTTTAATTTAGGAAAGAAACATTCCGACATTTCTAGCCAGGGTATTCTTCACCTCGCACTTGGCGCCATATTGACGCAACCGTTACGCGCTACCGCAATTGCCGCTGACCCTGGTATTTCCCTTGCGACGAGAAAGTTTAGAGACTTTCAACGGTTGGGAAGGGGACAGTGAAAGGTCGCCAGGAAGCTGTATCGCCACCACCACAACCACAACCTCCTCCTCCAGCGACAGCACGAACACCTGCACCGCTGCGGCACCGCTCGCTTGACACCTACCGGTCTTTGAAGCCTCACGACTACCTCGCACCGTATCACCACCGTCTATCTTCGCTGGCTGCGCCCATCGCGTCTCGCACGAGAAGTCTTATTGTGATTCGTCAAGTCTCGGATCACACCCATCAATTTCCGCATCGTCGTTCTTATCCATCGCTCGAAACCTTCCAGAAACGTACCGGATCTACACCGACAAGGGTCTGAGACGGTCGACGAGTTATTAATTGGGAATGGGCCTGCTGTATGTTCACGTGGATGAGCCTCCCAATCTTCTCCCTTGCTCTTGCCCGCAGTTTGTGACTGGTGGAGGGAGGCGAACAGCATGACTAACTCTTCTCGTGTAACCAGAGCCATTGGAACCCCTCTCGAATGGCCCGAGGCGAAGAAGGTGGCTTCGCATGTCAGGGACTGGGGTATTGAGGTTCGTTGCTCTCTTGTGCTTCCTTGTCCTTGTCCTTATCCTTGTCCTTATCCTAGCGCTTGTGCTGCCGCTTTGGACAGAGCGACTCCCGTGAGGCCGGTCGGCTGATGTGTACAACCGTCGACAGCAATTACTCGCAATATGGCGTCGCGCAAAGGGAAAGGAGAGGGATGCCATGTTATGGGGTGACGAGGTATGTGCTGTTCTCGAACCAACGGCCTCGTCTCAGCTGAGGCCTCCACCGTCCCCTTTTGCTGATCGCATCCCCAATACGATAGATCGAATATCTGGTCGTAACATATGACGACGACAAGCGCCAAGTCAAGTTGTCACTTCGACAGTCTGACATCCTAGAAGCGCTGGCCAAGGATGAAGAGTTGCTCAAGAAGGGTGGCGGTGTGCCTGAGCTGCAGAGCGGCCACCTAAGGTATTTCGCCGAATCAGGAAGGCACTGCCTGCTTGCGGACCCGAGTGCGGTTGACTGATGCCGAATTGCAGGGCTGGCAAGAATGCACCAACCTTCCACCCAGAGTTCGGCCGCTTCATGCTCGAAGCCACACCCGGCGCTCCATGGGGAATCGGCTTCAAGGACCTGCTGGATGTGGAGCCAGACATGAAGTGGCGACGCGAGATAGCAAGGGACCACATGCACGCTTCCGAGTTTCCCATCACCATGACGACTTTCCCTTTGCTGGGCGACCGCACATCGATCACTCCTCTCTACGCGCCATCCGGCTCTAAGCTACGTTCCCAGTTCGTACCGGACGAAATTGCCAACCCGCATATTCGCTTCCCCACACTAGCCGCCAATATTCGATCCAGGAGAGGCCGCAAGGTGGAATTGAACGTCCCTGTCTTCCGTGATGAGAAGACCCCCTGGCCATTCAAGGATCCTACTGTTGACTACGACCTTCACAACTGGCCTGAAGATGACGACGTACGGAACGGCGCGGCTAAGGAGAACTGCATCTACATGGATGCAATGGCGTTTGGAATGGGTTCTTGCTGCCTGCAGATCACTTTCCAAGCGAAGAACATCGAGGAGGGCCGGAAAATGTACGACCAACTTTCTCCCCTGGGACCAATCTTGCTCGCCCTCACCGCTGCTACGCCAATCTACAAGGGCTTCCTCGCAGACACGGACGTACGGTGGAACCAGATCAGCGCAGCGGTCGATGACAGAACCTCAGAGGAACTGGGCGAAAAGCCGCTGAAGAACGACCGGTGGCAGATTCCCAAATCACGCTACGCCAGCAACAGCACCTACATCTCCCAAGACCCGCGATTACGACCGGAATACCTAGACCCAGATCTCGTCGTGGACGAAAAGCTAAAGGCACGGCTGATGGAGGGAGGAATGGACGAGCTGCTCGCAACGCATTTCGCCCACCTGTTCATCCGTGACCCGATTGTGGTCTTCAACGAGGATCTTGAGGAGCTGGATCTCGAAAAGACAGATCATTTTGAGAACCTGCAGAGTACCAACTGGCAGCACATGCGCTTCAAGCCGCCTCCACCTGGCAACGACATGGGTTGGCGCGTGGAGGTGCGCCCTATGGAGATCCAAATCACCGACTTCGAGAACGCCGCTTTCTCCGTCTTCGTCGTCCTCATCACCCGCGCCATCCTCTCCTTCGATCTCGACCTCTACCTGCCCATCGCCCGGACCACCGAGAACATGCAGACCGCGCATGCACGCGACGCCGTGTTGAACGAGAAGTTCTACTTCCGTAAGAACGTCCTACCGTCGCGCCGCTCCGCACGCACCAGCGCCGCTGCCAGCCGTGCCACCACGCCCACGGCTTCCCGCCAGCCCAGCCGACCAGGCACACCACCGCAAGGGCCTGTCGAGGACGAGTACGAGCTGATGTCGGTGGACGAGATCATCAACGGCAGCGCCGAAGTCGGTGGCTTCCCCGGCCTGCTGCCGCTGGTTGAGTCGTACCTGGATTCGCTCAACGTCGACGTCGAGACTCGCTGTCGCCTCGCCCAGTACCTCGCCCTCGTGCGTGGTCGCGCCAGTGGCCGCCTCTGGACTGCCGCCAAGTGGATCCGCCACTTCGTCCGTGACCATCCAGACTACGCCCGCGACAGCGTCGTTGATCAGTCTGTCACCTACGACCTCGTCAAGGCCGTCGAGCGCATCACCAAGTTCGAGGGCAGTGATGGTTTCGGCAAAGAGATGCTTGGCTCTAGAGGCAGCTAGTGTCTCCTGGAAATTCGCAACCGGGCTGAAGGGAAAGCTTCTTGTTTTTAGACGTTACTAGTAGCATTGCATGGATACTTCCGGGCTTCATACACGATACCAAGAGTGCGTGGGCAAAATCACCATGAGGCTGGGAATTGAACTCTTTCGCTATCTACCTTCTGCCACTTCCGCTTTGCTGCTCTCTTCCTCGTGTTCAGGGTCAGATATTGGCCCAAGCTGTCTGGGTGAACTATCTCCATCCTCGTCGTGCTGCGGCGTATTCCTTATCCCTAGACCAGCTTGCAGCTCTGGACTGCCCGGCAGCTCGGAGATGTGGCGAGAAGGCACGGCTTCCGCCTCAGCGGTGTAGTGCGGTGGCAGTGACCCTTGAGGTGGCGACCACGCTGGCTGTGTGTACGGAGATGTGAAGCCGCAATATGGTGTAGGATAAGCTAGACGCAGTGTTAGCTCAGGTTTGCCTGTCCCTTGCATTCAGGAAACGGTCTGATAGTTGGAATCTAGGAATTGTATGCGAAGGGCATGCAAGCAATGAGACATCTTCGCACTTACCGCTCGTCTGTGCATATCCTCCATCTGGTGGCGAGCCCGTCGATGAGTTGAGTGTCTGTTGTTTCTCGGCTTCTTCGTCGACGCTCATGAGTCCTCCCTTCCGCTTTCTTTGTCGTTGGTACATCCAAAGCAACCCCAGTACTAGAATTGCCAGGACTGCGAAACCTGCTACTGCGCCTCCCACTATCGCCCCCACGTTCGACGGGTGAACTCCACCTGGTGAAGACACATCTGACGTTTGAACTGGTGGTGAAATCGATGTTGACGTCGAAGTCGAGGTCGGACTTGATGACGAAGATGAAGAGCGAAAGGTAGCAGAAGATGCAATCAAAGTTCCAGTATTGCTGCTCCCGCCACCAGTACCCTCACTCCACGTCTGGTTTAGCTGCAAGAAGATATTCGCTTTGACTGGATTACCAGACAGATAAGACCCAGCCAAGTCTCCAGCCGGACAACTAGTCTGATCGTCGCTGACTGAGGGTCCGCACGCAGGCTGCGTACAGCAGCCGAGGAAAGTTGTGTTGTCGGCTTGAGGGTAGACGCATGTATAAAAAGCCCCAGCATCGCATTGCTGGTCTGGGAAACTACCGTACTGTGTCGGGTCAAAGGCTGCAGGCATCAGATTGCCGTCTGGACAACCGGTCGAGTCGGCCAAGCATGGATCGCTGCGGCAGCAGCCCACAAATTGTGTGCCTGTCCCGCAGGCATGGAAGGTGCCTCCTTGAGGGCAGGTAATGTTTGGTGGTGGTGACATCGTCTTTCAGTGCGGATATGTATGGGCGTGATTACGGATGTGAATGTGGATGTCTGTTTGTATTGGAGTTTGGTGTGGAAGAAAGCCTTTGCTTCAGACCTGGACCAGACAAGACAGTCTGCGTGCTCGTGTCTGGTTGACGATGTTGTTTCTCATCGTCCCAGAACTACGACAACGTGAGTAGTGCAAGCCATGTGGTGGAAAGGTGGAAGAAAGGCAGACTAACAAGATCAAACGTAGACAAGTGCTTGCCTTGGCTGCGACTGCCTGAGGACAACACCATGAAGCCCTGTGCCACACACGTGAATGGAAGTCGCATTTGCATGAGGTGTGGAAGTGTGAAAGTTGAGAAGAGAGCGTAAAATGGATGGGTCGAGAGGTGTAGAAAGTGGAAATTCAAGTTCACTGGTTTTGTCATGGTTGCAGGGGCTTCTGTAAGAGGTAGCTTAGGATGGTGGCAATGATCTATTGGTGTGTGCAACGCGTTGGTGAGGAAATTGCAGATTGTTAGCAAACAAAGGCAGTCCTGTTCTGAAACTCACTCCTTCTAATATTGGGCAACGCCTTTGTTGACTTCAGATCGGGATTCAGCGCTGGCCACCAAATTCTCTGGTACTGATCCAATATGCTACTAGAAGTTACCTACTTTACTCAACCTTGCCTGGATTCGTGGCAATCAAGCATCGTCGAATTGCCTATCTCTACACACCTCCATGATCATCTACATCCTCATCGGCATGCATATCAGGAGATATCGCATGTGCCCTCAATACAGTCACCTTCGCGATTAAAGTGGTGAGACCTCAGCTCCTGGTTATGATGTGATTCAACAATCCTTAGATCGGCCGGTTGGCGTAGGTCGGCGCTTCATCCTGTCTGGTAATGTGTGTGTGGCATGAAACCCCATAAGACAACATGGATTTGAAGTATGCAATCATCCTCGCCTCGAGACCGTAAACAAGGTGGCCATCTCTTTCGACCGATCCGAAAAATGTCGGCTTCATGCTATCAGCGTCTACTAATATTGTTTCATCCCCATCAGGACCGAGCTCAGATTTACCGTCTGCGTCATACGAGCTGCATAGGAAGAATTTTGCAGCGTATGAACACGTGCTTGCTGTTTGCCATTATAGAGAATAGCGATGAAGGTCAGTCCAGCTCAGATGTGGCTCTCTTGGGTCACCCTAACTGCTTCTTCATTTGTTCCATTTCACCTTGCAGTATGAAATGAGGCCCATCTCAGCAAGAAACGGGAGAACTATGCCAATGTGCATGCATCCATGGTGCCTTACGGCACACGTACCGAGCCATACTCCCGCTATCTACCAAATCCAAATAGCAATCTGCGGCAGTTACTTTGCACAGGACATACAGGTGTATTGGTTTGATGACAATCATCTCTCTGGTCTCATCACTACTAGCAATCTTGACGAACCTTTGAAGCAATACTTCGCGCTCGCATGGAAAAGGATATATCAGAGGGAGAACACTTCTCGGGGAGTATCACTCTTCGACGCTGACAGTCACAGTCTCTGTCTTTTCATCTCGGACCTCCCAGTTCCCATTTTCCATCATCAGAATCCAGTTCTGCCCCATTACCTTTCCGAATCTCAAATCAAAGTCACCCACCGTCACAGCAAACATGAACATCGCATCGTATGGTCCTTGTCAATGTAATCCGATTGACAGGCGTCTATAATTCTGACTACCCTTCAAGTCTTCCTCGTGGAACGATGCCTGGCGAAACCTACGCCAGAAGGACGAAGACACTTTGTCTGTGGCTCTAAGTAATGCAAGTCCAAAATTACTCCTCGACATGACCGAATCCAAAAAAAACTCCCAGCCTTGACAGCAAGCCTGAGAAGCTGCAAAGTGGCGAAAGACTCCACCCTCGAGATCTTTTTTGGAAACGATAGCTATGTGGCTAAAGAAGTGTGTCGAGGTTGGAGATGTCGCCGTGCAGTATGATCCAGCACATTCCGCTCTACCTTGGGCAGTGTTAAGGCTGATCTTGCATGTATGTTATACTCTAGTCTCGCAAGAGTACATTGGCTAATTTTACTACAGAGGTCGCGCTTAGTAGTTTTTACACGCACGCTGCAGTACTCGAAGGAGTTGAGAGGATATGGGCCAGCTTGGGATAATTTCCAGTGCCTCACAAAATACTGATATCAGTGCAGGTCTATGAGCGCACACCCTTGATAGACTCCTGTGACAAAGATAGCGAATCGTGCCCCGTGTACTTCTACTGCACGAGGAAATCAGGGGATCCGATCGTTCGAATCCAGAAAGCATCATTTTGTCGCTTTTACGGCGGGTGTCGGATCTTCCTGGTGGTCTGCCACTCCATCCCCAGTTATGTCCGCGAAGCAATCATTGAGAAAAAGTTACTACTAGGGGAGAATATCCTGGAGGACTTAAAGAATAGGATTGTGAGGTGTCTCTGTGAAGGCGCACGTGGAATGTGAGACATTTATTCATTACGTCCATGGAAAATTCGACAACAACCACTAACATCTCTACATCTAGGTTTTGCTGGGTGGAGCTTCAGCTACAATACTTGACAACCATCTCAATACCATCTGTGTGGATCAAGCGGCTCGGCACATTACCCCCGAGACTGGAACAATCATACCGGGACCTATACACCCTCAAAATCAATTTGCTCACTGAAGAAGAGGCGGAAATAGTGAGAGCCACGTTATCCTGGCCGCTGGTGGCATATCAACCCCTGAGAGCCCACCAACTTCTGCAGTTGGTCTCCATTTCACAAACACCTATCGACCACAGAGACCCTTATTGACATCTGCTTCCATCTGATCACCCGAGATGGAAAAGAAGACCCATTACGATTTACACATCTCTCCGTTAAAGAATTTCTGGAGGAGAGAAAAGACGAAATTCAACCCCATATCGTTACACGATCGGGCTACGTCTACTTGTCTCGAGATGATAGTAAATGAAAACTCCGATGTTGTAAATCCCTACCATCTGACCTGGTGGCTTCGCCACGCGGAAGTGGTCGAAGCCGCTGGTGCAGAAATCAAGTGTCAAAGAGAGGCGGAGCAATTGTTCGACTCAAGCCGCGACCATTTTGAAAAATGGAGAACCGTCGTTAAAATATCGCAGTACAAGCATCCGACAGGACAGGAAACCAAAAATGAGGAGTGCCGATCCACTGCGTGTTGTGGCTTCGTTTGGTATGACCAAAATACTTCTTGACCTTCTATTCGGCAAAGCGGAATGCTCAGACCATAGGCTCTCGAGCTGTGGGCTGTCTTCACCTGGCATCGTTCAATGGGCACTTCCGAACTGTGCAAGTACTCATAGACAAGGGCATTGATGTCAACGCCTGTGGGTTATATTACGGCAGTGCCTTCCCATGCTATGGCCAACCAGTTCAGCTGTCATCCTCGAGGCTGCAATTCAGAAGCAACACGTAACGATGAAGGTGTGGATATGCAGACGAAGACTCAATTGCGTATGGCCCCTCACATTCTGAAGATCATTGTCGTAGCAATGGCAAGGACATTTTGAATACGGGTACCGTTTTGACCTGGACGTGAGCTGTTTGCTAAAGGGTATTGAGACGAGCAGGAGAGGAACACCCCAAATTCAGGGCAATACAGAGCAAGGGAACAAGAGGACCAGTTACCGTCGGATAACTTATTGAGCAGTTGTTCGGCCAGGTTTTTAGTCCGACTTCCGGAGATGGGCTCAAGAGGAAAGAGCATGTCCCCAGACCGTAGCGCTAAGAATCCGGGGCAAAGCACGTAACGAGCCCAGCATGAAGAAAAAGCATAGCCAGAGAGTTAGAGGTAATACAACAAGAGTTACGGATGTGCAAAAGCTGATCCAGTTTCTCCTGGAGATTTCTTTCATTGATCTTTGGTGGATTCAAAGCGCTTCAACACTGGGGATCGTTGGCTAGGAAAGGGCTTTTCTCCCTCTGTTTTGGTCTGACTACAGAGTTCCGCCTTTACAAAAGGAATCCCAGTGTTTCAGCAAATTTGGAATGCTTTGCCATGTCGGCCACTTGGTTGGAATGGCGAAAGATACTTCCTTCCACTTTGAGCATTGAAACATGTTGTTGGAATCCACGACGACGAGTTTTGGTTGTAGCATGTTATAAACGGCCGCCGCTGTGCGTTTACGCAGTGTATAGGTGTAAAAGAAGGAACTACTTCCCCATTCCAAAACACGGTTTCTTCACAACCTAGGGATACTTTTCATGACCATCGAGATAGTTGACATCGACATTTTCAAATTCAGTAACATCCAGGTAGCCAGGTTTCTCGTTAGATATTTGCGGGCTCGGTACAGTAGCAGCAGAGGAGCCATGAAATAGGTAGGCAAACGAGTGTGCAGATGGTTCACATTCTCAAGATCGTGTATCGAGAAGCTGACGTGGTCAAATGCTGTAACACCAAGGCTGAGCAAGGCAGGTCAATGAGCAAAAGTTGATGGGAATCAGCAATGAGATTGGAAGCCTAACATGCGCCGAGTATTACGTATTGAGCTCAGCTCATTTCACCTGTCTGCGCTCAGGACGACATGCAAAGTTCCGCTCATGCGTTCGGCCAAGCTGAACGGTGGAAGTTGAATTATTACTGCACACGGAGGGTTGACAAAGAGCCCATGTTAATCAATTAAGCAAGGACATAATAATAAGACGCGTGACGTTGCATGTACAGAGGTAGGTAAGCTTAAATGGAATGCTTGGGAACCATCCTGATTCAGCATCGGTGGGACTTGAGCGTTGGTCTCACCCGGGTCGGATCTATTGGAATGTGATGTGACAGTGTGCGTTTTGAGACGGTTCTCGATATTCCAATCGTGGGTTCACAACATAAGTCTCGCTAAACGTGCCTCCCAGTTAAGTCATGACGCAAGAGCTGGACATACTCGTCCTCGGCGCCGGCTGGACAGCCACGTTCCTGATTCCACTGCTGCGAGAGCGTCGCTTCTCTTTCGCCGCGACAACCACTACGGGTCGCCAAGTAGCCGGCGTTGATACGGTGCCATGGCGATTCGATCCGAAAGACGAGGAACAGAGATCACAACACCATCTTCCACGGGCGAGACACGTCTTGATCACGTTCCCGCTCACGGGTAAAGGACAAAGCGAACTCCTTGCGAATGGCTACAACAAGACTCACGGCGCAGATGCGCACTTTATCCAGCTCGGCAGCTCAGGCATCTGGCAGATCGAACAGCAGACTCTGTGGGTCAGCAGGCACAGCCCTTACAACAAGGAGTCGCCTCGCGCGGTCGCCGAAGATGAGCTGCTCGCGCTGGGCGGCTGTGTGCTGAATCTCGCAGGTCTGTGGGGAGGCGAGAGAGACCCCAAGGACTGGGTCGGACGGGTTGCGAAGACGAAAGAGGATGTCAAGGGGAAGAAGAGCTTGCATCTCGTACATGGTGTTGACATTGCCAGAGCAATTGTCGCCGTTGTCGAGAGCGACTGGGGGTGTTTGGCAAAGGGCCAGAGATGGATGGTCACGGATGGGTTTGTCTACGACTGGTGGAGTTTGATGGTTGGATGGGCAGATAGATCGGGAGAAGAGAAAGGTATTGCGGATACTGAGAAGCACCAGGCTGACCGCCAGCCCAGCGATCAGGCGAAATGGGTATTTGAATTGATGCGTGAGGAGAAAGTTTGGGCTCTGCCACGGTCTATGCAAACACTAGGTAGGGCGTACTTCGGTAGGGAGTTCTGGGATAGCTTCCAGCTCACGCCTTTGAAGGCGAGAGTATGAATGAGCTACGAATGATGCATGACCCATTTGACAAACGTTTCCCTCTCGTCATTGCTGGGCTACCTTCTGGCTTCATCTTCCCCAAATTTCATCTCAACCAAAGCGGCAAGCTCTATAGAATGTTTCAATGCATCTAGTATCGAAACGAGAGGAGATCCTGGAAATGCGCACTTCTATTGGGACGTCTTCCTGATCGGCACTGCCCAGCATAGGCGCATTATTCGGTTTGAGCTTCGTCGGACGGGCTATATCGAACCCAAATGAGGAGTATGAAGAGGGATTGGCGTCGCGGTGTTCGGTGGGTGTGTATATCACCTGGCGATCCATCCGTACTGCGGGAGCGACAGTGCATGGCCATCGCAATGACGAGCAGGAGGGTTTCCAGCTGTTATAGTTGGCGCATGTCGGCAACATTGTGATGCGGTATTTCAGTCCCCTGTGACTTGCGAGCAGCGAAGTCTATTGATTGAAATCTCTACGTCTGGTGATGCGGTTCACTTTTCCGGTGGTTGCGACCCAGACGAACTCGTGCTACACGATCGTGGAGGGCTAGCTTTGGTTGATGGAGGCAAGCTCACTTGGCCAGACGTTGGGCAGGCGGCCCATAATGAGAGGATAGAGTCCATCGTGATGTGGATGGCGTCGTATAGGTATATTGAAGGGTTGTGTACGATCGCAGACGCTAGTATCTTGCAAGAACTTGCACTCGTCGATGTTGAGAAGAAACGATCTATTCAGGCCTCCAAACGAACAAAGCATCGGGACTACATGACCGTATATATATATCCACAGTATATATGCACACCTAACCTACAAGCTCTCCGGAATCACCTGCGCAAAGTGTACATTCCAGTGGGAATCTACCCAATACAAGTCGGTTGCGCCATCGGCATCATTCATCATCAAATCGAACGAACCTTGGAAGCTGCTTGTTCTGCTTCCAAATCGTACCCCACACCCCAGCGATCGTCAGCCAATAAAACGTCGCCATTCGCCGGGTCGGGTTTACTGCTTAGCTCATCGGGATGAGGGCCTGAGGTGTGGACAGTTCATGCATTCGCCCACTGCGGGACATCGTTCTAGCGATGCCCTTCTAACGATGGACTTCCTGTGGATGCGCTCGACGAGGATCTTGCACACTCCTCACTTCTCACCCCTCACAGCTCTCGAGAAGGTTCCCCACATTCGGCCGAAGATAAGGTGCTGACCGACATCCTCCTGACTACCTATAGATCTAGGTAGACAGGATGTATGGCATGGCCGAAGTAATGTATCCTGCCCTGCATAAGTATTCCGAGGTGGGCCGTTCACGCGCTGCATCTTATCATGTTTGCCTCGATAAGTCTCGTTCTCACATCTCTGTTCGTGGGATTGATTGCCACTTCATGCGGGAAGGGAAAATGGGTCTGGCCCCCCTTGTCGCGAAATTCGCTTGACCCTGTGAAATGCAGGATGGAGCCGATCGAGAGGGTGGTGGACATGCTGTCTCAAGGACTGTGTACCCCTCAGTTCGCCGATATGGGAGCACTCCGTTCGGATCGTCGTGACGAGACTGTTATGAATGCAGCCACGTACTCGCTCGCTGCTGATACCGTCGTTTTCCCCATTCGAGATCCCATCGTATCATCCATCTACGCCAATGAGTAGGTTGTAGGCTTAGGGACCTCCAATTGACCCGACACTGCAATGATTGAGCCTCCACGCGAATGATCCGGCATAACCTCCTCCCAAAATGACCGACGACAGCGAGACATCGATGATTGAGCCAATCGGCCCAGTGTCGACCTTCAATGATCGGCTCCCACCTGAATTGCGCGAGATGATCTTTCGCTTCTCAGTCATTTCGCTGGGCGACACGCGCAACTCTAGCCGCGAAGTCCCACCAGCACGATGCACCAGTCCGGCCCTATCCACTCCACAGGAGCCAGCAATTACACGCGTCTGTCGTCTATGGCGGCGGGAGTCTCTGCCGCTCTACTACAAACACCACCGCTACAGCATCCAGGCTCCCCTGCGCATGACTGGCTACGGCGAGATGTACAATCCAAGCGTCGACGAGCCCGAGGGGAATCTCCTTCCGACAGCCACCGTACTGGGAAAGGTGCGCAAGCTGCGTGTCGAGTTCCTCTACGACTTGTTCGCCAGAGGTGCTTACGCCTGGTTCGGATTCGATATCGACTGGATGCCTAGCGATCGGAACGGATTGAACGCGGCTGCTGGTGTTGGTCCGGATGGTAGATTTGGAACTTGGATGTTGAGCGGCAGTTTGGTCGAAGCTAGGAGCGTGTATGACCCTTCCGAATGGCGTGAGAGGGCCGTCGTGCTCGCTGCGTATCTGCAGGCCATGTTGGATCAGGGTTCCTTGCGAGATGACGCAGCTGTTGGAGAGTGCAAATCCGAGACTGTCCTGACCAGAAGCGTCATGAAGAGGCTCATTTGTGTAGACCTCCGGGAAGATGGATTCGGTAATGGGACCGGTCATCCTCTGTTTTAAACCCCTGTCTTTTATTAATGGAATGGATATATCGTTTGGTGAGCAATGTGCAATTCAAACCGGCTTGGCCAGTCGATACAGTCAGCGTCAAGATCTATGTGAAAGCCAACTTTGCTAGACATCAGATACGCAACGTATCATATCATGTATCATATCATGTAGCATGATACGGCGATGGGGTAACGTAGAGTAGATTACGCTTAGATTGGATGAGTACAACATTCATATTTGCATACAGGATGAGAAGAGTAAGTAAAGTCCTTCCTTTTACGGACTCACGAGAAGCGGTTCCAGATGCTGTAAAGCTGCCATGCATGCATGCGGATGTGTAACCTTTCCATACACGCCCAAATCGACGGCATCTTCCCCATCACCCATCATGACCTCAGACCGAGGAGGAAGTTGCCCTTGCCAGCCTCGCCTTGCCCATTCCCACCTCCAGGCAGATATGTGACGTTAGGGTTGTTCGCCAGAGTGTTGGCAATCTCCCTCTGGGCCTCGATCCGTCTGATCATGATCAGACCGTCACCACTCTTGGCGACAGCCTTTGAGATGGCTTCGGCAGCCTCGGACTCTCCCTCTGCCCTGATGACGTTCGCCTGTCTCTCTTGCTCGGCCTTCTCGACAATAAACCTCGCCCTCTCAGCTTCCTGCTGTGCAATCTGCTTCTCCTCGACAGCCTTGGTGAATTCCCGACCGAAGGTCATGTGTGTGATCGATACATCCTCAAGCGCGATGTTGAATTCCGAAGCACGCTTCAGCAGCTCGGTCCGGATACGCTGGCTGACTGCCTCACGCTGTGTGATGAGCTCTGCGGCATCGAACTGAGCAACGATGGCTTTGAGGACTTCGTTTCCGATGGATGGGAGGACACGCTCGTCATAGTCTTGGCCGAGGTTCTATGGTGGGTCATTGTAAGCCTATGTCTTCCAATCTTTTGTACATCAAATGGATTCCCTTCCACATACCTGGTAGATCTTCGGCAGCATCTGCACCTCTGGACGATGCAGGACCCTCAGCGTCAAGCTGACCATCTGAAGATCCTTGCTGCCGGTGGTGGTGCTGATGTTTCTCGGCTTCGTCCGTACGTCGAAGGTGATGGCTCTCTGCAACCATGGGACCAGGAAATGAGTCCCCTCATTGACAACGGTTTCCTTAACACCGCTCAGACGGTCGAAGATGACTGCGCGAGTGCCACCCTTGACATCGTAGATGCTTGCCTGGGCCAGCGAAAGGCCGATCGCCGCTGGCACGGCCAGACGGTAGAGAGCTCCTAAAGCGTTTGCGGCCATGTTGTGATCGTCTCTCCTATCGAGGGTGTTGGGTTTTCGGGTAGCTGTAGGTACAGCAAGGTGTCCAGATGGGAATTGCTGCTGCGCGCGGTTGTGATATGTCGTCAGGCCTCGCGGTCGTTGTTCACTTTGTTCGCGAGCAAGCACTACTCGGCGCAACAGACGGAGCTTGGAGATGCCAAGGAAAATGCCGGCCTGGAAGCCATCATCACCTCCGTCTGCCGCAAGCGGGTCCGCCCGCCCGCCCGCCCGCCCGTTGCAGCTTCCACCGCCAACAGCACAGCAAGCAGAGGTCACCACAGCGCTATCAACCCTTTGCTCTCGACTGCTGACCTCCGACCTCCAAACCGCCATAACCTCTTGCCATTGGGTTTCGCCTCACACCTCCCGACTCGCAAACCGAACCGAAGACAACTACCGACAAGATGCGCGTTACTCAGATGCTCAGGTCAGGCGGCGAGAAAAAGCCAGGATCGTGAGTGAGCTCCGACAGTTCTACGAAATGCGTCTGCGGATGCACAGGAAGAGGTGGAAATGCCGGTTGCGCGCTGCCACTGGGACGACCATGCTGCTCTCTATGGGGGGGAAGCGAAGTCTCCGGGCGGTACGCTGGCAGTAGCCAAGGGCAATGGCAGCAGCGCTACAGACAGACTCGAAAGCTGACCACCGCATTCATTTCTTCCCTCCGGGATTTAGGTACCTTGGACCTTGGGGTGACTTCGGCTCGCCAACTCAGAGAGGCATTGTCTACTATGGTGTCTCGCAGAACCGTCAGCGCCCGCTCGCTGGCGTCGCCCATGCCGCAATCTTCAACACCTTCCGCCGCACCCGTCACCAGATCCTGTACTGGGCCGTCCCTGCCCTTGTCGGATACAAGCTCTTCGAGTGGGCCATCGAGAGGTAAGCCGCACGAAGCCTTGTATGGAGCTCGTATGCTCCTAGGCGACCTTTACAAACCATCGCCAAGGAAGACATCAGCCATGCAAGGGGGGTTCATGGAGAATAGCGATGGCTAACACTGTCTATAGGAATGAGTTCCTCAACTCTAAGGAGGGCCGCGCTCTGTACGGAGATTCCGAGTAAACGTACGGTATAATGGCCAGCGATATTAGCATGCGATAGAGTATGGTGGAGAGGCAGTTGGTACGTGTATGTACATAACGACCAAGAGCCCTATTTTTCTCAGGGCAGTGGAAGCTGTATCAACAACCTTTTCCTGTGTCAAGCTATATTCTTTCAATTTTGCCTCTTGTTGAGAAGCCGAGGAGATGCTGTGCCGGTCTCGACTACGACTGTCGACCGATTTGCAGTTGTTTCGCCATTGCGCGGAAATGGACAGAACTACCAACCCTCCCTCCATGGCATTGGGATGCTGTTACAATGTGAAGAACATCTGTAGGTTGAGCTCACAATGTCAAATCTCTTTCATCGCAGGTGTCCGGCGTCGACGATTGTCAAAACCCCCCAGAAACAAAGATACTCGACCTCCGCCTGGTTCGACCATCGAAAATGCACGAGTACAGTACAAGTGACTGAGCCAGGTCGCTAACGGTTTCCAAAGCAGTCCACGAACACGGCATGCGTTGATGAGTCGTGGAAGGGTTCTACAGAAAGCACATTCAGCCGCTTCTCAACGTCGGCGCGATCTGCAAAGTCGCAATGTTGCACTGCATTGCGCAAACAGATATCACAACGTCCAGCCAGCCAGCCAGCCAGCCAGCCAGCCAGCGAGGTCGGTTGGGAATTTGGCCTTACTGCCTGTAGCACCTGCTCGTAGCCTTTTACACCGTACCTCGAATTGAAAGTCTACAGCGTTGATACCTAGGTATAGGTAGGTAGATACCTTTCCATGAGAGGTGGTGGTAGATGAGGAGAGGTCCCATAGGTAGTTCCTTTCGCTGGGAGTCGCGGTCGTCGTCACCCATCCCCGATCGCTCGTCGGTGGAGACACTTACCCCAGCTCTCTCAATCTCGATCGTGCACAGATGTAGAAAGGAGGCGAGTCAGAGAGGAAGCAGTGGGTGACTGGCTGGCTGATGATTCAATAGATTACCTACCCAGGTAGACAGGACGTACTTGTCGTGGCGCATGAGCTCGAGAAGTCTAAACCCCTCCTCGAAGCAAGGGCGGCGGCACTACATCTCGTACACTTCCGAATTTGGCTGTACACTCGAGGCTTTCCAACGCTGCAACAGCCGTGTGCAGTATGACACTTCCAAGCGGATGGAGGCACACGCACACCTGCCATCGTCACGCACTCACGTACAGGACGACGGCTGGGTAGATACCTGCCTAGGTATCTCGTTTGCCAGACGAGGCATTGTACCTGGCGTTGAGATGCTCCTTCCCGATCGCATTGTCAGGACGCAGGACGCTGAACGCAGAAAGTCTTCATGCTCGCTTTTCGAATTCGAAGCTGTCGTGGAGCAGCATCCTGCAGGTACACATGCGTGTATATATTGCCTACTTACTTACGTATGCGTAGAGGAGGTGACAGGTCGTACCTAGTTGCAAACCATCGCGCCTATCGACGGTGTTTGAGAAAGTAGGGGATACACTCTCCACTACCCAAAGGTATCGAGTCATCTAGTCGTGGGTTTTGCCAAGGGGGGGGGGCGAACCTTCCCGTATATCATCTGGGGATGTGCTGTGGATCCGGAGAGGAGGGGCAATGGCTTCTTCTGATGCTGTATACCGTATCGTACCTTACCTGACCTTCGATATGACAAGGCACCGGTGCCATCTGTACGTACATCACTCGCATGGGGAGCGCGAAGCAATGCAATGCAATGCGATCCCTTCGACGCACCGACTTCGATATATTCGAAATGCTGTTTCGAGCTGAACGCTTGTAAAACTCGCACCTTACATCTGGTCGTGCTGGCGCTGCAAAGTATCACGACACGACGTAGCTACGAGGGCAAGCAGTCCACCCCAACAGGCATCCTGCGTACAGTTGTACAGCCGACAACGTGAGGGAGGTCTGAGTCGAGAGGTGTGTCGATGAATCACGTGTGAAGCGATACAATTCGTCTCTGAACGCCTCATAATGAGTAAGCCGGGTACTGTCCTGTCACATCCTGTACGGTGGTACGTTGAGATCGGGAATGCCTTGTCGCCGTGGCTGGCTATGCTGACTGGCATTGGAAAGCCAGAGCTTGTGGCGCGCTCAAGCCTCGAGAGCCTCACGCCCCTCTCGCTTCTCGGCTACTACGGAACCAGACTTGTGGACTGAGGGTTGCCTCGCCGAGTCCGGGTCTTGGCAGAGGAGGTCGAGATATTTGACTAGGTATTCCATCCACCAGTTCATCGACCAGGCTATGGACATGACACTGGGTCTTCGCCCTTCAAACAACGCATCCAGTAGCTCGGGCCGATATGTGGGAGGGCTCACTACTGTAGAGCACTGTGCGCAAATGTCGCACAGTGTGACTGGACGCCAATACCTCGTACCTGATGCCAGTTCGCCACTCGGTAACAGACTCCTTCGCTTCTGGCCCGAACGAGATCGCGGGCCTTCCTTCTGCGTCAGCCATCAAGGGCCACCCTGACACAAGGCAGTCTGCAGTGCATTCATGCCCCACGGTGAGGACAAGGGGAAGTTTACGTGACCACAGGGTGCTGTACAGTATACTTCCCGACAGTACGTACATGCACGCGCAACGCAATCTTCCCAGACGCGTCTCCAGCCGTAGATGTACAGGGGGAGGTCTCTGAATTCGGCAGGATGTCAACAAGAAAAAAAAAAATCAAAACAATCGGAAAGGAAAGACAGCATTTTTCGCCCAGATGCGTATACACACACGTTACACGGGTCGTGGCCTTCTTTGCCTCGCTATTGAGAAACGGCGTGTGGATTGGTCTCGCTTGTCCACCCTTTCGCTCCTCTGACCACCACATCTTCGCATAGCGGCGGAAGAAGTCGTTCTGAACAGGACCCTGATCCTGGGCAGCTAGACGTTGGGGGAGAAGGAGATGTGGAGACGAAGCATCGCATTGCAATCGTGCAAGGTCTGCCGTGTAAACTGTCCTGTAAGGTGCTCCCAGCACTCAATCATGCAGAGCATTCATCGTTATCATCGCAGTAGTATGGTGATTGTCGCCGCGAAAGCTGTCGACGTGGTTGTTGTCGTCGTCACAGCGAAAGGGTCCAACGCTTGGCCCACAGCCGGAAGCCGCGGCAATCGCTATCATCCCTGAAACATCATCTGCCCAGGCTCTTTGTTGGCTAGCTATTTAGGTACACGGCTAACAGGGGTTTACAGTACTGGTAGACACATCAAAGTGCACACCATGCTCGAAACCCAATGCCGTATCGTTGCAACGATATGGGAGTCCTGATCGAAAGCCCGCTCTCATCGTCTCACCATCAGCGTCCTGGCCCCCACACACAGAACACGTGAGTGAGCAGTAAAGTGCACGCCCGTGCGAGAGACGAGGGCGAGGCGAACGAAGCCATTGGACCCTGATTTTAGAGACAGAAGGGGACGTGCTCACAGCCGACCAGTCAGCCAGTCAGCCAGCCAGCCAGCCAGCCAGTCCAGGAGGAAGGAAGGGCGAGAGGGAGGGAGAGACAGGAGCGCAAATGACGAAGGAAGCGCAACGGGCGTTTTGCGATGGGCAGCCGTGAGATTTCGGTGTGAAGAGGCTACGTCAATCTGTTCCCGTTCGGACTGTTAGTGCTGCTAGTACTGCTACAGTACGGTCCATCTTTACGAGCCTAAACGAATGATGCGCTTTTCGCCTGTGAATCTGCACGCAAGCAGGTAAGGTGGGTGCTGGAGGCTACAGGGACGTTTCTCTCCACCCCCCTGCTCCCATTACCTACTCAGGTATAGACGTGCTGTAGTCAGGCACAGGTATCTAGGTACGCAGGCTGCATGAACTTTTTCCATACCTAATGGTGCTTCCCTGCGGCTGGCTGCGGTACGCATCTAATAGGTGGAGAGCCCTTGCCAGCAGGAGGCATGACCTGCTGGCGGCCGATATGACGATAGCCAATCAGCCGACGGTCAGACGCGGTGCTTCGGCCAGTCGGATTGATCGCCGAGGCAACGCAACCAGGGCGAGGTGGGCGGCCAGTCTCTTCACGACGACGTGGGATTTGGGGGTGTGGGAGAGATAATGAAGTTTCTTCCTGAAAATCGCTCTCCAGCCTTGTGACGGTTGGAGGGATCGATTGTTCGAAGAGAGGCTAACAGCGGCTGAATCTGCCACTGCCGTGAAGCGAAAGCAAACGTCTGTTGTACTGTGCTGTACTGTGCCGTGCTGTGCTGTACTGTGCTGTACTGTGCTTTATTATTGTGCTGTACTTTACCGAGGTTCTGTATCGTATCATGACCCGACAGCGCCAGAGTCAATATCTAAAGTTCCTCTAATAGAAGTCCCTCTCGCCAGTGATCTCATTCGCGGAAACGCTAAGGATCGGCAAAGTGGGTGATAGCGGTGGATGTTCGAAATGATCATATCTTCTGGCCCAAGGTAGAAAGCTTTGATGGAGTTCGTCACTGGCTACATGGGGAGTCTGACCAACCACAGGCTTGAAACGGACAGACAGTCTCGAGGCTTGCGCAAGATTCTTTCCTTCGTGTTTTGCCTTGTCTCCATCCCACTTCGGCCCCTAATCATGCCGCCAATGCCGTCTGCCATGCAGTAGACTACGTGACGGCTGATGAGCTGGAGCGGTGAGTTGCATACACTAGCGACCCGTACGTAACGGTGGAGAAAACGGGCAAGCCAATCGCTGTCTCACACAGCAGTGTGTATAGAGTTGCAATCCCAATGGTTAGGAAGGTTTGCTTTGCTGCAGCTCCGGAAACCTTTCTGTCTCCAGGCTGCCTGCTGGAGTTCCGGTCACGAACTCGTTTCCAGGTACAGTCAAACACCTCCTGCCCTACTACGAGGTATGAGCGGCAGGATCGACAGGTCATCTGGTAATCGAGCCGTGCGGGTTGTGCAAGGATTGCCAGGAGGCCCCGTGGACTGTACCGCCCTGTACTGTACAGACTACTTGGGTAATGGCAGGTCTCGCCGCTGCCAAAGCTCTGGGCTACAGTAGGTACAAGACCTCTCACAAAGGAAGGGAGACGTATGTCATACCTTCTGGCTCGAGTACAGTACCAGACGAATGAGCGAAGGATGCATCTCGCGTAGAAAGAGTGTGGAGGAGGAGTTGAATGGGGTAAAGAGGCGTAGTAGATTCTGATGGAGTGGCGTGATAGATGTGTCTCCAGCGACCAGACTGAAGACGACCTAAAGCAGCAGAAGATGGGCATAGAGTAGAGCATCTCTGCTTGTGTCTGCGTCCATGTCTGTGCCTGAACGATGTGTGCCCTGTGCCTGTGCCTGCGCCTGCGCCTGTGCCTGTGCCTGTATCTGTATCTGTCTGTACCTGTGCCTGTGCCTGTCGTATGCGAGCGTAAAGATGCCTGCTGCTGCATGATGTAGGCAGTGTGCTATGATGGTTGGCGCATGCGAGATAGGATGGGTCAGACAAAGCTGTGAAGAGATATGGGTGAACAGACTGCCCAGCAGACAGACGGCGAAACCTGTCTGTGGTTGCACGGCATTGCATTGGCTGGGCATCCCAGCATCCATGCGTGCAGGACCGTATAGTCGCAGGCGAAGGAGATAGCATATGCCATGTTCTTGAAAGCAGATCTCACACTCTCATTTGCCTTCTACAAGTAATCTTTATTCGACGCCCCTACGACAAGACAGACACAACAGACGAGGCGAGGCAAGACGAGACGAGAGATCAACAGAGTCAGACACGGTAATACAGAGAGATGAAGAGAGAGAGAGAGCGAGCGCATTGACCAAGGAGCAGTGAGCAGATTTGCCAAGCGTCGGACCGCTGGCCTGGGCCTAACCAGACTAGAACATCTAGCGGCTGCAAGCGGAAAGTGCGGCTTGCTTAGCGCCTTTTGGCAGCGTGGCCAGTGCGAGGCCACTGACAGTCGCTTTGGACCAATAGATCCATCTTCTGATTACCCGTCTGGGTTAGAGCGTATCCTAATCGGGCAGTGTCTGTAGCATATGCTGGGTAATAGGTGGGAGGGTACAGTAGGTAGGGATTACCTAGGTAGGTAGTAGTAGTAGTAGTAGTGGTAGTAGTGATAGTAGTAGGGAATACTGGGTAAGGTAATACCTCTCTCTGCTTGACTTTGACATTATCTTTCCTTCCCTTCATTTCCCCTGCTTTGCTTTGCCTTGCCTTGCCTTTGCCTGACCCGAACTGGAGCAGTTGAAACGAGTTAAGTTGAGTTGAGTTTTGGAGTTGAGTTGAGCTGACTTGCCTTACCTTGCCTTGCCTAATTTCGTTGCCTGTTACCGGGTACAGGAACTACCTAAACCAGCAGATTGCAGTCTGCAGATTGCGGATTGCCACCACTACTACCAATACTACCAACACTACCACCACTACCGCCATTACCACACCACACCACACCACACCACACCACACACCACGCTGCACACACACACACGCACACACACACTATACACCACACTACTGTCCTTACCCTCCTACACTACACACCACCACTACCACTACTACTAACAGTACCATCCTCCGGTCTACAGTATCACCTCGTACAATCACCATTTCCTTTCCCACTTCCACCTCTAACTTCACCCTTCCGTCTCTCTGTCTTCAACATCTCTCTCTCTCTCCTCTACTTCCCCCTACTCCACCCCTCCTCCTCTCCTCCCCACCGTCGTTGCGACCGCTATACCCTCTTCCCCCCCAAAAAAAGGCTCAATCTGTCGGCTGCACAGAAGTACCTGCTTCACCAGGTACTCATCTGATTGCCAGCCAACACACTTCACTCTGTAGTTGGTGCATGCCGCAGTTGCTGCCGTCCGTTCCTTACCACTTGCCAATTATTGCTGTTCTTTCGCTGGGAGGAAGACAAGAATCTCGCCATTGACCTCGATCTCGACCTCACTTCCACCTCCTCGATATTCGTCGCTTCGTACATACTGCTACTTTCACGCCCTGTGCCGCTCTGGGAGCATCATCAACCCAACCCACCCTACGCCGTATGCCTTCTCACTCCCGCTCGACTGTCCCACCACTTTACGCCTGTAGCTGATATCGAGTCCCGTTCGCGCAGATAATACCCATCACTTGTACGACTTAGTGATTCGCATCCTACACCGGCACCGCTTTTAATACCCTCAACCTGCATTTGCCGGCCCCATTTACCCTTGTATCGTACGGTATACAGCCTCCATCTTCCGCCCAACGCTGCACTGCTTCCACTGCCGCCGGTGCTGCCTCAGGACTCTCAAGTTTCACTTATCGGTCTTGCCTGAATCGTCTGAAAGAGTTCTTGATCTACGGTCTTGCCTGAGTCGTCTGAAAGAGTTCTCGGTCTACGGTCTTGCTTTTCGTTGCGGCTGCAACTTCGGATACCTCGTTTCTTGAATGCTGTTGGGTTGCAATCATGACGGACACGGTGTGCCAGCCTATTGAGACCAGCCGCCACCATAGACATGCCGGTAGCATCGGTTCTATGACCACTGGCTCGATCGAAGGTGTCGCGCCCGTCATTGAAATGATTGCTACGCCTGATTTCTCCTTTCCACCCAGATCTGCTCATGTCGAGAGTGCCGTTGCATCCTCACGCCCTATCTCCATGCAACTGCCACTTAAAACTGCTGCTTCTGCCAACCACCGACGTACCGCTTCCACTCTACCCAGCTTCTCCTTCAACGCTAGCGACGCTTCCGGTCTGCAGGATGTCTCCGAACAGACCTCCACCAATCTGGACCCAAACGCGCCATCCACCCCTTCAAAGAGAGGCCACAAGAGAGGTGGTAGTGAATTTGTGGGCGGTGACTCTAGGTTCGGTGTTTCAAACGCATTGAGCTCCAGCCCAACCAAAGCTGAAGCCATGTCCATTCCTGTTGGACCACCCGCTGGACGCCGAGGTCATGCTCATCGCCGGTCGCATGCCATGTCACGTGGCGACCTGAGCGATATAATGCAGCCTGCAGCAAAGAAAGAGCCTGAATTGCTTCTGAGCACAAGCTTGCCTGCCACGCCGCTTGAATTCCCTGCTGCCGCATCTACACCACCACAGTTCGATCGTACATGGACTAGCCCAGAGCTTCCCACTAATAAATCTTCTCCTAGTGATTCTCCTGAACCAATCCGACCCGCCTCGCGTAGGCTGGTCAATTTCAACGATCAAGTCGAGATCATTCCCCGTCCACTGTCAACAATCTCTTCAGAGACCGAGAGCTCTAGATCCACCTCACCCAAGCATTCAGCCCACCCGAGTATTTCTTCCGTCATCTCACTCAGCAACCCAGGCACACCTGCTTCGAGAACCCCACCGCGTGTCTCTCCAAGTCCGACAGATGAGGGTGAAACAGCCACCTCGGATCTTGCATCGTCTGCTGAGCACCAGCTGAAGGTTGAGAAGGAAGGACAGTGGTTGAAGAAAACTCCAAGTACAGGGAACCAGCGTCCAGTGTCGATGTCTATCGCAGACACACTGAAGGGCCCGGATTCAACAGATGATTTACAGACAAGCCGGTCACATTCACACAAGAGGAAGCCCTCGATGTTTGGTGGCAGACGCAAAAGCGAACCTTTGATCAGCGCCCTCACAGTGCCCGCTAACCAGCGTCATTCTGGCATGTCCACCCATTCTGCAAGCAGCACTGGATCTGGCTCAGATTTTGGCGATAAAGGAGAATCAAAATCTTCGGCCAAGAAGATTGTTTCTTGGGCTAAGTCTAAGATTTCCCACAAGAATAGAGAGGATGACAAGTCTGAGAGCAACGTGACTACGAGCAGGACGGATATCTCTAGGGCAGTTCACGAGCTCGGCCTCGGCCCAAGTCTCTACTCTGATCCATTTGCGCCACGTCAGCCAGAAACCGATCTCGACACGGTCTTCAACTTTGATGCCGACGAGGACAGTCCTTCCAAGCCTGTCTATCAACCTAGAATCGAAGTCACTCAGACATCGCCTCTCCAGCCAAAATTTGGCTTGAGTGATGACTGCGACAACGAGAGCTCCATGATCGATCTTGATGCTGCTGTGGGCCCTCTGAAAACCCCAGATACCCTCTCTGGTCCCAGGCGTAGACAGCTGCATAGTAGCCGCTTGACCAGAGACTTCGACGGACCGGGTGGGCACTACAATATCCACCGTAGGACTAACAGTTCGCCGGTTACGATGATGGCACCCTTCAACTTTGGCGGTGTCAGTCCAGCAGCTACGCCAATGGCTGACGTGTTCGAAGAGGATGAAGACGAGGTCAATGCCGGAAAGAGCAGGCCTGCAAGCCTTCACGCTGGAAACGTAGAAGAGATCGGTACTGGAATTTCCATCGTCGAGTCTGCCAACTCCACTTCGACCCCAGCTTCCGCTTTCGGATGGGCTTCCCACGACGGATTGGGCATTGGACAACCATGGGAGCCTGAGAGGCCTACCACTTCATGGGGTAGTGTCAGCTCCAGGCTCTCAACCCCCAATATGGATAGACGTGCCTCGTCAGTGGTTGAAGATACCATTTTGGAGGAAGCGAGCCCTGTTGAAGGCCCGGTGGAGAATGATGTTCGGATAATCTCTGAGCACGATGATCCTCAAGAACCTCGTACCTCGTCTCTGACGAAATCATCTGATTCCAGCGATACCCCCACTGTCATGGCCCAACCACGTCTTCTGCCAGTGCCAGACAACCAGTCCAGCAGTGTAGCCACTCCTGACACTTCCAACATATCAGCCTTCTCAACCCCAGAGTTGTCTGCAGGGCACATTTCCTTCGACACCGCCCAGCACACGGAAAGCCGTAACTCAAATACTTGTTCCGCTGCTGAAGGCGTGCCACCTTCTGCCCGTATGTCTATGGATGATGTACCTTCCCTCACCAGCAGTCGGTCGACTATGATGAGTACAATGCATGCCAACAACTCTCGCCGCGACTTTAGCGCACAGAGTACTTCCAGTCGTGCGCCTTCAGCCGTCCTTCCTGCGACGGATCCGGCTACTACCGCCGAGAAACGCCGTAAACGAGCAAGCATTCAGAGTCTTTCGCAATTGATGGGTGTCAGATCCAGAGGTTCTGACGCTTCATTGAGACCAGCGACATCTTCCGACAGTTTCGTACCCAGGACCGGCTCTCGTAGTGGTAGCGTCAGTAGCTCTCACATGAAGACCCGGAAAGACAATAGACTCAAGAAATTGATGTTCTGGAAGTCAAAAAGCCGTCAGGCCTCCTGGTCACCCACTTCAGGAAACTGAGACCCGAAGACACTTGCCATATCACATGGAAAGCTTTCAGGCTTCGACACGATTTCACCTGCACCAAACTTATGGATGTTCGATGACCGCTGCTCTGCAGCACCTCTTAACGACACATTACTCTTCACTTAAGCTTCACCGCCCGACTGGATCAAACGATCTGATCGAGTAGTGATTCGATGCAATTCAACTTTTGTCCCACCTTCATCAGGCACGCCTAGGGTTGGGTTTCACTCGACTCTCACGTCGTATTGTATTGGTCAGACAGGACTTGGCCATTGAATGAATGGGGACAGACATAAAGAATACTTGTTCTCAGGGCAGCGGCAGTTATCTTTGCGACCATCTACAAACGGACCTGGTGGAGTTTTTGGGTACCCTTTTTTTATTACCTTTCTAAAACCATATCAGCTTAGCCTTTGGCTGGCTGAATGGGCATGGATTATCGGAGCATTGGGAGCCTTCTTATTTAGCGATGCACTATAGATGTCCCCCCTCCCCCTCTTTCTGGCTCAAGGCGTGAGCGAGTTGCGCATACGCCTGGTCATTGTGTGTTTTTTTCTTTGGGGGGCAGCGTGATGCGATGCGTGATGACTACCTTTTCAGCATTTAAAGATCATGCAAATTCAAAATGGCCTCTTTCCTCTTCCCTCATGGCGGGTTGAAATATGATTTCGATGTGTGGATTTCCTCGCTATCACTCTTGCCATTCCATTCCCATCATATGTAACATTCTCCTGGGGAACCTGATGAGTAGATTCAGACCTGGAGCTTGTTGTCTATGGACGTTTCCATTTCGGATATTCTATCATGTGTGATCTTAGGCGTGCTGAGCGTGTCAGCCACTCTAGCTCGATGGAGAGGCGACGAGGACATGGCGTCCTTCCAATCGTATGGACGACTTCTAGTCTTGCTCGTGACCTTACGCCCGGTGATGGGTACGTTATCCCACCCCAGCCTGGGACTCGTCAATGTACCCGTGAACTCTTTACATGCGTCGGTGGAGAAGACTATGTAACCCGTATTGTTTTCATCATCCTCGCTGTCGTCCCGGTCGTGGTCGTCGATGTCGTGACGGCTTGAAGTAGAAAGCCCACCAACCCACCGCCAGCGCAGCCAGAACTTCGCATTGCGAAAGGAATTCTTCGCGAACGCTTGGATCAGTGCGTTTTCTCTATCTATCTCGTCCTCCTCGTCTTCTTCTTCTTCTTCTTCCTCTTCCTCTTCCTCTTCCTCCTCTTCTTCGCCACTTGACGAAGTGACACTCGATGAGGAAGAGGAAGGCGAAGATGACGTCTCTGCATCGGTGACTATCTCGGCTAGCCGCCGTCTACTGCCGGCCATCAACACCACGGTCTGCACATTGCCGTTGTCGAGGCCGATCCCTGGCAGAGTCATGCTGGCGACCAGACCGCCGGGTATCTGCGTCAGGTCGTGGATTTCGAAACTAGCATCTACCGTCGTTGCAGTCGCACACTTGCCTGGGCGGCCAGAGAGCGCAGCACTGGTGAGTGAATAGAGCCCCAGTGTTTTCCTCGGATTGAACAACGGCGCTGCGCTTGTCGTCGATGCGCCTTTCCCTCGCTGCTTCGTCTTTGCCTTCTGTCCCCTTCGCCCGCCATTGCCGTGTGGGATGTGTCGCGCTGAGAGTAGCGTTTCCTGCCAGTCTGATTCCATTTGTTTTTTTTTGTTTTTTGTTTTTGATATGTGTCGTACTATAGGCGTGGACGTTCTGCGGTGCAATCTTGGGTCGTGCGCCCTACAATATGATGGCCTGCAGTCTACTACATACCTCACATACCCAATTCACAATCCATAATGGATGTCAATGCTGGCTCGATCTATGACATCGTCATCTGCATACCTAGATTAGGTAGGTAGTAGTGCCAGATTTGGTCCCTAGCCAGCTTGATATGTGGGCCTGAGGCAGCAATTTTGAAACGGGCGAGTAGGTCATCTATCGTCGTGACAACACAATTCGATAGACGATGCTAAGCATCCCCTGCCCTTACAGTGGTAGGTAGCGGGTCGTCAAACAAGATGAAACGAGAAATAATGGAGAATGACGTCTGGCAGCATTGGTCGAATTGCGATTGACAGTCAGCGAGTCGCTACGGGAGAAGCCGTGGCACACAGCAGCCACAAACTTCACAGTACCTCCTAGCGCGCAGAAACAGTCCAGGGGGAGGAAAAGGAGAGGGGTCCCGTTCTGGGTCCATTACCTGCCTATACCTCTCCTACATCGCGCATACTGGTGAATGCCGCCACGGACGACGACGCGCAATCCCGCCTACCTACCTGGGTACTTTTCCACTGCACGTCCCAGCAATGCTACCGGAAACGGACGGTGTAAATGCTGCTCTGGACCAATAAGCAGCCTTCGAGCCCAGAATAGGCCGGAGGTCGCTGCACATCAATGGATGGCCAGGTGTATACCCCATGAATAGAGCAGCATGGCGGCGTAGAATGCAGCTCATCCCCAACTTCATTGCCCAGGCCAGGTACTGCGTGCTGTACCTGTCTTCAACCACCTGGATTGCTGCTTCTCCTCTCTTTTTTCCCTTCTCGTTCGCTCCAACTTCTTCTTCACATCACCTTTGTTGCTTCCCAGTAATCCCCCTCGCTCTGTAATTCTTCCTCATCTTGCCTCTCATTCGTTTCGAGGTCATTTTTTCTCACTACTGCTGCTGCTCTCCTTGTTTTCCACTACCCTTCGTTCGACCCATTAAAGCAACATACCCGATTACGTCTGAACGCTGAGAATTGCCTTGGCGAAAATACAAGAAATACCAAGCATATACCAAGATGAAGGGCGCTGTCGCGTTGTCGCTCGCCTCGGCAGGCTTGGCCTACGGTGTCGCATCCCCAGCCAGGATTGAGGCCAGAGCCAGCGGTACAAGCTCGGGTTCCCTTCCCACCGTCACAGCCAAGGGCAACGCTTTCTACGCTGGCGACGAACGTTTCTACATCCGTGGTGTCGACTACCAACCAGGTGGTTCATCCGACGCTGCAGACCCTCTGGCAAACCCAGACATCTGCAAGCGCGACATCGCATACTTCCAGAAGCTCGGCCTAAACACCGTCCGTGTCTACACGGTGGACAACAGCCAGAACCATGACGAATGTATGAGCGCCCTGGCAGATGCTGGCATCTACCTGGCCCTCGACGTCAACACCCCCAAATACTCCCTCAACAGAGGCTCGCCTGCCGAGTCTTACAACCCTACCTACCTGCAGAGCATCTTCGCGACCATCGATGCCTTCGCAGGTTACTCCAACACACTTCTGTTTTTCTCCGGAAACGAGGTCATCAACGACCCGGACACCGTCAACTGTGCGCCTTACGTCAAGGCCGTCAACAGAGACATGAAGCAGTACATTGGCGAGCGTGGCTACAGGGCCATTCCTGTTGGTTACTCTGCCGCCGATGTATCCGACAACCAGTACCTCCTGGCGCAGTACTTCGACTGTGGCTCTGACACCGAGCGTGCTGACTTCTACGCCATCAACAACTACGAATGGTGTGACCCATCTTCGTTCCAGGAATCTGGCTGGAGCGCTCTCGTCGACCAGTACCAGAACTACAGCAAGCCTCTCTTGTAAGTTTAAGCGCGCTTCTGTAGAGCGAGGGACGTTTTACTGACATGACCACAGCATGTCCGAGTACGGATGTATCACCAACCAGCGAAAGTTTGAGGAGACGACTGCTCTCTACCAGCCAGACATGACCGGTGTCTTCTCCGGTGGTCTGGTCTACGAGTACGCCGAGGAGGGTAGCGGATACGGTCTTGTCAACATCGACGGTAACTCAGTCAGCGAAATCGGCTCTCAGTTCTCCGATCTTCAGAACGCTCTCAGCCAGGTTCAAAACCCATCCGGTGACGGTGGTGCCAAGACCAACGGCTCGGCTCAGGATTGCCCAAGCCCAAGCACCAACTGGAACATCAAGCCTTTCTCTGACTCTGCCCTCCCTGCCCTTCCTTCCGGTGCTGAGACCTACCTCAAGAACGGTGCTGGCAAGGGCCCAGGTCTCAATGGCGATGGCTCCCAGAACGCTGGCGGCGGTTCGTCTGTGACTGCTGACCCCAACGCTGGCTCTGTCACTGCCACCTACGGTAGCGGTCCAACCTCGACACCAAGCGGATCTAGCGGCTCATCTAACGGCACGAACAGCGGTGCCGATGCCTCGTCTTCTCACAACGCTGCTGCCGGTCTGACTCTGGGCGATGCCAGCTATGCTCCTTTCCTCTGCACTGTTGTCGTCTTCTTCAGCTCTCTCCTCGGTGCTGCTTTGCTGTAAATATGACTTATGCGTGGCGGCTCTGTCGATCTATGGGTTTGATCTGTGCAGACGGTGGTTCTGAATGGGAAGCTATTTCATAATATTCCGTGCTCAGAGCTGGCTTACACTTTTCGGGATAGATGTGATGCTGGACAACCGCCAGAGTTTAGAGAGGGACAAGTGCATATCTTTGATCCAGGAAACGCCTCACGATCGATACCACCTCGTTGGTACATAATACAAAGGTGGAGTTCCCTTAGGAACAGTAGGACGCCAGCTGTGGAGCAACGCTGGCCGTCCCTTGTTTACTTTTTCCTAGCTCTTACCAGCTGCTTTATGCTTTTCATTACCATGTCTAAGTGTGAGCAAAGCTCGACAGTCTTACCTTTTCGTCTATATCATATCGAGAAATGACAATGATATATATACCAACAAACGTCTGTATGATTCCACCACCAGCACCAATGGTAAGAGTAGTTGGCGCCATGTAGCGGCAAACCATACCTCAATGACCCGAAACATATATCGAAGTCCAACTACAGTCAGTCCTCAAGTCTGTCATGATATCATCGAGGTGTTGTGCATGCACGTGTAAAGCAGGGTGCATGCACCCATCGCCCTGTGCTCCGGCTAAGATGCCGTGCAACAGCCTCAATGGACCCCAAAGTCCTGAGGGTCGGCCAGTCCTAGTCCAGCACCGCTGGTCAGCTTACGTGAATGAATAGAAGGGGTAGAAGGGGTAGAAGGGGAGAAGGGGAAGAAGGAAGGGCAAGTTGTCAATTCTGAGCCGGGAGATCAATCTCGGGTGAAGTTGGAGAGAGTAGAGAGGGAGAGGGAGAGTGAGAGAGAGAGAGCGGATGGTCGACGGTGGGACTGAGCTCTCACCTTCTGCTGTCCTCCCGTTGTGTTTCTTGTTAATTGTGCTGTTCCAGTAGAAATGCACGCTGTGCGTCGTGTTGAGGGATATACTGCTCCGTACCTAACTGGACTGGATATGGGATACCTGCGGAGGAGGTCCCTGGTAGTAGGTGGTGGTGAACCACAGGGTCAGCCAGGGTTGACACCTGAGGCAGGAAATATGAAACATCCATGGATACAGAATCTGTCACAGGGCTGTCAAGTTTCATCACTGTTTCTTTCGATTGACGTTGCACTGTCCACACCACACTACCTACCTACCTAGGTAGATACCAGCATCGCCTAGATACCAGCATTACCTACCTGTAGTACCTACTGTACCGACCCTTCGATAACGATCCATCCATCGCAATGCAGTGCAGTGCATTGCATTGCATGCAGTAGTTCTAAACAGAGTAGTACCGTATGTACTGTATGTGTGTCGCTAGGTAATGCAACCAGTCCATGCGGCCGATGCACGCAGGCGCTGTAGGGTACAGGGTTCGCAGGCTGGCCTATGGAGTGTGAGATTCTGACCGTGGAGGCTGGCTTCTAAGCGCCGTGGAAGCATTCAGCCTGTCCTCTTTTCTGTCTTGGGGATAGAGCCGATCGTATGCATGCATGCATGTATTTGCTGCCATTTCCTGGCACGGTGTTGTATCTACCCACGAAAACGAGCATCCTCTTCAATGCTTATGGCCAGACCTTGTATCGGTGTCTTTTCACAGTGACAGCAATAGAGGTGGTGTCTCGCTTGTGTAAAAATCGGGGCGTTCTGTTGCCATGCTGACTGTGCACGCACCAGTCCCCGTTGCGCCGTACTGTATGAGGTAGTTCTGTGCCTGACGACCCGCCGTTTGTCGCCGCCGTTGGCAATAGTGCTCGCCCGAACACCACGCTGTCTCTGCCCTCTCCATCGACCGTGCACGACGACATGATCTTGGCAGGGCTTGACAGTCAGCCCAAGCTCACTGAACGGTGAAGTGGTGGAAGGTGAAGCCGGATCAGGCCGGAGAACCGTTTCAACTCGCCTCAGTTCATCGTGCCATGCTCTGCGTCACCCTTACTTGGACCTCTCCCTGCATTGAATATATGTAGACTGTGTAGATAGCGTGAGGAGCTGTCTCTGCTTCGCCTTGCCAGAGAGGGAATGTAGACATACACAGTGACAGGGACACGGAAGGGGGTTGGATGGAGATGGACCTTACAGCAAGCCTTCCAGGTTGATCACTTGGGTATAGGTATGCGTGAAGAGAAACCGTCACATTCGCCTGTGCAGCAATCATTCGCAGTCTGCCCCTGATGGCCTGAGGCTAACACAACGCCCAGCGATCCAGGCTCAGCCAATCAGAGAGTGAGAAACATTCAGCCGTTCTGCCTCATGCCAAGGGGCACCCGTGGCTCTAGCCACTGGCAGCTAGAGGCCGCTGCGGACCGAAGGGTCAGTGCGTGCCGAGCGAGTGTGCCTGTTGGATTCGATTTGATTTGTTCCGCCTCAGGCTCAAACTCTCTCTCTCTCTTTCTTCTCTATCTCTCTCACACTCTTACTCCTGCTCTCTCCCACGGTTGTCCCTGTTAAACTACCTACTTCCTTTAACCACTCTTTCTCTCGAAAACACGTACGCACATATTCTCTCTCTCTCTCTCTCTCTCTCTCTCTCTCTCAACACCTGCGCTTTGCTCTGTGCTCTGCTCTGCTCTACCCTTTATCTACAGCATCATTGCCTTCCTCGTCCTTAGACTTGTACTCGCAATATACCCCTCTATCTCCCTTCTCCAATCCGCCAGCCTCCTGCTTCCACCACTATCCGCCAGCAACGATCGACTACGTCAGTTGTCCCATCAACAAATTAGACCATCATCACTGCCATCATTCATTATCGACCCGCCTGCTTCCGATATCTGCGTCCGCATCGCTCTCGCCTCCTTCACACCCCTTTGTGAACAAGTGGGCGCGATTGTGTGTGTTGTTGTTGTTATATCTACCGACCTGCGCCTCGTCGACCCTTGAGGTTAACAGCAAAGACAACCTCTCCCATCCTACTCTATCGCCAGCCCTTGTGTTGCTCGGTTCGTGGTTGACATCTCGACCACCAAGATCATCTGTGTATCGCCTTCATCAACACTCCAGCTGAAGACAAAGCGCTCCCTCTCTTGCTTTCACCGGCAAATCACACTCCTCAACAACTACAAATTCACGCTTGACTTTGGCGTGTCACCTCTCTCTCACACCACCCATATACCGCTCGACGCCCCAGTTGGCGACGGTCCGGTTTTTTGCACCTTCAAGAGCAAGATCTCAAGCTTCGCCATACATACTTTGCCCACCGAAGTCGGCAAGGCCTTCTTCTATCCTCCTTTTATCTCTTTGTAATTCCTTAATCAATCACCTGCATTTTAACCTGGGAAACCACTCTCTGCTTTGATCAGCAGCTTAATCTCGGTGCCTACATCTCGAAATCTTCTCGGACGGACCACTGGCTTGTTGCAGAGACTGCCTCCAGCCTTTACAGTCAAGTCTGTCTTCTCGACCCGGAATTTGACGAATCTATCCTTCATAACTGCTTCCACCTTACTTGGACAGCAGACTCACGCTTTACGGTGTTTCATTGGACAAGTCGATCCCTCACGATACCTTTACGTCTTGATTCTTTATCCTGCTTTACCTGTGACGAATATCCCACTTCTTGAGCAATGGACGCTGGCGGCTTTGCTCACATGAATTACCACAACAATGGTGGCAACAACAATGCCTACCAAAACAACGGTTCCAACAATGCTTTCTCCACCAACGGTTTGGCAACCCCTGGTGCTGGCTTTGGCAACCGGGCCTCTCGCTTGAACTCCAAGCGTTTGAGTGTCGCCTTGCCCCCTAGGGTCAATCCTATCAACGAGAACCAGGTTGATAACCCAACCCCTCGTACTAGCCGTTCTCATCTTCTAGCTGGTCTACGTACTCAGCCCAAGACTCCAGCAGCTCCACCTGCTTCTGCTCCCTATTCCCAAACCCAGCACCAAGGTGCTCAGAGGTGGAATGACCAATCTGTTGGTGGTTACAACCAGTCTATTCCCCAGACTGCTACCGCTGCCCATTTCGACATGAACCAGCAGTACGCTATGAACGCTGCCAGACAGATGTATTCCCTCCCTGAACAGGTCTTGGCTCCTCCTTCTTTCTACGAGAAGGGCGATGAGATGGATCCGAGTGTGCTCCAGCAGATGCAGTTGACTAGCATGTTTCTGGCTCAACGCCAACAGCAGCTCCAGCAGCAGCTTGCCAACATCACTGCTACCGCCAACCAGTTTCAGGCTATGAACTTGAACTCTACCGGCCAGCGTCACTCTGCTCAGCCGTCTCTGTCGAACTTTTCACCTCAGAACTTTCAGATCCAACAACAGCAACAACAGCTACAATCGCCAGTCGAGGTTCAGCCTGGTGTCTATCTTGTGTTCGACCCAAACACGCAGAGCTACAACTACGCCTATGACCCATCTCACCAGGTTGCAAATGTGACTTCTCTGCAACAGCAGCAAGCTATGGCTCCTAGCCAAGCATACTCGCCTCCTCCAAGTGTGAGTGTTTCGCCTCCCGCAACCGAGAGACCCGCTCAGGTTCAAGGCCGCTCTTTCACTCCTCCAAAGAGGGCTTCGCCACCACCATCTGCTCTTGACAATGTTGAGCCACTTCCACCTCCCTCTGCTACCGCTTTCCGCCGCGGCCACAAGAAGGCTACTTCCCTTGCCATCAATCCGTCTGCTGGCGTTGCGGATGGCATGAAGACTTCGTCTGCCGCCACTTTTGGCTCTCAGCGTAGCGTTTTCCCACCCACGCCCATGACTGGCACTTTCGGCCCTGGTGCCGCCCGCGCTGGCGAGCATCCCGTTCGTCAGCCTCGCGGTCCACCCCAGATTGACGAGTTGAAGGCTGCCCCTACAAGCAGACACGAGGGTACCAAGAACTTCGCTACCCGTCAACGCCGTCGTGCTCTGGACAACCTTGCGAAAGCAGGTGCATTCAGGCGTGGTGCTGGAATTTCTCGTTCTGCAAGTGGCAGCCCAGCCAGCGAGGGTGAATTCAACTTCCACGGCTCTGCTGATGAGTCTCTCGATTTCTTCCCAGACCTAGGCAACGGTGGTAGGAAGATGAGCCCAATTGGATCCGAGATGAAGGAAAAGCGTAACAGCCAGGGCTCTTCGGATGGTTACTTCGGACTCAGCTCTGCTAGCAGCAGTGAGGCTGAGGATGGTACTTTCAGACACCCATTGACTCCTGCCACTCCAGTTGACGGCCAGCCCGGTTCCGTTGGTGCTGGTGGCGATAGGAGGAAGATTCTCACTGGGCTCATGAGTGCCGCCGAGAAGAGAAGGACCTTCGCCTGAGAAGCCATTCTCCTCCCTGCCATGACACCCGCCATCGATCTTGCTCGCCAAGGATCGACGTCTGAAGAAAATTCAATTTGTGAAATGTCATGGAGAATATTTTGCGAGTATCCACAGGGCTCACACCTGTCGTAACGGCCGCCGCGGTTCGCTCTACCACACTCTTTTCTATTCCAAACTCAGAGCCCGAATTTGGGCTCTCCCTATACACTATTCTCGGTCTTCAATGTCCCTCTTTCCCTCAACCGTGGAAGCAGGCTTTTGTTTGTCGAGTGCAAGGGGACACGGAAAATCCGAAAATCTACATGTCTTTTGCCTCCGTTTGGCAGCCTACACGCTTGACGGGAGATTCAATACTTCATTAGTCTAGACATTGCCAGCTAGCTGGCTTTGAAGCTCTCGACTCGACTTATATTGAGGGTCGAGTTCGACGCTATGTATGAACAATGCTTTAAACAACCATCATTACCTCCTTCCTCATCTGCAAGTGTATCTTTCAAACATCGGTCGTAGTTTTCTAAATGTAAATCTCGATTTACAAGTGATATTCGTTGATCTGACCCTCTGGCAACTCTCGAGACTCTTCGAGTGTATGCAGTTAAGGGTTAACTCATCTACCATGACAAAGAACTGTAGATTCGTTGGAAGCTATAGAGGATTGATTTGCACGATCTTCCCTCCCAGCAGGACAAAAAGTATCTAGTCAACACCACTATCGTCGCTCTCCTCTGCATCCTCATCCTCATCCTCATCCTCCTCGTCCTCACTGACCTCGCCGCCAAGCTCTTTGGCCTTCGCCTTGTAAGCGTCGCGCTTGGCCTCGATGTCGCCCATGACTAGCAACATGCTGTCCAGCTCCTCCTTGGCCGCTTTCTCTGCCTCCTTTGCGGCAGCGAGATCCTTCTTGGCCGCCGCCAGCTCCGTCGCGCCCGTTTGCGTCTGCCCCTTCAGCGTCTCCACCAGCTTGCTGCTCACCTCCAGCTTCTTCTGCAGCTCGCCCGCTTGCTTCTCCGCCTCGCCCTTCGCCTTCTCCAGCTCCTTTGTCTTCTTGTTGCTATTGCTGTTGCTGCTGTTATCGTTGCTGGCCTTCTTCTGCGAGGCCGTCTTCGCGTCGGACTTCGCCTTGTCTGCGTCCGCCTTCGCCTCTGCCAGCGCCCTCTTGCTCTCTTCCAACTGCGCTTGCACCTCGGCTAGCTGCTCTTCTTTGTAGGTGATTGATGCCGCTGCCTGCTTGCTCTCGGCTTGCGTCTGCTCGAGTTCTGCTCTGGTCGCAGTAAGCGATTTCTGAGCACCCTCAAGCTCTTTCTCCAGCTCGCTGAAGCCTTTACGCTCCTGTTCGAGCTCCGCCTCGCGCTGGGCGAGCGTCTTGTCCTTCGCAGCTACCTGCTCTTCGAGGCTGGCATAGTCCTGCTGCAGACCCGCAATCTGCGCCTCGCTCTCGCTCACTTGCTGCTTCAGTCGGCTTTCGCGCTCGTCTGCCGTCTTGACCCGTAGCTCCAACTCAGACGTACGCATCTGCAGCAGTTCGTGCCGCTCGCCCAGCTCTGCCTTTTCCTCCTCCAGGCTCACCACAGACGCCTTCAACTCCTTCTCCCTCTCGCGCGTCTGCTCCAGCATATCTTCAATCTCGCGTAGCCGTCGCTGCGTGTTGCCGTGCTCTGTCCGTTCGACATCGCCCGCGCGGGCTGCCTCAGCCACCCGCTGTTCTGTCTGTGCCGCCAGCCGCGCGATCTCTGCGTCCTTGCTCTCGATCACCTGCTTGCTATGCTTCTCTACCTTCGCCTTGACCTCTGCCATTGCCCGCTGACTCTGAGCTGCAGCTGCTTTGGTCTGTTCAAGATATCGTGCCTCTGCCTCGCTGCTAGTCTTCTCGTGCATCGCCTGCATCTGTTCGCTTGCCCTTCGCAGTGTCTCTATTTGAGTCGTCAGATTCTGCGCTTCCTTCTCCCACCCCAACCGGTCGTGTTCAGTGGCCTGTTGAGCAGCGAGGTGGGCTTCGTTGGCTTGCGCCAGTGCATCTTTCGAGACCTGCGCTTCTTTTCGTAGCTCGTCCAACACGTCCCGATCGACACCCGCTTCTGCTGAGGAGGCCGGTAATACTTCCACGCCTGGATCTTTATCAATCGCTTTCCGTAGCCGTGAGTACTCCACAAGGAATAGATCCACAGAAACTGCCGATAAGACACCCTCTGCATCGTCGGCTTCGTTGAGACCGTAATCCCTCAGGACCGGGTCGCGTCGTAGAGACAGTAGCGCTTCGAGATATTTGCTACGGCTTAGTTTTTGTGTCAACAAAGGGGCCAGTGTCCGTCTTGAGATGGGTGAGTCTTTGGTGGAGAATTCGTAGATTGTGCCAAGTAAGGCGGCCGAATAGCCGGCTACGGTAGGTATCGCAGCCGATTTAGCCGTGGAAATCAATGATTGCACGAGGCCAGACCCTTCTGCCAGGAGATCATCGATACCTTCGGCGTAGTCCCAGAGTAAGGTCATGAGGAGACTTGCGAGGCTCACTGCAATCCTCTCATCGATAGGATCCACTTGCAAGGAGGCGTGTAGCTGGCTACCGATCGCTTGGATGGCCGTCACCACATCCTCCCCTTCTTCTGCGTTGCCTTCTCTTACGCTGGCAAAGACGCTCTTGGCTTCCGATGAGTCGGCAAGCAGATCTTGCACAATCCAACTCGAGAATACAACGCTCGTAGGCTCTGCATCCGGATGCAATAGTGCGGTGAGTACATTCGCAGCATTTTCACGTTCGCTGTGTCCTGCGATGGCGCGTTGCAGGAAGTGTGCTTTTATCCGATCATGCGTCGCGAGATAGGCCTGTATGAGACTGCAAGCAGCAGCACGTAGTGTTAGCTCAGATGAGAGCTTGTTCGTGAGTGAGAGATCAAGGAGTCCTTCGATGATATATACTCTTGGCTGATCTGCGGATGCTCGAGTAGAGCCCCTCGCCGACCCTGTACCGTTGGCTTGCGCTGGGGTCTGCGAGCGTGACGGTATTGAAGATGCAGCCGAAGCCGGTGGGAGCGAGATGACAACCGTTTGAGCCGCAAACTGCTCTTGGAGGGGAGGGTTGTCTCGAATCAACTCTGCCGCAGATTTCATTGCTGCTGTTCGGATGGGCGATGGTAGATCGACATTGAACCCGAGGTCGATCAAAATCTGTGCTGCGCCTGCGCGAAAGAAGGCTTGTTGATTCTGTGGAGTGCTCGACTCTCCTGGCGTGAAGAGGAGCCGCAACAGCTGCAACAGTCCCCAACCACCTTTTTCTCTGTTTTGCGATAGGAAGAAAGCCTCATCCGCGACGTTCTGAGGCGGGAAAACCTCGGTCAGAAGCTTGCACAGCTGACCGACACATCCTGATTCTCGGAACATCGATTGATTGCTTGCGCTGCCCCCAATCAGGTTGGCAAGTAACGTTAGGCAGTCCTGGGCGGTGATGCCAGCTTCGGCAAGACCACCCTCGAGCTCTATGAGCGCGAATATCTTTCCAAACACATCTTCGAAAGCCACGATCTTCCTCAAGTCCTCGTTTGCGTTGCCAGTCAGGTCTACCAGCAGGAGAAGGCCTGCATTTCGTATTGCATCCCGAGCGTCATCTAATATCCCCACCAATCTTGAAACCCCCAGCGGCGCCGACAATATACATTCCTGCAATCTTGTTGGTCTAGAGGTGCAAACGGCGGATAAGATCTGCACGGCATATAGGCGGCTGTAGTAATCGGCATACGGAGAGGTTGGGTCAAGCAGGCTCAAAAGCATGGAAACGTTATCTTGTCGCTGTTCATCTGTGCCCTTAGCCTCAGTACACTCTCTTAGTTGGGGTCGCGAAGTTTTCGACATACCATCGAGAATTCATCTGCCATAAAAAATGCGATTTCATCGCCAGCTTCTGGACTGTTTTCATCCGGGTTGAAGAGCATCAAAAGCGTCTCGAGAATCAGCCGTATGGTGTCAACATCCCCCGTCCCTTCTTCTGACTTCTGTCCTGTACTACTTTGCCCCAGGCCATCCTTTTTCAACGTCGCGATGAGCTCTCGTAGCGACCCGGACGCTACTGAGGCAGGGTATTGTTTAGCGAAACTTCTGAGTCCCAGAATCGAATTCCGTCGGTCCTCCAGTAGCGTGGCTGAATGCAGTCGCGAACATAGTGTCTCAATGGTCGCCGTAGCCGTCTGGAGAGGCGGTGTCTTCAACATCGCGATTGTTGTTGCAGGTATTGATTTGTTTATATGTCTAACCTCCTATTTCATCTCATCATGTCGTCAACAGTATTCGTGTGCTGTGCTAAGCCATCCTTGCGAGGCGATAAGTCCTTCGTAGAGTTTAGTTATTACGACCAAAAGCAGCTTGCAGCCATCGACCTCTTCCAGTAGGTTGATTGTAATGACTGTCAAACCGCCGAGCTCATCGACAATTGTACAAGTTTCCCTTTTGCCAAACTTTCTAGAGCTTCCCCCAGATTCGCACAATGCCTATTGAGGGTTAGCTCAGGGTTGATGGTTCCGCCGTCCCGCCTTGCACGAGAACTAGCCGAGCCGCAGTACGATCCCGCCTAGCTAATCGAGCATTTCATTCTAGGTAATCTTCTGCTTCATGAGACTTCCTCTACATCGATATACGCATTCGCGACATCAGCCAGCAGCCTCGTCAACCAATTCTGCTCGGCTTCCACTTGTGTCGCCTCAATTCTGTTTACCGAAATCTGTCGAATCAACATATTTTCCATCGCTCGTCGTCGTAACCTAACAACCGATCACGTACAATCTATCGCCGACGAATCTCACATTGCGATTTAACAAGGTCTCGGTTTGAACGAGTTGTAGAGTTGCGCGACCGACACAATGGGTGTTCCAGCGCTCTTCAGATGGCTCAGCCAGAAATACCCCAAGATCATTTCACCTGTCGTCGAGGATCTGCCGGAAGAGATCGAGGACGAGAATGGTGTCAAACACAAGAGACCAATTGTACGTATCTCTTACATCCCTTTTCGCATCATGTCGCTGACCTCGGCATGTAGGATGCCACGAGACCAAATCCAAATGGTGAAGAGTTTGATAATCTTTACCTCGACATGAACGGTATCGTCCATCCGTGTTCACACCCCGAGGATCGTCCTCCCCCAGCGACCGAGGAAGACATGATGATCGCTGTCTTCGACTATACCGAACGTGTGGTTAACATGGTCCGACCGCGAAAACTTCTCATGATTGCCGTTGACGGTGTTGCACCACGAGCCAAGATGAACCAGCAGCGATCACGACGATTCCGTTCGGCACAGGAGGCTGCTGAGAAGGACGAGGCTAAGGCCAAATATTATGCAGAACTGAGGGCAAAAGGCCAAATGATAGAAGAATCTGAGCATGAGAACAAAAAGACCTGGGATAGCAATGCTATCACTCCTGGAACACCTTTCATGAACATCCTGGCAGCTTCGCTTCGATACTGGTGTAGTTACAAACTATCCACCGATCCCGCTTGGGAAAAGATGAAGGTCATCATTTCAGATGCTACTGTGCCCGGTGAGGGTGAGCACAAAATCATGAACTTCATTCGTTCGCAACGATCCTCGCCAGGTCACAACCCCAACACTCGTCACGTCATGTATGGTCTCGATGCCGATTTGATCATGTTGGGCATCGCCACCCATGAGCCTCATTTCCGAGTTCTGCGCGAGGATGTCTTCGCCCAAGACACAAAGCCTGGTCATTGTAGGTTATGTGGCCAACCTGGCCATATGGCCGTCAATTGTGTAGGTGCTCCAGCCAAGAAGGACGACGATAAGAAGGGCGAAGCGCCTCTCAAACCTTTTATTTGGTTGCATGTAAGCATCCTTCGAGAGTATCTTGCTATCGAAATGCATGCTCCAAACCAGGGATTCCCGTTTGATCTAGAACGAGCTTTGGATGACTGGGTATTCATGTGTTTCTTTGTCGGTAACGATTTCTTACCGCATCTACCTTCCCTCGATATCCGTGAGAACGGTATCGATACTCTCATAGCAATCTGGCGCGACAACATTCCTATCATGGGTGGGTATGTCACCAAAGACGGCCATGTGGAGTTGGCTCGCGCACAGATGATTCTGGAGGGCCTTGCGAAACAGGAAAATGCCATCTTCAAAAGGAGGAGGGAAACTGAGCTTCGCAAAGATGCCGCCGCTAAGAGACGGGCTGAGCAGCAAGAGCGAAGGCAGTCAAACAAGCGACCCAGAGTGTCCGGCCAGCAGGATTTCAGCAATTCTGGCTTCGACGAAAGTGTCATTACGAGAGGCCCAAGAGGTGCCATCCGAAAGGGTGAGGATCTCACACCTGATATCAATGCATTGCAGACCTTTGCACCTGGCTTGGCTCAGACCCGTCATGACCCTAGATATCTTACTCACCAAGATATTGTCGGTGGAAAATCGGATGTCAGCAAGGCGAACGCTGACAACAAGAGTGCTGCTGCCTTGATGAAGGAAAAACTCCTACAAAGTAGAAAACCGGCCGATAGCCAAAAGGCACAATTAGACTCTCTTTTCTCTGGCGAGCAGAACAGCGGCGAGGCAGCATCGGCTCTCGGCAAACGAACCAGAGACATAATTGATGAGACGACTGCCGATTCAGCAGTCACCACAGATCCAAGCACGCCAGGTCGAAACACACCTGACAAAGAAATCGCAGATCCAACCAATAAGGGCACATCTGGTGCTCTTGGCGGCAATAGTAAGAACGGCGAAGATGCCATGCCGGAAGACACGGTTCGTCTGTGGGAGGATGGTTATGAAAGCAGGTATTACGAACAGAAGTTTCACGTTGCTCCAAATGACCATGAGTTCCGTCATGGGGTCGCTAGGAGCTACGTGGAAGGTCTTTGCTGGGTGCTACTCTACTATTTTCAGGGCTGTCCTAGCTGGACCTGGTACTATCCATACCACTATGCCCCATTTGCGTCCGATTTTGTGGATTCGGGCATGGACAAAATGAACATCAACTTCGACAAGGGTAAGCCCTTTCGGCCCTATGAGCAGTTGATGGGTGTTATGCCGGCGCGGTCAAACCACACCATCCCGGCTGTCTTCCACCCCTTGATGACTGAAGAAGACAGTCCAATCAAAGAGTTCTATCCGGAAGACTTTGAGGTCGACCTCAACGGGAAAAAGTTCGCTTGGCAGGGAGTTGCACTGCTACCGTTCATCGATGAAAAGAGATTGCTTAAAGCTATGCACGAAAAATACCACCTGTTGACAGATGATGAGACGAAGAGGAACGGCATCGGCGAAGAAGCATTAATCTTTAGCACGAGGCATCCCCTGTTTGACGATGTGGCAACCAATTTCTACAGCAAGAAAGCCAAGACGGCTTCTGGGGACAGTGCTCCAAAGTTCAAGCTCAACAGCCAGCGAAGCGATGGATTGGCTGGTAAGGTCAGCAAGAACGACATCTACATTCCCAACATGGCGCTAGAGTTCCCTCTACCGACAACACAGAACAGATTTACCGACCTTGATGAGGATGGTAGCGTGACTGTCGACTATCACATGCCCCAGGTCAATTCAGTACACAAATCCATGTTACTGCCTGGCGTCCAATTTGCTGCCCCGGTATTGGACTACCAGGACGTGCAGACTACAAGAGACAAGGCGAGTAAGAGTGGACGAAGCTATGGAGGCGTACAACTAAGTCACAATGGTGATAGATCCGACGGCCGTAGAATTAACTACGCGGCTCGGGACAACAACCAGCAATATAATGGCAATCGCGGAGGCGGTGGTGGTGGCGGATATGGAGGCTACGGTAATCAGTCTTCCTACTCAAACAGCTTCGCCCAGGACATGGCGAGGAGAGGTTTCCCACCTCCACCCCCTGGCATGGCTTTCCCTCCTCCAGTTGGTATGGCTCAGCCTCCAGGTTCGCAGTACGGCTACCCGCCGCACCCTAGCCAACAGTATAACGGTGGCCAACGTGGCGGTCATGGAGGCTATAACGGCGGTCAAGGTGGCTATGGCGGACAGCACGGTGGTTATGGAGGGCAGAATGGTGGCCACCAAAGCGGTGGTGGTGGCGGCTATGGTGGAAGGCGTTACTGAACGAATACCCTTATAGAAGAGGGATCTGTATAAATATTGTTATATCGGTCGCGAGATGAGGCCGATCGAAATGCTCTCTTGGAGGCATTCCAAAGAATTACGAAAAGCAAAGTGCTGCTTCCGTATCGGTTTTAAGTGCGACTTTGCATAGCATGTGGTCGAGTAGACTTTCTAGACGATCCGTACATTCAGGAACCACCTGAAAATACAGTCACTGCCCGTTTGCATGTGACACAAGTCGACGTTGTCATCGTTCGTAGTCAACTGCATGTCTGCATCGTGCGTGTCAGTCTGTGTTTATTTTGGGCTTGCTTTCTGGGGTGTGGCATTTCTGGCCCCAATCGCCGAATCCACTACAATCCCATTGGTCTCCCAGCCTTTCCTTTAAGGAGGTAGCGTCGCATCCTCCTATGACAATCCCTACTCTTATTACTCAGAGAGTTCGTTCCCTTCGTGCAGAACGCCAGGACTACGCGAATCGGGTTCGAAGATGTTGAAGCGCTTTGCAGTTTCCCAATATCGAGCTGCACCCTTCGGCGATGCATGAGGCAAAGGGCGGTCATCGCACGCGCAAATCTACCCTTCACCCAGGTAAGGACCGGCATTGAAATCCTCCATGGTCTTCCAATCCTGCCGACCACCTACTCCGGGTGTGGGCTCATCATGTCCATTTCAGGACCGCGAAGTAAAACGCTGGTTCGCTGTGTGAGGCTGAATACCGCTGTGCCGTTTGCTTTCAGTCATGACTAGGTTCGTATCTATTGGCCTTGTCATCCTGTGATTTCTGTCTGGTAGCTTGCTCTCTTATCGCTGCTACACAGCTCCTGTCTCTATTTCAGTCTATCCTAAAGGAGCTCATAATCTGTACTGCTAGGCTTGCCTCACAGCCAAACGCGACAAGCCGTGGCTGTTTTCCGGTAAGCTTCTGCGGGTAGCGAGAGGAAGTATGTCTGGCGAAACATCACTTGGCAATGCGCCGGCGCGAGAGATCCAGCAGCGACAATTGTTCCCTAACATCTCCCGCAATCCTGCTACTGGGCGACCAACGACACCATTGGGGAAGGTACAAGATGCCGCCATGGTCGTATCAGAGCCCGCTGTCAACAAGGCTGGTCAAATGGCAACTGTTAGCAGAGGCAGACTCAGAGATGCCACTGTAGCGGTCTCAGAGACTGCTGTTAGCAAAGCGGCTCAAATGACAGCAATTAGCAAAACTGCTACCAAGTCCGCCACCAAGTCCGCTCAGATGACAACTGCGCAGGTCGCAAAGGCTATTAAGGACGTCTGGGACGAGTACAGTATCGAACGATTGAGACTGAAGGATCTAACTGAGCAGTGCTCTATAGAGGACCGGAAGAGGGCGCAATTGTTGCAAACAGATGAAGTATTCCTCATATTGGCTAGTCTTGGTGGACAACTACTTGAGTTGGGGGTATTCGATGCCAACATGTACCCTACTGCGCTCGCGGATACCAGAATGGCTCTCTCGTCAGTGGAACCAAGTTGGCTCTCAGAATGCTTTGAGAAGATAGATGCGGAGGTCAAGCTTCCCATTACGGCCGCCATGGTCTTCTGTGCGTTTTTCTACCCAATGCACGTCTACCGTGGATATGGTGCGGCACTCCTGGAGAATTGGGATTGGGGATGTCCAGACATAGAATCCCTTGAGAAAGAGAAGTTGAAAGAGCAAGGGTCTTGGTTCGCAAGATTAGGCAAAGATAAACCAGTGATACAGTCAAATCAAGAGATCTTGCAGGCTTTTGACCGCACCTTGCTTTCGTTGCAAGGGAAACCTAGATCTAAGGATTTTATGGCTCGAAGGCCTCCTATATCTGGCCTTGTTGCTAGCCATCCTAGCTACAGGAGGCAGGAAAAGAAGGATTACAAGAAAGATCTCGAGTTGCTGGAAAACTTCACGAAGGAGGTCAACAAACGTGGGTACCCTGGGCCGGTGGGTGAGACAATCGCATCATGGGCTGTGCCTTTTGCAACATGGAGAAGCAAATTCTCCTTCACGATGGTGAAAAATTGGGAGGATGTCCTGGCTTATCAGGTTGATCCTGGCCGTCTACTTTATGCGTATCTACACCGTGACGCCCTCTCCCTGATGCCAAATCAACTTGTTGCTTTGCCACCCGGATCATTGTGCGAGACCTTTGCTTGTTGGCTGGAGGGCTTGCCTGGCACAGATCACCGAGTTGTCAGATGGTCAGATCTAGACACAGAGGAATTCAGTAAAAAGATGCGGAAAGCAGACAAGACTGTGTGGCGTAAGCTTGGGCAGTACCCGTTACCGAACACTTTCGTCTTGAAGGGTGAGCCAGTCCCCAAACGGCCGAGCTTTGCTGTGGCTGCTTCTTTAGGAAGCGAATCTCAAACAGGTCAAACACAGCGAAACACAACGGCTGTTGAGCTTCCGACACAGGATAACGAGCAAGAAACAAGTCGAGAGCTTGACCATGATTCTGCGGTTATCACCAAACCAATTCTGGCACCTCCTCCTTATAACTTAGACGAAGCCGGTCGTGCACGAACTCTTTCATCACCGCGTGTGGAGGGAATAGAAGAGCCCGAACTCGAATCTTCGTCACCGTTTGAAGAGAGAGATGATCCAACACCAATAAGCTCTTCACCAGACGCAAAGCTGTACAAGGAGAAGCAAGCCTCTGTTTCCAGCCTTTCTACTACGGACCCTCACTTAGCCCATTTAAGAAAGAATTCAGGTATTTCGATAACACGGAAGCCTGCGCCTAAACGAGAGCTTAGCCAGGGCAGTCAGATCCTAACATCACCTAGTGTCTCTGAACCAGATGTAGTCGACGGAATGACCTATGGCTCTATACCGTCCCCATCTACCACCGCGGCCGTGCATGAAAGCTATCTTGATCTTTTGAATGATGTCGCCAACGGAAGAATTTCTCCACAGCAACTTCACCAGATTCTATCCTTTAGGAAAATGAGCGTCTCAGAGACACACAGTGCAGATGGTGGAGCGAGAGCTCAACAGCTAGCCGAATCAGAGGATCTTAAAACAAGTGTTTTGAGTACTGACGTTGCGCCACTTGCGAATCCGCCAGAGATGAAGGGAGGTGCCACAATCTCTGAGAAGCAATCCAGAGAAATATCGGTACCCCCAAGTATTGGAAGCAGTTTCTACGTACCACAAGACACCGCGGTCTTCGAGCTTCCCACTGAAAGAGACCCTGTGGAGACCGATGGCAGAGAAGTTAATCTGGATACACTAAAAAAGAGGGGGTTCAAGTCTAGAATGCCGGATGTAATGAGACCAATGCCTGCAGCAACTGACGAGCTTAGTGAGATGCCTGGTCATTTGGATGACGAAAATAATGGATCCGACACTTCAGTGATAGGACAGACAACCCAAAGCAATATTGCTACCTGCGGTGACACCAATGTCGCAACCAACAATTCAATAGACCCGAAGCCAGAAACCGAGCCGAAGGAGAATACACAGGGAGAGGCCCCAAATCGAGACGGAGGGCCTCGACTTCCGCGTAGGAGTATTGTCGGTGTACATGTGCCCACGATATTGAGACCAAGACGCCCTTTGCCTTACCCTAGATAGCTGAATATACCCCCTTGAACCAATGCTCTCGTGTTATGAGTCTCACTTCACCATCCAAATCATTCGACTCCGAGGCGCTTCATCTCATTCCCAGCGCGTACGAAATATCAAATTTGGTGTCTTCAATAATTACTGTTGTTGGCACCTGCTCATAAATAGGCAGTATCGACGCCAAGCCAAGTGAGGAGTGCTCGTGTACGGTAATCCAGTCGTAAGGAAGCCAAAGACATGCTCTCCACAACTAAGTATACGGTTGATCGTGCATTGTACTCATCAGCGTACCATCGTGCGCTTTCCACGCTATTTTCACGTGCCATGACATAGTGACATTGACAAGACGGAGATGTGTTGCCCAGCCTTCCAAGCAAATCCAAGGAGAGTCGGTCATCTTATATCTGTATAAATAATACGATGCCAGTTGTACCGGCCCCAGGAAGTCCGGCATGGCACGCCTCTATTTTGGGCATTTTGACAGCTGGGCCTTGGCGAGTCCAGGAGACTTTCACTTGGATCGCCTGAACCACCTGGTGATACTATCGTACCTGGTTCACGTGTGGCACCAACCCCAGTCACTCCACGAAATGCGGAGAATTGATTACTTCATACAATGGGACTTCGATCTCGTATCTCCTCCCTTTAGCCATGACAGGACAACTTGGACTGGGATTCGCTGTCTGTACCTTCATGCTAACGCCTCCAAAGTGGAATGGTTCGGTGGGATCTTCCCGCAGCCTGAAGTTCCATCATTTCTGTACGCTCTCTAATTGCAGGCTGTGAATCTGGATCTCCTTGGCAATGAACATTACAAGCAGGTTTTGCACTGGAAGGAAGGACATGACGACTGCTGATAATTGTCTCGCTGGCCTGATGAGGCTTTTGAACCGTCTGTGGCTGATGGCAACGGCTCAGACGTGACACCAGTCCATGTGAGACGTCACTGTCCTGAAAGAGATAGCCAAGTGTGCTGAGCCGCGCTTGGTATAAGAGCCCAGCGTGTTGCCCAGCACCGAGGAAGCTTGTGGACGAGGAAATGCACTGTTATGGACGGCTTGCCTTCTCTTTTCCTGGATACTCTGCCTGTCTTCTCCAATCTGGAAATCTGGGGTTGCAGCCCTGCCACATGGCCTCTCAGAATGGAAGTTATGGCTGAATATGCCCAGCGGTGGCCAAGAAGCATGTTGCTATTCTCTACCGGCACCGCATAACATGTCCGTTGATCAATTATGAAGCCAAAAATGTATAATAGGCAGGTCATGGAACAGTCAGTTGGCAATATCGTTACCATCATCACTTCCAGGTCTTCCTATCTGCCTTCATTGCTTCTGCATCCGATCTTCCCAGGTTCAAATTAGCTCATTCGTTAAAGCAACTAGTCAATCCTCTTGACCTTCACTACCACTCACTTCAAACCGTAAAGATCATACATCAGCAGATATGCGTTCCGTGGCCCTCTTCGCTGCTGTCTCGGCCCTCGTTGTCAATGTCTTTGCAGCTCCTGGAGGTGGCAGTGGCTACCGTCCAAGTGGACCTCCTTTCGGAAAAGGTCGCACGAGGAACTGTATGTCTGATGAAGACGCCGACGTCGTGGCCAGCACCTTCCGCGACTTGATCCGCGGATATACCAAGGAGCAGGCCCTCGCCGCTCTCACTGAGGATTTTGTTGACTACTCTGCCGCCGTCAGCATTGTCATCAACAAGGGTGGATCCGAGCCAAAGGATGTGACCGCGCCCATCTTCACCTCCAGAGACGAGTTCATGCAAGGTCATGGCAAGCAGAAGCCGATTCCCTTCGAGATCCTCGACGTTTGGCACAATTGCAATGGCACTGTCAGCATGCGCTGGGTGTCAAGCCGTTCCGCATTGGGTCAGCCTACTGAGGCTGCTGCTATTGTAAGTTGTACTATGTGACCGTAAGTCACGCCCTTAGACTGACCAAGCTCATGCAGCCTGTCATTGGTTCTGTCATCATCGAGACCGAGCCTGCCGAGGCCGATAACCCACTGGGCTACAAATACCGCATCCACACTCTCTACTCTGAATTCAACTCAGCAGCATGGCTCGTCAACCTTGGTGTCTTCAAGCCAAATGCCACTGTCACTCCTGTTCCAGCCGATAAAAGGGATGTTCCCCTCACCGCCCGTGCAGTTGGCTTCGGTAATATGAAGTGGTACGAAGTGGGCATGATCTAGATCCTGCGCAAGTGCTTGCTACTTGACGTGCATACATCATGACTGGGTAGTTGGGATTTTTGATGGGTGTTATTGTAACGGTTTCTTCAGTCCAGCATTGGAGACTGTGTATTGGGATTATCTGTACAGTGTCGATTAGCTTAAATAGTAATAACTAAAAACGCAGAGTGAGACTTGCATTCAAACATCTTCCTGTGTGCTGCTGCTATCGTATCAACGTACGCGGTCAACCCGACGATTACCGACTCAACAATATCCTTTGCCCAGGTAAGTGAATAAGATATCCGTCAACACCTGTAGTGTGACCACATTGTAGCCAGACGCATGCTGTTAGCCAGGAAAGGTTGTCACCCCCTTGGGAAATATGATCTTCTGTTAGTCTTAGACACCAGCTGTTGAGATAACAAAGATATACATGCTCAGTGCTGTAATCCTGGTTTCTTGTTGATGTCAATGTCTGGTTGGTGCACCCTTCAGCACCCGAAAGCATATCAACAAAATGAAAGTCCTGGAACAAGGACTCTCATCACATTGCTAAGATGTCGCATACATTGAGTACAGGCCCTCTGCATTGTCCTTTCAAATGCCTCGCGCGATGCCGCTTACTGGACAATGTAATCATATGCTAAGCAAGGAAGTTACTTACCCAATGACACGATCATCCAGATCTTCATTCTACCATGGACAAAAAATCGCGTTTCAGAGGACGTTGTTTGAACTTGCCTTATGAGTCCTGCCCACCTATTGATGGTGAAATGGTTGGAACAGCCCTGCATGCAAGAGATCTTAATCGGAAGATGCAGGGATCAATAGAGCCGGCACTACCTCCTACGTTTTAAGATGAGATGACGCCATGCGATGGCGCCGGGACTTTTGACTTATTAATGCCGGAGGACAACCAGCAAATTTCACCGGATCTCGACAGATCTAACCTGGAGGTGCTAGGCTCAATCCGAGTCCATTCTAGATCCATTTCATAACACGCCAGCTATGTAGTTCCGGCGGGACCTCTGGTGACTGGTATAAGTCAACCGTGAAGCCACACAAACACACTGGAAGCCTTCCTCCAACGCCTCGCCGACAGCTCAAACCATCATGACTGTGTCTCACAAATTCGTCGATAAGCTCGACCAAGAGCCAGCGGCTGCCCCTCCACCCCGCGCCGGCAACGCACCGAAAGTATGGACGACGTTGATCACAAATACGGCATACTTGTCCGGTCTCCTCACCCTCGATTACAGCCTCAAGCAACATGGGACCAAGTACCCATTCGTCGCCCTCTATACAGACAGCTTCCCGCCTGAAGGCCACGCTGCTCTCGACAAGCGAGGCATTGCCAAGCAGCGCATCGAGTACCTCCTGCCTAGCACACCCAAGGACTTTAGCAAAGATCCACGCTTCTATGACTGCTGGTCGAAGCTCGCACCCTTCTCGCTCGTCGAGTATGAGCGAGTTGTCCAGCTCGATTCGGACATGCTGGTTCGGCGCAACATGGACGAACTGATGGAGCTCGAACTAGATGGCACTGATCTGGCCGGCGAGGGAAAGAGGGTGTTTGCAGCCAGTCACGCCTGTGTCTGCAACCCATTGAAGAAGCCTCATTACCCCAAGGACTGGGTTCCAGAGAACTGCGCGTTCACGTCCCAGCATGACACGCCCGATGTCGCTCAGACTGCCGGTGCCCCTCCCACAGCTGGCCTGGCCATGCCTAATGGTGGCTTGCAGGTGGTCGTTCCATGCAAGGCGGTATATGACAAGATCGTCAACGCCTTGAGCAGTGAATTGAAGACGTCGTCCTACGAATTCGCCGATCAGAGCATGTTAGGAGATCTGTTCAATGGCAGGTGGGTTGCCTTGCCGTATACTTATAATGCACTGAAGACATTGAGATGGGACGGCGTCCATGACAAGATCTGGAGGGATGACGAGGTCAAGAATGTCCACTACATCCTCTCCCCAAAGCCATGGGATGAGAGTAAGGAAGAGAGGGGAACGAAAGATCCCAGCCATGCTTGGTGGTGGGATGTCAACGACAAAAGGCAGGCAGATGAGAAGTCAAGAGGCATTGACGATGGCTTTTAGATGATGCAGCCTACGGCGTGATGAGGTCTATGAGATGAGATATGAAAGGGATGTCATGCTGGACGCATAAAAAGGTGTTTTGATGTCTCGAGGGCAGCCAATTGAGGCTGGAGTGTATTGAAAGAGATACGTATGGGCCTGGTCGCATAGGGGTGTTCGTAGCCGTCGTTGCAGCTCTGTCTCATGAATGGGGAGACCACAATGTGTCTTGATTTGGCTCTCACCTTCTGATATGTTAGTCTCAAGGGTTACAATTAGTCTGACCAAGTAGCAAAGTGCTGTTCATCCAGGCGCCATGGTCATGTAACCGACTGGTGTCTTCACGATATGGACGTCACAGCACATTTCCGCACGATTTGGCATGAACCAACCCAACTCTCAACATCATTCAATTCAAAAGGTTGAATGAGACACGGCAATTTGAAGCAGTAAGGCTGAGAAGAACAAAGGGTCGCCATGATCGTCATCTCCCAGTACGGTGGTAATCCTACCTCCGTGTCAGTGGATATGTATAGTGTACATATAGGGAGTTGCCCAGATAAGCCCGTGCATTCTCACACCAGTGCACAACGGCATTCAGTCACACATGGCTGATACCGCATGTGTTGTGATTCTAACCAGGCCTTTGGGTCGGGTTTCATGAAACGCATGTGAGATCCTTCACGGCTTAGACATCGCCAAACTTGCGTGGCATTATAAGCGGCAAAATCCATACTGAGTAGAAGCCGGTTACAGGCCGGACGACAAGGCTGGCGTGGATTACGGTCCAATCTCATATGGTTCCGTCTCGTCTCATGCCGCTCGCAAGACCCATCCCAGACTTGCTAGGCGCAGAGCAGCATCCTGCACGACACATAGCGTACGTATATGGGAAGAAACAGCTGACCATGATTGATGTCGCACTCTTATACTTGAGCCCACACCACTCCCTCCGTGCAGGTTCAGTGGTTCGGGGGACGGGAAGTTCCAGGACCCTGCATTGGCTGGAGATGCAGCGAGGCCGCAGCCGCGCAGCAACGACGAGGGCGACAATAACAACAACAACACCGATAACAACAACGAAGACGACGGCTAGATCGTCCGCTAGCGTTTAAAGATCATCACCCCTACTCCTACAGGCTCCTTTGTCCAGGCTGGTGGAAAGGCAGAGCAAGACGCTACGTAGGTAGACAGGCAGTGTGTATTAGGGGTGATTTGACCAGTTCACACCTCCTTTAGGCCAGTCGCTATCTCGAAGCAGCAAGGGTGACTGGGGACAACAGCCAAAAGACGTTGCAGTAAGGGAAATTACACTCCCCGTCATACCCTCATGCCGCTGCAGTCCAGTTCAGTGCAGTCCAGTTAGCCACACCACTCTTGGTTCAGTCCTCCCTTTCCCCTCCTTCGACTCTTCGTTCCGACTCCACCGCCAGTATATCTGTTCGCCATCAGAACATCTTCCCTGTTCTGCTGCGACGACTTGCACTGTTACTGCCTCCTAACGACCCTGACGACCCCTATCCCCTCCAGCACGCGACCCTTTACGGCTGGCCCTTTCGACGACATCGTGCAAGAAGCATCTCACCCAGGAATCACCATTAGACCCTGAGCACGCGCCGAATCCTATTTTCACACCACCCGCAGTCGACACATCAATCTCGCAATCATGGGTGGCTCAATATCAAAGATGATGAACAAGATCTTCGGATCGAAAGAGATGCGCCTGCTCATGCTGGGCTTGGATGCCGCTGGCAAGACCAGTACGTCTCGAAATATGACACTCCTTAGCTTATCAAGGCTATCCCAGCCCATGCTGTAGCTAACTGTCTGCGTCTCTCCACAGCTATTCTGTATAAGCTCAAGCTCGACTCGGACGTCACCACCATTCCCACAGTCGGTTTCAACGTCGAGACGGTCACATACAAGAACACAAAATTCAACGTTTGGGATGTCGGTGGCCAGGACAAGATCCGCCCCCTTTGGCGTCACTACTTCTCTGGCACGCAGGGCTTGATCTTCGTGATCGACAGCAACGACCGTGACAGACTGGACGAAGCGAGGGCCGAATTGGCCAGGATTATCCAGGACAGGGAGATGAAGGATGCGTTGCTCCTTGTGTTTGCCAATAAGCAGGACGTTCCCGGAGGTAAGTTCCCTCGGAAAGATGGCTATGGATCTTGAGAGGACTATGGTGTAGTATGTGAATTCCGTTTGCTCACACTTACTAATTGACTCGTTGGAACAGCTATGCGACCTCAGGAAGTTAGCGACGCTCTCGATCTCTCACGCATCGCTAAGGACCACACCTGGAAGGTTGAGCCCAGCTGCGCTACCACTGGTGAAGGTATCTTTGAAGGTCTTCATTGGCTCAGCAACAATGTCAAGCTGCCCCCTAAATAGGCGGCACTTGACGTTGTGGCAAACTCGGCTTTCCACGGTGACGGATGGAAAGCGAGACCAATGCAATTTCGCCATCTTGCCTACTGGTTGGTGATCAGCGTTCTGTGCCAATGTGGACTCACAATTGAATGTGGGCCACTCTGGAAGACAGTACTATGACCTGCGTTCCGATCATAAATGGCTATAGCAACACACTTCCCGAGGCAAGGCAATGACATCGGTGGGTCACTAACGTGTTGCATGCCGGCATCGGGTGCGTTTGCAGCCTCAAGGCTGCGGTACAAGCGGCGTGGACGTCGACTACATCGAATTGCTCGAGCCAACCTGTCGACCATCACGACCTTTACGGGTGGGGGCGTATCAAGATCCAGGTCATAGTCGCCCTTGTAACCTGCCCCCTTGACGGAAAATGGCCGCCTCTTGAGGCTTCTATCACTTACCTTCTCCATTCTAGGTGTGCGTGAGTGGCCTGGATGTGTATGGGTCTCCCATCGACGCCCTTAGAACAGATACCCCTTTCTTTCTTGAAACCTCATTTTTTTCTCACTTTCTTTCTGGGACTTGTCTTAAAAGAAGATTTCATCCAAAGTGTACTTATATAATAATCTAGAGTCTTGATTACCTTCCAATTCCACATACAAGTCCATTTACAGCAGTCTCAACAGGAAAGAGCATGCTTACTTGAAACGGAGAATTGACAAGGTATTGTGAATCGGGTTTACAAGCCTCATTCTCAGGTGGGAGACTTGATTTGCACGTCGAGCAAACGACAGACGGCGTCAATTTTGTTTTGTACAATAGACAACTCAGCCAGTTAAGCGACGTCCTCCCCTACAACTCACGACGATCCCTCTGGGAATTGTTTTGGGAAGGCGTTAGCAATCGCTGGACCACGGTCACGCCATACGCTGCCCTGGTTCTGTTGGAAGATGGCCGTGGTGGTGGCCATGGACCAAAGACGTGGAAGTGGTGATGGGAGGAGCAGTGGCTTCGAAGTACGAAGCATCATTCATTTATCCTTTTCCACAAGCACCAGCCTGCGCTCAACCTCGCTCTCCACGTTCTCGTTCTCTTCGCCGTCAAACCTCAGCCTGACCATCTGGCCCCTCTCTCCTTTCATCAAATCGCTGGATTTCCAAGTGGTGCTGACGACTGCTTTGTAGAACGTCGTGGTATCTGGGTACTGCGCCAGCACGTGCCGGCCCTTGGCCAGCTCTGGTAGGCCTTTATTCAACTTTGGTATGGAGATCAAGTTCGCGACAGAGGCACGCATCGGCTGAGACTTCTCGTCTGACTGATCAATGTCCTGCACCTCGTAGCGGCGCTGCTTTCCCTCTCCAATGACGGACGTAACGCTGCAGAGAATACCCTCGCCCTCTAGAGGTTGTGTCGAAGAGTGGGTGTGCGAATTCTTCATATTGTGGCGGTAGAATACGATCTCGCCTGCCTTGAATTGGATCCGGCTGGAACTCTTGCCAGTGGTGGATCCCCCTTGGGATTGAGAAGCGGCGCCGCCGTTGGATTCCTGCTTGACAAGAAGCGAGGATGGGTCGGAAGAGGATGCTGGGGAATCGGGTGCGTCCTCGATCTTAACGCTGGGCTCACGCGTAGTAGCGGTGGTTGTCACGCTGCCGGAGCGAGAGATCTTCTCAGCGCCGCCGCCGTTGCTACCGCCACCCCCTCCTCCGCCACCGGTACCCGAAGCGGATGTTGATACCGAGGCCGATGCTGAAGCTGAGCCGCCACGCCCTTCCTTCGGCACGTGAAGCCTCACCTTCGGGCTCTGCCCTGCGCTCACCTCGCCAGCGCCAGCGGCACCTCCAGCACCGCTTGTAGCACCACCAGCAGCCGAGCCATTACCGGAAGCACTCGTATCGTCGCCTGCCACTGAAGCTGCGGCGCTTCCTCCTCTGGTACTAGCCGTGCCAGATGCAGCCCTCACCTTCTTAAGCTTGCCACTCGCCGCACCGGCGGCAGCCCTGCGGCCTTCAAAGCCGGACTCCAGCATTGCAGTTGCCGCCGAGGCCTCACTCGCCTCTCTCAGACCTGCAAGGATGTTGATAGAATCCAGTAGATTCATACCGTCGGAGTTGCCGCTGACCAGGTTCATCACTTCCTCGCACAGCTTCAGGTCTTCGCGGTACAGTTTCTCAAGCTTCTCGTCCAGAGCTGGGTCGGGTTCCTTGTCGTCTTCGAGCAATGCTGCTTGTACCTTCTCGGCCTCGAGGATCTGAGCGCCGAGCTCATTGGACTGTGCAACCATCGCGTCGACCTCATGTGACTTGGACCGTATGCCCTTCCATAGTCGGCGCTCTTCATCCGCGTCTTGGTTGTGATATGAAGAGTGGCCCGGTCTTTGGCGGTTGCGCGATGACATGCTGAGCTGTATGGCTCACACCGGCCTTGCCGCGAAAGAAGCAAGATGTCTGGGGGCAGTCTCGTCGGCAGACTGGCCAGCTATTGGGACTGTGTACGTGTGGCAATACTGATAACCACTAGTCAACGATCCTGGACCATTCTGCACGGGATCGAAACTGAACATAGAAATCACTCCGCAGCAGCCATTGGACGTTCAGTCCTCTTGCATTCGCCTCGAGTGGAATAGAACGATATAGGTACCGCGTGCTCAAGCAGACATCAACTACCTACCAGTGGAGAGTGTAACAAGCGCAATCCATCATCCCCACACATATGGAAGCGGCGCGGGGCGGGACGAGGCAGGCGCCCCTGTCGGAGATGCACGGATCGTACCGCACCCGCAATACGAAAAGTCGGCGACTACCCCAATGGGGCTAGACCGGGCGAGGGGCAGTGGACCCTAGCCCTCAGAGGCAACTCCACGTGGGCGCGGGCAGGAGCGGCAGGCCCAGACCGGAGGCAGCGCAGGACAGCGGCAGAGGGGAGCGAGGGAGAATTACCTTAAACGTTACGTTTGCGGCTTTCTCTTGCCCCGAGGCACGAAGCTCGATTTGCCTTGCCGCTGCTTTGCGCATTGCGCTGCACACGAGCCGCAACGTTATTTACTCCTCTCTCTCCTCCCTACATTCCGGCTCGTATTGACTCCTGCTTCTCTGATCTCTCCTTTTCTCCTGTTCTGCTTCCTCGCTTCTTGCCAGTCTCTCCCTCATTTCGACCATTTCGATTCGATTCTATCCGCTTTGCCTGCCGGTTCAAGACGTTGCGTCATTCGCCTGCACGAGCAAGCACGTTTCAGACATGCAGGTTCCGTTGATCCGCCTGCAGTGCGGTAAGGATAAATGCATGCATTGCTCGATCTGACAACGACTGACAAGACCTAGGCTGCAACAGTTACGAGTGGGGTATGGTAGAGCGACTGCCATCGTGAAAAGCGACGTCTAACTTATCGTCTTACAGGCAAGATTGGGCGAGATTCGGCCGCCGCTCGGTTCGCAGATGCACACAACCCAGACTTTTCCATAAAGCAAGACACGCCGTACGCAGAGGTACTGTGTCTGCCAATACCGATCTCTTCGAGGACAGCGACACTGACAATCTGCAGCTATGGATGGGAACACACCCCTCGAACCCGTCCAAGGATCTCACCACCGGCCGTACATTGCTCGATCTTGTCGAGGATAACCAACAGCTCATGTCTCCTTCAATATACGAGAAATACAATAAAAAGCTACCGTACCTCTTCAAGGTCCTTTCTATCAACAAGGCCTTGTCGATCCAGGCCCACCCGAACAAGAAGCTAGCCGAGAGGTTACATTCGCGAGACCCTAAGAATTACCCAGACGATAACCACAAACCTGAAATGACCATAGCCATCACCGAGTTTGACGGCCTCTGCGGCTTCCGACCCCTGACCGAGATAGCGTACTTCCTCGAGACCATTCCCAGCCTGAAGGAGCTCGTGGGTGAAGAGCAAGCAAATAAGTTCGCAAAGTCGATACAAGGTCAGGATACCACAGAGGACGAGAGCAAGACACAGGAGAACAAAAACGCGCTGCAGGCCACCTTTACGAGTCTGATGGAGAGCAAGCCAGAGGAAATCGAGGCCGCAGCGGCCAAACTTATCTGTCAGGTAGAATCTGAAGGCTCGAAATTTGCAGGTTCTGGTGGACCGTCGAACAATGGGCAAGAATTGGCGGATCTGGTGAAGCGAGTCAACTCGCAGTTTCCTGGCGACATTGGCCTCTTTGTCCTCTTTTTCCTCAACTACATCAAGCTCTCCCCTGGAGAAGCTATGTTTCTCAAGGCCGACGATATCCACGCCTATCTATCTGGTGACATAATCGAATGTATGGCTTCATCTGACAACGTCGTGCGAGCCGGATTCACACCAAAGTTCAAAGACGTCAGCACATTGACCTCCATGCTCACATACTCATATGCGCCGATCGAGGAGCAGAAGATGTCGCCAGTCGATTACGCATATGCAAAGCTCAACACGCTCGCCTACTCATCGAACAGTTCCTGCCTGCTTTACGACCCGCCCATTGAGGAGTTCTCCGTTGTGAGGACTGCGCTGGAGAAGGATGGCTCAAAGGCCACCTTCGAGCCGGTTGAGGGCCCTAGCATCATCATTGCCACTCAAGGTGAGGGCAGGATCTCTGTCGGCCCCAAGGTTGAAGAGTTGAAGGCCGGGTGGGTCTACTTTGTCGGTGCCACAGCAGAATGTGTCATCGAGAGTACCTCGTCAGAACCGATGGTCACATTCAAAGCTTTCTGCGAGTTGACCGAGGCACCTGAGACCGCAAACGGGACATCCTAGGCGTACCAGTATTGATGATTGTCCATGACTGGTGGTGTGGGTTGGCGTCTAGGATGGGTTTTGGTCAATGTCATTTGTACGAGTACCATGGTTCGCCGCCGGGCATAGCCCTGCTTTAAGGAATTGGAGATTCCTGTCCCTGCCTAGCCTGTAGCAGAGCTGAGCAAGATTGAAACTACTTCTTTCAACCAATAATGTCTAGTCAGTGGTGTTGCTCCTCACTCAATCGATCAACACCGTGAGAAATTTAGGCAGCAGTTCAAAAGATATACCCTGTTGTCCTTGACATGAAAAATGACACGTTCAATCGACCTTAAGCGTGGCTGTTCTAGAGTTCTTGAATGCCACAATCAGATATCATAGCAGTATAAAATTCCCGAGAATGTGGGTCAGATCTCTCGGTGATGCACTTTGACAGACTGATCAGAAATACTACTCCTGAATTACTGCCAATCGACATGTTCTCGCTTATCTATCAGATGTCGCTACTAGCGGCATGTGTTTCAGGAACGGGTCTTGCGACCACATACTTTTAATTAAAGATGGTTTATGGCCATGTACAGTACATCAAATAGTGACGTCGACGTTCGGCGTTTGGGATCGAGAAAACCCGTCCGCGTCGATCTATCGCGCCGCCCCCGGTCGATAACCCACCTGCACGAGCAACGCAGGGCAAGACGCAGTTGAGCCTTCATTATCTCCGAATCTACGTCCCGGACGCTCTCTACCTACCTACCTACCTACCTACTATAGGGTAGGAGTCGCACTCCCGCACGACACTATTCATCAAAGTCCGGACGACCTTTAACCTTGCCGATCCGCCAATCGCCCATCCTCTCGCTACTTTCGGTGTGAAGTTCTCCTCCAGAATGATAGGGTCGAGGAACGGCAATTCCAATCGTCACAACCAACTTCAATGTCCACAACGGTGAAGAATCTAGCCACTGCGGCAACAGCTTCAAATACCCTAGCTCCTGGCGACGGAAACAGAACAAGTGGGAGCAAGTATGCCATCCAGCAGCAACAGGCAATGGAAAATGCTTCGGCCTCAAAAGGTGGAAATTACAAAGGTTTCGTTGCTGGTGTCTTTTCAGGCATTGCAAAGTTGAGCGTCGGGTATGCCATCATTCCAATAGCAAATATATGCTTCTGTGACTAGGACCGGGTGAGGTGCGATTGCTGATGACGGAATGCAGACACCCGTTTGACACGATCAAAGTGCGCCTGCAGACTGCTCCCAAAAGTCAATTCTCAGGACCCATCGATTGCGTCCTGCAAACCATTCGAAAGGAAGGTGTCAATGGAATGTACAAAGGTGCTACACCACCCCTCGTGGGTTGGATGTGCATGGATAGCCTAATGCTAGGATCATTGACCCTCTACCGTCGCCTGCTGAACGAGCACGTCTTTTTACCTCGAAGCCAGTCGCGGCAAGGTTTCGACAAGCAGTCACCGCAACCACTACCTCCCGTCGGCCACGCTCTGGCTGGCGTCTTAGCCGGTTGGACGGTATCCTTCATCGCCGCACCAGTCGAGCACGTCAAGGCGCGCCTGCAGGTGCAATACAACGCCACCAAGTCTGAGCGTCTGTATTCAGGGCCGATCGACTGCACCAAGAGACTGGTCTCGTCGCACGGCGTAGCCGGTCTCTACCACGGCCTGTCCGCCACCCTGCTCTTCCGTACCTTCTTCTTCTTCTGGTGGGGCAGCTACGACCTGTTCACCCGCGCCTTGAAGAACAATACCGACCTCAGCGCGCCCGCCATCAACTTCTGGGCCGGTGGCCTCAGCGCGCAGGTCTTCTGGATCACGAGCTATCCCTCCGATGTGGTCAAGCAGAGGATCATGACCGACGATCTCGGCCCGGGCAGGAAGTTCCCCCACTGGAAGGACGCTGCTACTGCTGTCTATAGGGAAAGCGGCTGGAAAGGTTACTGGAGGGGCTTCACTCCATGCTTCTTGAGGGCCTTCCCTGCCAACGCATGTGCGCTTGTTGCATTCGAGGGCGTCATGAGGGTATTGAACACTGGGGATGTACAGAAGTTGAAAGAGGATTGAGATCCAGCGCGTTCAACATGTCTCCACGTCGATGGATACATCTTGACTGATGGCCAAGATTCCCATACTATGCATTATTTTCTCTCCAGGCAGCGAGGCGCTCGTATAGATCAGGGTCGATGAATTGATAGAGGAGCATATATATGTACATATATAGACGCAGGTGCAGTCTCAATGTTAGAATATGAAGGCTGATCGATTGTAAAGTGGGGCCCGACGATGGTGATTCGATTTTCTGCTGAACATTTATTCTACTCTCGAGCCAAAATGTATTGATATCTCCTCGACTTCTCTCTACATGAATGGTTTACATTCTAGAACTACACAAAAGCCCGCAATATCAACGAGTTTGGTCCGGATTATTTGCGTGTCATAACCACGTTCGACAGCTGTTCCATTCCGAGTTTCCAAGGTTGGCTTGTAGGGAATCAGGGTTGTTTTTGTCAAAGCTTTATATTCAGCAAATTGTCTTTCCTGATATCCCACCATCAATGATTAGCTCAGCTACTCAATATCCTCATTGGTCTAGTGGTGATGATTTCCGCTTGTCATGAGTATCTCATCCAAGCGCGGGAGACCAGGGTTCGATTCCCTGATGGGGAGTTTCATTTTTGCTTTTTTTGTTCTTTTTGGCATCCGATAAAACTTTATTCTTGTTCCCACTCTTATGTAATGGGCGGCAATCATATTCGTTTATAGTACCTAACCATACGAATATTGGTCACGCAGAAAACAAAGTACGTATGGAAGGGTGGCTGGATACAGTACATGCTCACAAATTGGACATGCAGCATTTCATGCCAACGCATAGACGACCTCAACATAGAAATCAGATATTGCGCGAAGTTGACTGCGGGTAGGCAATGTTAAATGATCATTTTCATGTTTGCTATCAAAGTCATAATTCGTGTTGTATCGCTTCAATAACATGGTCGCACTGTCATCCGACTAACCGATCTTAATCGAATGGGAGTCGTCTAAGAGTCTGTCCCTCACCTATCCTCTTTCTTGCTTCCTGAAGAGCTCCAACAGCGCTTGGAACTTGGATACCACAGCAGTCATTCCAGCCTTTTCCATCATGCGTATGGCCATGATGCGCCGAATGATCCTCTGCCACTTCTCCATTATCTTCTTCGTTCATGCCTTCCACTGCTGGTATGATACTACCGAACAGGAAATGCTGTGCAACAGGAAGCTTTGCCAGGACTTCAGCGACGAACATCTTTCTCATCCCACCTTCGATTTTCTCCCACGACTTCGCAGCACTGATGTCATCCAACATGGGACTGTGCCAGCGTAGACCCTCAACTCCAATTTTGGTGCTGTTCACCCAGGCAACTTGATCAAAGTAGAGGTAGTCGGGTGCGAAATCAGTAACGTATTCTGGATTGTGAATTGACTTCGGTGTCAGTGGATGTGTTTTTCGAGGTCCGTTTGGAGAACGCTTAGTCGTTGGAGGACAAAGCTGGCTAGCCCCAAACAAGAACGGTAGGAACTGGTAGTCATCCAGTCCCCAAACGCCGTGTGAACCGGCAGGTTCAAGGTAGTAGGTTGTCTGGATGTTCCGCATGAGACGCAGATATCGAGGGAATATGATCAAAGCAATCACGGCAAAGACATCCCGATCTTCGTCGTTCGATGTTGGGTTGACAGCAGGAAGCACGCCCACCTGCCTCAGGCACAGCAGCCAGAGTATGAAGTTCAACTCATGACCACTCCCGTAGTCGATTCTCTCCCGGTTGCCAAATGAATGGCGCAGGTATTCGGCACACTCCTGCCAGCATTCACATTCATCGTGGGCTTGCACATCTTGTGGAGCATCTTTTTGTGTTTCCCTGTCTGATTGATTCGAGACTAAACCCAGCAGTGAATGCCACCTCTTGATCTGGCCTTCGATACCATCCAGAAACAGTCTGAAGGCCGGGTTTCCAAACCGGCTGCCACCCACCTCATCTGGTGGATTGGCCTTGAGGAGGTCTTCTGCCTCGTCCAGTATATGTTCGAGCACGCCGATGACCTCCAAAGTTGCCGCCTTTGACTTTCCGACCTCTCGTGATTTGCGATCCCTCACAGAGTCGGAGAGTGTGAATACAAAGGCCACGATAAGCTCGTGTGTGGGACTTTGTAGGAAAAGTTTGTGAGAGTGCTCGCTCAGGATACGTTTGCGTGGTTTTAACCAGTGTTGGCTTGTCTCGAGGCTTTCTTGAGGAGGTAATGACGGGAATATAGGAGCAATCAGGTTCGGTGTCTCAGGTGCGGGTGCAGAATTCAGGCTTTGTCGAGGCGATTGTTTCGATGCTGCATTTCGAGGCGCACCTAATCTGGGTAGCTTTTGAGATAGATCGGGGGGGTATTGTGAGGCTGTGTTTGCTGGAAGAGGGTGGATTAAAGGCATTTTCGGAATATGATTGTCGAGTAGGAAACCTCTTGTGTTAGATTGAATTATGGCGTAGATCTTCAAACAGCGTGTATGGGTAATAGGTTGGTGGGTACGTATGATTAATCAGTGGCAGTAGCATCATGACAGTGGTACAAAGCGTACCTCAAGCTGAGCAGCTCTGAAAGAGGAAATGGCCAGTGCATGTGACTTCCTATCACGACACACATTGAATTGACGTCGCTATGCTAGACCCAATTCATCCCCACCCAATACACCCAATACAAGGAAATATCTTTTCTACGTGCATACCTAGGTACCTACCTAGTGAGTATGTTATAGCTAGTCAGTAACCAAATTAATTCTCCATGGTCAAATGTCCACCTAACCATGCTCTACGACCTTTACAGTGATCATATAGATACACTGTCTCTGAAACCGTCCTTCTTGTTCTCCAATCAAAGCTACTGTTCCCGAATAGAACAATATCTGCTTGGTCGCCTTCTGTGATTCTTGAACGCTCTCCAGTACGACTAGAATTCATAGCATCCAAGCCGATCGCCTCTTTAGCCCTGACACTAATGCACTCGTACAGAATTGCAGCATCCTTAACCCTGCCTGCTTGATAGATACCGACACCGTTACAGGCAAGGGTAAGAGGGTCACAGGAGCCTTGTGGAGTGAAAGCGTTGCCGATGTTGTTGATACCTATACAGGCGTTGATCCCGTATTCCTCAATCATTTGGACGATCGGTAGCGTGCCTCTGGTATACCCGTTCTTCAAGTCTTCTGGCTTAGGTCTCATCATGAACAGGTCACTTGTAGGTAGTCCAACAAAGGAAATAGGAACCTTTGTCTCTTTGATCTCTAAAGCAAGACGAGACCACTCTTCGGGCGAGAAGAGAGTGAGCCTCGTGCAATGACCGAGCACGACCGTCCTCTCAATACCAGAGATTTTACCTTTCCAGCTTTGGTGCTTCAATTGATCAAGAATGTACCAAACCATTGATTCCGTTGCAGGATCAACGTTGTAGTCCAAATGAAAATCCAAGTGCTTTCCGTGTTTCTTGGTAAGATGGACCATCCAATCCACGTTGCTGTTTGTGTTTTCCTTATTTGACTCGACGTAAGGCGTGCTTCCCATGGCCTCAACTTCTTTGATTGCAGCTGCTTGCTCCATTAAACCCCTAATAACCTCACCCCTCTCATCACTTGGACTACTGCTGAAGAGCGGAAGCTGTGCGAATGCGCAGATCTGTACTCTAATCCTGCCCTCATAAGCCTGCTTCAGCTTCAGTCCTGCCTCGAGACATTTCATACCTACACCTGCATCTACCTCAACAAAAGCACGCATGTGCGTCACACCAGCCTCGATACTCTCGTCCAGCACCCTAGCGCCACGCTCAAAAAGGTCATCCGGTGTAAAGGCAGCTTTGGCTGCAGACGTGAGATCCATTGCTTCCTTGAAATCGCCTCGTTCTAGTTGCAGATGTGAGTGCTTCGGATGCGAGAGCAGGTAAGCCTTGTCTAGATGGAGATGCGGATGACAGAATGAAGGTGTCAGCAGTGCAGATTTGCCATCTACAGTATCGAATTCGCCGCTGTCACAGGCATTATGGGTGGTTATCGACTTGATTTTGCCATGCGAGATTGTAACGTCCCAGGTACTATTCGTATGGTGTGCAGAAGTTGAAGGTGGCACAGCCGGTAATGAGACATTCTTTATCACTATGAGGTCGCTGTGCCTAGTTGAGTCGGGAGTGACTTGATCAGATCTCGTCGTCTTGTTGTTGTTGCGATCCATTGGAGTTGCTGCTGTCTCTAGAACAGGGGCAATATCAGTCACAAAGTGCTTTCTACTGCTGCGTTGTTTCTTGGTTGCTGCTTGCAAGGCTAAGAATGGAGACTACGTAGCCACGTCTATAGTCGAGTTAGGTAGATAAGAATCGCGTTGAAGGAGAAACCACAGGCATGAGCTCATGTTAAGTTCACAGCATCATTACCCGCCTGGACCTGCCTGAAATGGGGAGCGTGATGGTGGATCCATCGTTGACAGCTGCATTGATATCGTCGACATGCGGATATTAAGCTTTGAAATACCTCAACATCAAACATTTACCGACATGCATTCTGAGGATCGACTCCAAGGAAGATTTAATGTTGATGCTCTCTGAGAGCCATATCAGTGTGTGTTTAGATTGCAACGCATTTTCTGTTTCGCCGCTATTCAATTGTCTCTACGGTTGCAGCCCCTTATAGCTCCTCCAACATGACCATGAAAGGACGCAACCCAGAAACAGGTTATCCGCATACATTTCAAGATAGACAGAATCTGCTGCACACCATACTGGTAATGTGCCGGGCAACACACGGTGATTTCGTAGACGAGCGACTCCAACAAGCAGGACAGTCGAAGCATGAAATATCCGATTTTGACAGGCTCACGCCCCGAAGCAGAAGGCGCTCGCCATTGGATTGCCCAAATGGAAGCCAACAAAACACCAAACGAATGGTATACACCTCTGAACACCACGACCAGCGCATGCGTCTGCAAACCGCAGGAATCGCATCTTCTGACAGTTCGGAAAGTCGAGGTGTCGCCCTCTGTGCCCCTCCTCCGTTTCGCCCCTCATTTCGCTTGGTTGGCCAACAGACCTACTTTACCCTAACGACCCGGCGCGCCCTCTGCCCCATCCATGTCACGTTTGCGTCGCGTCTGGCAGTGCCTTGACCTGTATCTCTTTACCTAATCTCCGGAATCTATCATTCATCTATCCATCGACATCATCATCACCACCACCACCGACACTCTCGCTACTCGCGACCGCTGCGCACACCTGCCTGACGCCCTTCAGTCCATCTTCGGCTAACCTAACTAGCGGCTGACGATCTCGGCGTTCCAGAGCAGCACCCAAAATGCAGAATTACCGAACCGCACCACCTGGCGGTGGCCGGCGAGGTCCTGGTATGTTAATGTAATCTTCACCAGCACACGTCTTCGTCGCTTCATCTTCACACCAAAACCCCCGCCGCCCTTCTAGTCGAAGGTCTCTTGCCATTCCTAGAGCTCGCAGGCGCGTCATTCTTGGCGGTTGCCATTCACACAGGCGCACTGCATATCCACCAAAACATTGCGCGCCTGCGTTTTCAATCCGTCACACAACCAGTTCAAGACACGCCATGGCTGCAAACCATACCTCGCACCACCAGCAACACCGTCGCAAGATATCATTTGCTGACCTCGAGCGCACTTTTCGCGCAAATCCAGGCCCAATGGTAGCTCCGCCACACGCGAACCCACCACAGCCAATCCAACATCCAGAGCTCCAACGCAAGCTGCAGGAAGAAGTACGTGCGCGCGAACATGCCATGCGCACGCGCGCCGCCAGACCCACCGACCGCGACATTCCAGAGGAGCTCAGTGAGGCTGTTGTGGCTGGTGACGGAGTGGAGAAGTACAGACAGCTGCGGGAGGTGGAGCGCAAACTAGATGCAATGATGGTGCGAAAGCGATTGGAGATCACCGATAGTATGGAGAGGCCGTATGAACGTAGGGAGGGTACAATGCGTGTGTGGATCTCGAATACCGCGCAAGGTCAGCCCTGGCAGGCGGCAGAAGATGGGGACGGAATGGGAGACGACAGTGGTATCCTAGAGTTCGGCGAACAGAATTCTCAGGCGACGTTTCGACTCAAAATTGAAGGCCGCTTGATCGAGCCTCTGGACAGAGATGTCGAGGAGGAAGATGGACTCGAGGACGCCGAGAAGGAGAGATTACGAAGAACGCGTCCACGATTTTCGCACTTCTTCCGATCTATTACAGTTGACTTCGATCGCAACGCCGCGGTGCAACCAGACAGTATGGCGCAGATCGAATGGCGAAAACCACAGGAGCCGTCGGCGCAACCACCAGGCAGACAATCGGTCTCAGGGATCGACTTCTCAGGTGGTCCTGAGGCAAGCTTCGACTGCCTTGAGTTCGAACGGCAATCGGACGAGAACATCAACATCACCGTCAGTCTTCAACCGGAAGAGCAATACATTCGCTACAAGACATCGCCTCAGCTGACCGCGGTTACCGACCTCGACGAGTGCGACATGGCTGGTGCAGTGGAGGGGATATGGGAGTATTGCCGTGCAATGGGATTGCAAGAGGATAACGACCGCAGAACAATTGTCTGCGATGACGCCCTTCGCACAGTAAGCATTGACTTTCCTCAAGAAACGACCATAAAACATGAGCCAAGCCAACCACTAACACTTGCTTCTTCAGCTGTTCGGCCGCGACACGTTCTATTTCCCTCAAGTGAAGGAACTTCTTCCCCAACACCTGACACCGATCCCACCCATCCAGCTCGCGTACACGATCAGGGTTGACAAGCCGTACATCTCGTCTGGCAGCAAACCCACCATCTACGACCTGCCACACATCAGTCTGCCCAACCCCTGCCAGCGGCAGAATCACGCCTTCCACGCCTCCAACCGCCACGCCACACAACTGAAGCAGATCATCGGCCTCGATGACGATCTGGCGCTGGTCGTGCAGGCGATCCACCGCACGAATGCGAAGCGCAAGTTCTACACCAACCTGTCCAAGGATCCCAAGGGCTTCATCCAGCGCTGGGTCAGCAGCCAGAAGAGAGATCTCGAGGTTATCCTCGTGGAGGACAGGATCAAGCCTAGCGATCCAGATGCTCTCAACGATGAATTCAGGAGGGGTGGCAAGGATAGTGTGTGGAGTGGCGGCCTCGCAAGGGAATCGGTAGGCTTGTGGCTGGCTAGAGGGAAGGCGAGTTGAGCTTGCTCGGGATTTCACACGTCCGAAAATAATACGTGTGAAGACACGATGTTTACGGGATTTGGAGGATTTTGGGAAGGCCGGTGTTCCATGTCACCTCCACGGATGGTTCTTTTCCTTCTCCACTGAACTTTAGCGCATTACGAAGAGGACTTTATCGGCCGATAATTTAGAACTAAAGACAAAGTCGCTATTGTCAGGTCGTGTCTTGTCATACAAATTCCGTGGATCGCTTTACAAAGTAAGAAATACAACGAGAACCAAGTGTGGGAAGTATGTTCGAGATGAAGGAAGAGCAAGCATGAAGCCTGCCTCATCTTTGCATTGCTTTTTGGTACATAATGGTGCGATTCAAGCTAATGAATCGTCCGAGCGCGAGAGTAATAAATGTCATCTCCACGCAAGCCATCAAGATCATCACAAATGTACCATGTCTCTAACACAAAAGCCTTCTACCTCGTCAGGGGCGAATGACCGAGCGAACGAGAATCTACTCGTCATCCTCCTCACCCTCCTCACCAACGACGTTGAAGAACTTGAGGGTGTACTCGCCCTTGCTGGTGGCGACGACACGCAGCCAGTCACGGAGCTGCTGCTTCTTGAGGAACTTCTTGGTCAGGTACTTGAGGTAGCGACCGCTGAACTCCTGGTGGGCAACGACCTCGATGCGGCCATCGCCAAGGTTGCTGACGGTGATGTTCTCGCCGAGGTTGCCGGTCAGGCCATCGACCTTGATGCGCTGCTGGAGGAAAGTAGCGAACTGGGATGGGTCGAAGATGCGGTCGCTGGTTGGCTGCGAAGCGTTGATGATGAACTGGAGCGCAAATGTATGTCAGCTAACGTCTTTGCCGCAGGCTTGATGTAACGCTTTGGCGAGCGCGGTGTCGCAAAGATCTTACCTTCTTGGTGACCTTCTGGCCCTTGCGGCTAGAGGCGGCTCTCTTCTGTATCCAGGGAAAGAATTCACATGTCAGACATATCTCTCTCAAACCTACTGCGCTGTGCAGCTGATATTGAACATCCCATTGCAGACGCTGCTCCCAGACTTTTTCAAGCAGGAAGCAACGCGCATTGAGGCCGCGGGCAGCAAAGCGAGATACGTACAGGTCCAGCAACCATTTTGAATAGGCTTTTTTTGTTTAGGGAGGAGGTGGTGAGGTGAATTGAAGTTGTCGGCGACGTAAAGAAATGGATATCCTACGTCCTTGTCGAAGTTGTAAAAAGTCGCACCAGGCTTGAATTTCAGATGCAGCTTCGATATTGATAGCCGGCTAATTTTCGCCGTGGGGGCACGGGAGGTGAAGTCTTGGCATGCTGCGATGCGGTATGGAAACGGCACGAGCCGAAACATATTATGTCAGCTCCATGTGTTTGTCCATCAGGCTCATGTCACCTCAGAGGATGTGCACACGCGAGTCCGAAGGTTCAAACCAATCCTACGGCCAATGGCTGAGCTGCCTTGCGTCAGATAAGAAGAGCGTTGGTTTTCACAGCTAGCCAAGCAGCGTTTTCAGAAGAAGGAAGAAACAGAATGTTCTTCGGTGTTCAAGACTTGCCAATGCTCTCCTCTGCTACGGCGCCTTGGAAGACAAAGGAAGCTGGCACCTGCAAACATCACCGTCTTATCATATTGACCTCCAGTGCTGTATTCGGCCTGTATTATCACCATTGTGACGTTGGTAACAAGAGGCGCGGGCAGTTGCTTGTGGCTCAACTCCACTTCAAGATCGCATTTTTATTACTGTAGTGAAGGACCAAGGAAGGATTGGTGCCAAAAATAGACACAAGAAAGCCTGAGGCCGGGACATATGCAGCCTGACTCGGTGCTTCAACAAGAGCCACTTTCTTCCTCGGCTACTTCGACGACACAGAGAGGATTGAGAATTAGAAAAGAGTAGCATAATTCACTTTCAAAGTCTATGATAGACATCACTTGTGTATAGCACAATCTATACACAAAACTTTTCTAACATGAGGACCCTGCAAACCGAGCAGACCTGCCTTCCATTGAAAATCAAGGCGCTGCACTGGGTAACGGGTTAAAAGATGCAAAATATCAAGCAAGGGTCTCGCCTTGTCTCATATGGTAATGGTGGGTATGGAAGGAAAGCATCACGATACGAATAAGGAAAGAATCATAGATGCAACCCTCCGTGAGCGAGCCAAGAGAGATCCACACCCTCCACTCCTTCATACAGCACAAGCGCCGTCGTGTGGTATCAGGCTGCGGCTATCTGACACCAGCTCTACACTGCAAGATGCTGGCTGCTGCACTTGGCTCCCTCGTCCTCGTATTGGGGACCTGAGTCTTCATCATTGGCCTTCTCTCTCTCTCTTCGTCTTCTGAGCGCAAATATTCTCTACTTTCGCTTTCGTTTAGGCATTCTCGTTTGCCTTCCCTTGCATCTCTGCCAGATCCGTTGTTTCGCTGCCCGTTTGTTGTGCGCTCATTTCTGGCTATTCTACCGCAAACATGACGCCTGCCTCGGCAGGGTCGAGCCGTCTGGTCGCATCGCTCTCTCTACTCTCCCACATAACATCTGTAACGGCATTATCGTTATCCGCTTTGCCATTGGAAAAGAGCCTATCCGCGCGAGATGACAACGCTACCAACATACCGGCCGCCATCAGTGTTGCGCCAAGCCAGTACTGGGACGGCATAGACGGCCCATGGAGTTCCTTCGCCCTCCAAGTCGGTCCCATAAACAAAGCGCAGAACGTTCGCGCCCTCATATCGACCGTTGCGTACAACACTTGGACTGTCGGTCCCGATGGCTGTAACGACCAGATATCAAACGACTGCGCAGATTCACGTGGCTTCATATTCTACCCGAACGAATCCTTATCATGGACCGATAACTCTGTGTACAACCTTCGTGTGGAGGACAACCTTGGCTTAGACACATCTGGGCCTGTCGGGTTCGATACTCTGACTCTTGGCTGGCAGGGCGCAGGAGGACCCAGTATGCCACATAGCGTCATCTTCAACATCTACAGCATATACCTCAATTGGGTCAGTGTATTTGGCGTGAATCCACTGGGGACAAACTTCACCAACTTTGTCGATCCACAGCCTAGCTTTATGAGCTGGGCTTACCAGAACAGCAAAATCCCAAGCATTTCCTATGGCTACACCGCCGGCAACCAGTACCAACTGGGTGGATTGAAGATTTACGGCAGCTTGACCCTCGGAGGATATGACCAGAATCGCTTCGTGGCCAACAACGTCTCTTTCCCAATGGGAACGGACCAAAGTCGCGACCTGATAGTGAAGCTTCTCTCAATTAACGCTGATAAGACTACACCGTCTAACCTGCTTCCACATGGCGCGGTGCAAATATTCATCGACAGCACTGTCTCGCAGCTTTGGTTACCTGAGGCCGCATGTGATGCTTTCGAGCAAGCCTTTGGCCTCGAGTACGATGACAGCACTGGCTACTATCTCGTCAACGCCACTCAACGCCAGACCCTTCTCGACCAGGATGCAAAAGTGACGCTCACCATAGCACCATATACCGCTGGCAGTGAAACGAATTCGACTGTCGATATCGTCATGCCGTACGGTGCCTTCGATCTCAACATATCCTGGCCTTACATCGGCAACAACCTCTCAGCAAGTAGCTACTATTTCCCTCTACGTCGCGCCGAAAACGATACCCAGTATACACTTGGTCGCGCCTTCTTGCAGGAAGCGTACCTGTTCTCTGACTACCAACGCAACAACTTCAGTGTTTCTCAGTGCAATTGGGACGCCAACACGATCAACCAACAAGACATCAAAAACGTTCTCTCGCCCCATCTCACACAGCTTGCTAAAGAGGCCAACCAAAAGGCAAATTCAAAGTCTGGAATCTCTGGCGGCGCGATTGCGGGTGTTGTCGTTGGTGTCGTCTGCGGCGTCGCTCTCATTGGGTTAGGTATCTTTTTCTGGCGTAGACGCCAGCATTCAGCCAAACGTACAGCCCAGATAGAGCTCGATGAGAAGGCATCGACGGTAGCCGATGGCAAGGACGGCTCTGATGACGGCAGCGACTCGTCTAGACCGGCCATATCCCGTCCACTCGGTGGCGAGCTCGGCGGTGGTGAGATCAGCGAGATGGATGCGCCTGATAAGCACTTCGCGCAAGAGCTCGACTCGCCCTACAAGCTCGCAGACCCCAGTAAGGCCGGCTACTCGGAGATGGAAGGTGGTGGTCCCGGCTTCTACGACCCAGTCAAGGGCGGTTTCTACAATGGCGCCTCCGAGATGCAGGGCTCGACGCCTATCTTCGAGATGGCAGGGACAGAAGTTCACGAGTTGCCAGGAAGTCAGGGTCGTCTGCAAGGCAAAAGCGAGAAGTGAGCATTTGCGTTTCGTCTGATTAAAGAGGTTGCCGGTGTTCTAAAGCTTGGCGTTATTGGGTTATTAATGGGTTGGCGAATCTTGTTCACGGCCATTTAACGATAATGATGATCTTGGTCAATATATCAAGTGTATTTATCTAGTACTATATACATACCTACGTCCTCATTGCTGGACTCGAATAAAAGCAATACTTCCTAGCTATTCGTACAATACATACCTCACATTCGTTTGTGACATCCTTCGCGCTGGTCACTGCATATCTGGCTGTGCCGTGGAATATAAGTGATGCTGTTCATACGGAGTCGCCCATGCTCTTTTCCCAAAATCGAATTGGTAGGCTCTTTGTCTCTCAGCGAGCTGGTCACCTGGATATCGGTGCCTTGTCTTCTCAGCAAGTTTGACCCAAAAGCACCTACCCAATATGAATTACAGACCAAGCATTTTTGTAACGTATAAATGAAGATTAAGGATGTGTCTGACTGGACGAGACGTCCAAACGCCCACACTTCCCTCAACCTAGCATCTCCTCTGCAAATGCGTTGAAAAGCCCACTGAATATGTCACCGCCCTGCTCCTGGTCTCTTCTTTCCATTGCGGCAGCGTATGCATCGCCTCGCCTCGGCATGGCCAACAGGTCGAACTTGATCAGATCAATCAGAGCCCTTACCGGCAAAGCCGATACCTCCAAAACGTTGGCTGTGGTCATGAAGGTCAGACTCATCACCATCTGAGCCATGTCCTCAATTCCCGCCGGCTCAGTGACGTGATCCTGCAGCCAGTTCTCGACCTCGTAGTAATAAAACAGTAACGCGTTGCTATCGCTGAGTTCGTTGTAGTAGCGATTGAATCTCTCCAGGTGCCGGCTCATGGAACCGTAAGCTTCGAAGCGGTCCAGCAGCTCCGAGCTGGGCTGCTGCGATGTGAGCGCCTTGAGCGTAGCTGCTGGGCTGGGAAAGGTGCTATTGGAGAGAATCTGCGGCGAATCCTTGTTCAACGGCAGGTCGACAATCGTCACGACGACGGAGCGCAGCCGCGTCAACGGCACCATCTCGGCCTCCATCCCTATCGGCTGCATCGAAAAGGCTTCCGCATCATCTTCCGTCAGCTCGTCCAGCACCTGGAAGTGCACCATTGCGGGCGCCTCGACCTCCCAGATGTGGCACAGGAAGCGCTGGTCCGCGCAGTCCACGTACGCGAGTTCCACGCCGTCGGCCAACGGCTGCGCGTAGCGGTGCATCACGAGCTCGTCGAAGCCGGTGTCCCAGTCGAACGCTCCCGGCATGGCCAGGCTGGAGATGTACACCCAGAATTCCGTCGCGTCGGTGCTGGCCGTGGCGTCACCCATGTGTCTGACGAGACCTTCCAGTCTCGCGGGTGCATCGATGGCGGGCTCTGGGCTTTGGTCGGGGGTTGTGCCGTCCTCGTCATCGCTTTCGATCTCGATTGAAAGCAGGTCAGACGTCGCTTTCGTCAAGCCCAGCTTCGACATCCAGTCGACGAGCCGCAGTTTCGGCACGTGGAACGGCTCGCCTGTCTTTCCTTGATACTCCAGGAAAGACATCGTGCCTGGGACCGAGAAGCGGTTCAGCCGGTCCATTCGGTCAATCTGCTCCAGGTAGAGGTCGATCCCCTTGTCCACCGAGCGCCCGTGCCATTGGAAGAACACCACTCCTCCAAGAATGCCACTGATCCAAGGCGGGATAAATGTTGGAAGTAGCAATGCCAGAATGACCAGGCCGATGGTCTTAACCAGTGAGGGCATTCTCGCAGGTCGCGAATGTGGTCTTTTCGAAGTGAGATATTATAGAAGTTTAGAGCCAAACCAGGTTGTGTTTCCAGCGATCATGTCATGTCTAGCTTTACAGTAGTATCTACAAGTTCGACAATGGCTATATCGCCGCCACGATGCTCAATCAAGTGTGTAAAGATGTGGTAAGATGTGATGGGATCATGTCAGTGCAAACTAATCTCAGTCCATTTATGCCTACCTAGAAAGACGCGGAAATTTCCTTGGGTGCTCTTCAGGGAACTGCACCTTAGACAACAATGTGAGGCCACTTGACTCAGATACCAACTCATGAATAACCTACAAGACTTTCTCTCTTGAATGTTTGCAAGTTTTAGTACTTATTATATGTACTGGGTTTATATACATCTGTGTAAAGTGTTGTCATGTTTGGAGGTGAATTTCTGCTCGCTGCGTGAACTGTAGCGTGGGGTCGCGGCTTTTGAAAGTACCACAGCCAAAGACCAAAAAATTACATTTCCGACTGCTATATCTCTACATGGGTACCTATCTAACGTGTACCTCTGTCTGAAACTTCATAAGCTAAACGAGTTAAGAGATCGTTGGTGAAATTACTGGCTAGGACCTCATCCACAAAACTGCGGACAACTTGCTCTGCAGAAAATTGAACTCACGCATATATGCTCTCGCAAGGAACAGCATCCTATTCCCAACCTGAGCCAAAAGTATACCAATGCAGTATACTAAAAGAAAGGCATCTGCACGTGGTGTATGTCGCTCATGGAAGTTCCGAGCCCGAGCCCGAGCCCGTTCTCCAATCTAACCAGATCAGATGGTAAGAATGAGCAATGCCCTTGTGGCAGCCCACGTGTCCTGCTAAAAAGCAGACCAGCCAGACAAGTTACTTTACCATCAGCAATTATAAGCTTGCTTCTTGACGCTCGTTGATAAGGGAGGCTAAGCTCGTCCACATACTTCCAAAGTGCGATGCTGTTGCTTTTATCAGTAGTGGTAGCTATGCACTCCATCATTGCGAAGCCATGGGCTGGTGATCAAGACGGGAGGATAATTGTTTGAGTGTGCCTGCACATCAGATCTTATCGTCGTATTTGCTGGGCAGGCAAGACCAACCTCCAGCCAGTCTCTCGCCAACCTCAGCAGAATTGCACCTTGCACTCCAACGTATATTGTACGTGTACGAGTGTTGGAGCCGGGACCATTTGAGGTCCTGTAGACCAGCGTAGGTTTCACTGTCAGACTCCATGCTGAGGCTGCTGGCGCCAATTACAGAATGGTGATGGAAAAGCTCGGGCGCAGTGGCAACGCAGTGCTGCACCTCGCCCTTACAATCCGTGTGCATTGTGACATCGAACGACGACAGGCGTTCTGGATGCTCGTGTCGATAGAAATGGAGGATGCTCTCTGCTCTTGCCCGTGTGATTGCGTAGGCAAAGGTACAGAGCGGTGCGCTGTTGTAGATAATCTGCTGTGGTGACTTTGAAGACCCAAGATCTTTGTAATAGTTATTGAAAGTCAATGTCAGCTTGTTCCATGGCAAAGCATGAGGGTCCTCGTATGGAATTTCCTCGTGTCCATTGGTGAATTCTAAGCCACAATGACCCAGCCAAAGGACGTCCCATATCTGACCATAAGGCGAGAAATGAGGATCGAAGCTGCTTCGATTACGAGGACTGTCAGGATGTCTTTCCGCGTCCTTTGCGAGCAGTGCTTCGGACAGTCTTGCCATCTGTTCCTTGATGTTCACATCGAAATCGACGTCATCCTCGAATATGAGGGCGGTATCGTGACCTGTGGCAACGAACTCTTGCAAGAGTTGCAAATGCATCAGAGCCGCACGTGCCGCTCCTATTGGGACATCGTCTTTGACAAGCAGTTGGGCCTCACTATCGGGCGGAGGTTCCAGATTTGGGACGGTCAGATCGAGTCCCACCAGCTTTGCCGCTTCAGCGAGCCCTTGCAGTCGCCATGTGGTATGATCACCGGAAAGAACGAATATCGCGCCAAAGCCAAGCGTTGAATTGAAAGCACCGAGCTCCTGTCGATACGGCGCACTTCGAGCTGGCAAGCAGTACTTCGTGATGAAGAGGACAAGTACGATTGCGCCCACGACAACGATCGATTTTGAAGGGCGTGAGTGTGCAAGCATGGCTAGGGAAGAGTCGGTCGTTGCCACATCGTGGTGTAAGGTAGACGGAGAGCCTGAGACGAAAGGCCAGCACTATGTAGCCCGTATGCCGCACCTCGCCCTTTGAGTACCGCGCATGAAGTCAAACCCCTACACGTCCATCCGCAAGGCGAAGGCATTGCAAGCGAGAGGCCCAATAGAGTATAGCAGCGGGAGGCTCTTGGCAGTCCTACTTGTCAGTCCCTCTGCGTTCGTGAGCCTGGCGCGTACGCAAGGATGGGATTGGCTCGGGGGCCGCATGCATTATTTCGGGTGCTACCTCCAATATATCTCGCGAAGAAGAGCCGAGCATTTTATACGCATGTTCAGCCAGCTGTAAGAAATAGGCTGAGTCTTCGCCGTCTTTGTTGCGTATAGCCTACTGGCCATGTCAATTACCAACAGCCTCTCGTGTTGTGGCGATACACTGTAGATAGACGATCTGTCTCTCTTGATTCGACTTCAGTGCTGCCTTCATAATTTATGAGTATCCGTGCATAGCTTTACTAAATCCATGCCGTTACTCTGCCTTGCATGAGTTGTTAATTACTCGTACAGCCCCTGGAGCTTCGGCTCACGGGCTGCATCTACACAAAGCAGGGAATTAGCGGGTGCCAAAGCCCCTTCTTCCTAGGTAGTGTTTCACACACCCCCACAGTACCTGTTTACTGGTATCAGCATGGCAATCGACATTGTGTTCCCCCTCCATTCATATCATCGCCTAGCTGTTCAAGGCCCAGACATGCGTCGACCTAAAGACTACTACCTAGTTTGATGTATGTGTATGCGCTACAAATGTTTAAGATTATAAATTAGGTGACAATGAAAAGCCATGCTCCAATAAGTCCCGTGCCGAGTTCCCTCCAGTTTCCGTACGACTCAACAGCAAGACATGGCCAAGGCAAGGAGACTGAACATGTGCACTGATATCCATACAGCAAGCTGTTCAGAAGCCGTTTCGTTCCGCTCTGGCCGCACCCAGACAGCCAGTGGTCGAGGATCATTCCATTTCAGCAACGTCATTGTGCTGGCGCGTCTGTACCCAGCGGCGACCAGTCTCCGACTCATCATTCATCAGCTCGGTCGGTTCTGACACCGCATCCAGCTCTCTAGATATATTAGAAGAATCATGCATCTCAGCAAGCGGTACTTGGGACATCAAGGGATGATGCTCGTGTGGTGCGTGATACTGTCCGTTTCCAGGGCCTGGCCCATTTACAGATGCCTGTGAATCATTTTGCCTTTGTCGTCGGCGTCTGAAAAAAATGAACAGAAATATGGCCAACAAGCCCGCCGCCCCGACGGCACAACCCACTACGACACCAGCAATGGCTCCAGAAGATAATGTATCTGCGCCTCGTGATTTATCAACAGGTGGGCTTGCAGTGTTGCCTGAGCCACTTGTTGTATTGGAGGGCGGCGTCGGCGTTGTGGTCGGGGTATTGACATTTGGACCATGTACAGCATCTTCGCAGGATCCCCCGATCGCAACCAGGTTCGACTTTTCGGTTGGATTGGCTTGCCACAGTGTAAAGGTCTTCTCATCTAGGTTCACCATTATGTATGCTGACTGAAAGAATGGTAGTCCAATCAGGGTAGGATTATCAGCATTGCCAGTACCTTTAGGTGATATGAGCAAGTCGCTGATTGAGTTGTTCGCCACGATGCTGCCGCTTTCCGAGATATAACTGACAGGAACCACCAAGAGATCGTTGGGTATAGTGACACTGAGTCCACCAGATATATCAACTTGAAAACTACCGCTGTATCTGTTTAACATTAGTAAGGGGTTGAAAAAAATAGAGCTAATCGGGTGGTCAGAAGCTTACACGTCATCTGATGGAAATTCAGGCGTCCAGAAGTTGATGCCTGGGGAAGAGCCAGTTTGAACTGTCCTGGTGTAGTTGATGTACGTCCACCAGTAGTCATTGTCTAGTGTCATGATGGCTGTCCTGAAATCAGTCGCCAAGCAAGCGCTGTTTGGTCGAGGGTCCTGTATGTTCGAAATGGTTCCATTAGGAAATATAAGATTGAGGGCCGTGACCGTTGCAAACATTCCAGATGGGCAGTTATACGTCGGCTCCAAAATTGGAAATGTATAGTTCTTCCCTTGAACTTTTGCTGAATCGTACCCACCGAAGACCACAGATCCGTCCATCTTGTTTGAAGCAACAGCAGTGTCTTGACCCCACCAGAAAGACCAGACACGAGACGATATCTGATTCGTGTCCTTCAAGTGGTTGAGTAGAGTGCTGTTCTGACCTAGTCCTATCCATCCCTGTGGCCCATAATTCGGGAATATTTCGAACCCAGGCATACCAATTGGATAGTCGGAGAGGCTGCCGTTGCCAATGCTTATGTCATCGACCACCCAGTGGTTATACCATACATGTGCCCCGATATCCCTGAGTGTATCGGAGACATCGCCGCCAGCGGCTTCTACGTCTGCTTCTTCATGTGCTGTAGACGAGGCGCTGGGATCGTAAAGACCACCACGTTGAGTGACACATTCCTGCTGCTTCCAGTCACCACAGAAAGGTGCCGTCGAATTGTAAATCCAGGTATCGTTGAGGTAAGAATGAGGCAGCACAGAGAAGTTCTGCGGTGGCGAGCCAACTGAGAACGCAATGCCTCTACGAGACTGGCCGTTGGTGAGAGTGATGTCTGCGATTGGCACCGCGACGGGTCCTGGAACCGCACATTTGGCAGTGGTGAGCGTCACGACGATGGCTGAAAGCAACACAAAGACGGCGTATAGGTCCATTGCATGACAAGCATGCTACGATGATAGGTAATAGTACATGGCGCGAAGAGCAAAACGACGCGCAGGACCAAGGGAGTTCTATAATGCTGTGCCGCACAGCAAAGACACCCATGCGGCGCCTACAGCGCCAATGGCGATGGTGTCTAGACATCCAACACATACAGCTGCGGTCGCCGACCTGCCGGCCAATGGAGCTCTGTGAAGCCCATGCCTCGCTTGTTATCGGTCTCAAATTGCAAGTGCATTGCCAGTTGTACCGCTGATTTTAGTTGACACGGCAGAAGGGCAACTAGCTGGGGGGTGTTTGAACCGGGTTGCATGGCCGATGCATGAACTCATCGCCTTCGGCATGAATGATCCCAGTCAGGCTGGTGGGGAAAATGATCAGGGAGTGTCCTGACATGTGGTGGCAGAGATGTGTTGTTGTTGTTGTTTCTGCTCCGAGCCGTGCCCGTGTTCATCTGCATCTGAGCTGGGGCATCATTTCAGCAGGGAGGACAATCAACTTACCTACCGATACCTACATGTACAGTACATACTGACCTACCTAGGTACTTTCAAGTGAATTCAGATTCAAGGGGTTTCCATTTGGGGGCTATATCGGCATCGGCAAACCTTCCTTTCTTTCTTCAGACATTTCCAGCTCGAGGCCTGTCCTCTGGAGACAAACGCGTGAAGTGGGGAACCCAAGCGTTTGTTGACGGCATTTGTTTACTCAGCTTGCAATAAACACCACGCGCGAACTGCGCCTTCACGGATTCATTGGTATTCGGTCAAACGTTTGTCAGTTGCATACCACTTCTCGTCGATCCCGATTTTTCCTTAGCTATGGTCGCGCGAACCGCCAAGCGCTCGGCACAGCGAGATCAAGTCGCATCGGACTCTGAAGACGACCTCGCGAATGCAGACTCAAATCACCTTCCATCGCCAAAGACCAATGCTGCAAACTTGGGCGCCCATGAGACCATACCGCCAAAAGCGACCCGAAATACAAGGCCTTCCGTCAAGCGCAAGGCTGCGGCCCCAAAGCTTCGGGCAGCGCTTCAGGACCTGACGAATACGACACATGACAATGTGAATGAGGGATACGAACAGGACGAACAGGTGCAGCCCAAGTCCAAACGGGCAAAAGCTTCTGGCGCTATCTCGAGGAAACCTGCCGCTGCACGAGCCGCCAGTGAACCTTTGGACGATGCCGTACAAAAGGCCAATGTCCCGCTGCAACCGATTGCGACAAGTGGAGCCAAACGAGGTCGACCAAGAAAAAACCCTGTCCCTGCCCTTAGTGCGATTCCAGAGTCTCGAGTGCTTGCTGTCGAAGAGGAACACATCGAGCCGTCCATCGAGATAGATGAAAACGATATCAAAGAGGATCGAGAAGTCGAAGTCGCACAATCGCGACCCAATCAATCCATTCACCGGCAAAGGACAACATCCGCTCAACCTTCGCTTCGCCCGAGACCGTCAGCACGCTCGGTATCCATACATGCTAAGGTTGGCTCTGTCGTACCGCCGCAACGAGAGCGGAGCGGTAGTGCAAGTGACATTGGTACACGAGAACGCCGTGGCGGAGATGCTGAACTCCGTCGTCGACACAACGATTTGCAACAGAAATACGATGCACTCGAACTCAAATATCAATATCTACAGGAAGTCGGGAGGGAGGGCGCTGACGCGAATTTTGAGAAGTTGAAGCATGCATCGGATCAGAAAGCCAAAGATGCCAATGAATTGATTGCCAACATGAAACGTGAACTGGCCGAATTTCGGAAAGCCAATAGCGGAAGTGCAGCTGAGACTTCAAGCATGCAGAAGCAGATCAAAGATCTCACAGCTAACAACGAAAAGCTGAAGGCCAGCATTGACAAGGTCACAGCGGGTAATACCAAGGCGAATGTGGAGATTAAGGAGCTCAAGGATTCACTACAAACATCACAGAACGAAGTCAGATCGGTAGAGACCAAGTTAGCCGCAGCACGACAACAACTCAGCCACCTGGCATCGCAAGAACAAGAACGGCCTAGAGTTCCTGGGTCCGCTACAAAACCGTTGAATGGGAACAGCAGGCTTATTAACGCCAATTCGCCTGACGCGATCAAGGAAGCCAAGATGAAGGAAAACCTCTACAGCGACCTTACCGGATTAATCATTCGAGCAGTCAAGCGAAAAGAAGGAGAGGATGAATATGATTGTATTCAGACAGGTCGTAACGGCAGTAAGTTCACGATGATACCGGTCATTTCCCTCATGTTGGATGCTTACTTATGTCTTCAGCCCTTCACTTTCATCTGTCCGTGGCGAACGACAGCAGTAACGCCAATCCCAAGACACCGTCAGGCCTTTCATATGAGGAGGCAGAGTTTGCGTATGAGCCGTTGCTGGATGAGGGTCGAGACAGAGAACTACTTGATCTTCTGCCTGACTATCTGACGGAGGACATCTGTTTCCCAAGAAACCATGCCGTAAAGTTTTATACACGCGTTGTCGAAAGCATGACAAGAAAATTTGTTGTGGAAGATGATTAATACAGGTCAAACAGGATAGTCAAACACGACTGGAGAGGCTATATGCGTAATGCTGGATGATTAGGGGCGGTTTTCGATGTGCTTGTTTTGGCTTAAGATACCACAGATAGTAGGCGTTATTGACACGATTAACGAACTGTGTTTTCATGCTATATGCCTTTTCTGCGACTTCATATAGAATCTTGCCATGATAATATTGTCCAAAGACCTCCCACTGGTGGTAGCTTCAACCGAGTTCAGCTACCCTCACCTTAAGAATGATGCTGCTCGGCTTTGCATTGGACGGCCTTGGCATTGCCGTTGCCGATGCCGTACCGATCTACACATGTATTCACATTACCATGCTCCATCGACTTGTGACTCGTTACCTGGAATCTCCATATGCGCAACCAAACACTAGCTGGAAACTAACAGGCGCTCCAGGAACCATGTCTATCTGGCAATCCTATCGCGGCCTCGCGCCGAGAATCCGCGTCTTTGTGGGATTGGGGATCATGGCATATGCCGGCGCAGGTATCTTTCTCAGTGACCGCGCCGAGGAGAGCCTTGGTTTCACACCGACAGATGAAGACAAGAAGCGATTGCAGAATGCTATACCCAAAGTTTACATGGTGGGAAAAGAGGACTACGAGCGGAGCAAGTGAGCGAAGGATACCGTATAGTCTTTCGACAGACTTGAACACAACAGCTGCCCATTTAAGGATACTCGCAAACAAGACTCTCACAATGCCTTCTATTGAAATCAAAATAATATGTTGCCGGCTGGGAAGATAAGGTGAAATGGAGAAATTACTTGCGATATGGTCGAATGACTTCTCTACAAAGTCTCGGTCTTGGTATAATCAACATTTTTGAAAGGGAACTGCAAATCGGAAGAGAAGGAACGGTACGCGTCTGCACAACAACCAGTGATGTGCTTTCAAGTCATTCAAAGATAATGGTTCTGCAACCATTCATCGCTCGTTGATTGCGTTGGAAATGGAGCAAAGTATCTTCGCTCAACATGCCTAGATTGACAGGTATCCAAAAGGAAAAGAGTTGAACAGTATAAGATGACCAGCCACGGGAACGACGGTGCTTCATCTATTGTCAATGGGCCAGCGGCCGTCATTATTCACATTATCTGATGGGTTCCGCTCTGCAAGATGCGATGTCCTCATACATAGGACGAGGCGTGTATGAATGGGCCAATGAGGAGGAGCTGTCTGAAGGAGTGCACAACCAATACACTCTTCAAAACCGCTCTAATCCTTCTTTGATAGGAGTCACAATATGTCTCCTTTGGCCGCGTTTATTCCCACCTGCTCATATGCTGCACTTTGCAAAACACAAATCATCCTCCGCCGGATGTTCATCACATTGCTTAAGGGCATATTATCAACATAGCAAATTAGACCACTCCTTGTATGCAAGCTTGCGTTACCTCTAGATTGATTCTGTGCCTACCACGAGCACACCATCCACCTTGTCTGAGTGCATGAGTACCCACCTCTGCGCGCCCTTGCCATCGCCAGGGCCGACGCAAGGAACAATCGCCAAATGAATTCGGCCAACACCGAGCCAGTCAGATCGAGCGCCACCGTCGTATTCGATGTCGTGAGGCTCGAGCGTTGGATCTTATCGGAAGGTGGCAGCGTTCGCCCCCAATGATAGATAAGCCTCCACAAGCATTGATTCGGAGGTCGCCAAGCTTTGGAGTCTCCAGACCAGCGTGGGATGCTGAACTCTCACGACCACCTTCCATTCGCAGCATGGCTCGCATGTATGATGTTCGTGCCGCCTAACTCAAATAATACTGGTGGAAACTCTTCCCATACATGTCTAGTCGTCTTGGGAGCTTGACCCGTTCATTGGCACCAATGCCTTGTTGGTTGTATTCGGTTTACGACTCCACCTCAAAAGACCGGGAAATGGAATGCCGGTCAAGACTCGGATCAGGATCAATGGATCATGGCTAGTTACGTGCGTTTGTTGATAGAAGAAAGTATAAGAAGCCGTGTCAACCTTCCCCTGGCCATGCATTGTTGCGACTCGGTTACCTGACTTTCCAATCAGCTTCCAGTGGTCACGATGCACTTTGCGTTTCTGTTGGCAGCAGCGGCAGCTGGTTCTCTGGCTTTGCCATCTAGCAAATATGTCGTCCATGAATCCGTGGGCGGTCAGCGGAATCGCTGGAAGAGAAGTGCAAGGGTCGATCCAGAATCGATCATCCCACTTCGCATTGGACTGACGCAGAAGAACCTGCACACTGGCTATGATCGATTGATGGAGGTATGTTTAACATAAATCTCGAATATGTATTGCCTGGAGCAAAGTCTAAGACGGTGAACAGGTGTCTCAACCTGGATCTGCAAACTTTGGCAAGCACCTCTCTGCGAGCGAAGTTCACGACATTTTCGCTCCCCATGAAGAGACAACTGCTGCTGTCCGAGAGTGGCTGCACAGTGCCGGTATCAAACCGGCCGATGTTATGCACTTTGAGAACAAAGGCTGGCTTGGTATTGACCTGCCTGTCAAGGATGCTGAACGTCTGTTCAGGACACAGTTTCATGAGCACGAGAATACGAAGGGTGAGGTCCGTCTGGGCTGCGATGAGTATTCCGTTCCTAGCCAGCTCGTGGAGCACATTGACTACATCACTCCCGGCGTTCGACTCTCAGCTCCAATGAAGAGACGTTCAGTCGAAAAACGCTCTCAGGCTGCCTGGGGTCACTGGAAGCCCCAGCCCGGCCCATATGGTCCACCTCATTTCCCTCCAGGGCACTTTGGCGGACCATGGCACATGCCTCCAGGTGCTGGAGACCTACCAGAAGACCTCCAGGGTTGTGCTATAAACTTCACAACCCCATGCTACAGGGCCCTCTACAACATTCCCAATGCCTATGATATGGGGCTCAACGTATCCGGGAACTCTGTTGGCCTCTACGAGAGCGGCGACACCTACTCGCAACAAGATCTGAACTTGTACTTCCAGACCTATGCTTCTTACATTCCTCAAGATACTGCGCCAACTCCGGCTTTCATCGACGGTGCAGAAGCACCAGTTGCGGCAGGCTCGGAATACAACACTGGAGAATCAGACATTGACCTGGCAATCGTTTACTCTTTAATCTATCCTCAAACCGTCACCTTGTACCAAACTGATGATCGCCCTCGGTCAAATGAAGAATCTACTGGTGAACTCGAAGGCTTTCTCAACACTTTCCTCGACGCTCTCGATGGCTCATACTGCGATTATACTGCTTATGGGATTACTGGAGACTCTCCAGGCATCGACGCATCGTACCCTGATCCCCTCCCAGGTGGCTACAAGGGTCAGAGACAGTGTGGCGCTTACAAACCTACCAAGGTCATTTCAGCCTCTTACGGTGAGGCCGAGGCCGATCTTCCCAAGAAGTACACTGAGAGACAATGCAATGAATTCATGAAGCTTGGACTGCAGGGTCACACCATCCTCTTCTCGTCCGGTGATTATGGAGTTGCCTCCTTCGCAGGAGATGTCTCGCCCAGTGGATGCTTGTCTGGTAGTGGCCAGAATCAGACAATCTACACCCCAAACTATCCTGTGAACTGCCCGTACCTCACAGCTGTGGGTGCCACGCAGCTCAACCCGAACCAGACAATCAAGGACCCTGAGAGTGCTCTGCAGACTCCTCTGGGCCCTGGTCCCTACGCCAACTTCGCTAGTGCCGGAGGTTTCTCCAACTACTTCAAGGCACCTTCCTATCAAAAGGGCGCCGTCTCGACATACTTCCGGAACCATGACCCAGGGCATCCTTACTATGTCGTAAATGATGACGCCTCCAATATCGGCGCAAACGGTGGTATCTACAACCGTATCGGCCGAGCATACCCAGACGTGAGCGCCAATGGTGCCAACTTCCGCATGTTTAACAACCTTACAGATGAACACTGGTTCGGAACGAGCTTGGCTGCACCGCTGTGGGCTTCCGTTGTCACCTTGATCAACCAAGAGCGTGCTCTGATTGGCAAGGGACCAATCGGGTTTTTGAACCCAACTTTGTATGAGAACACCTGGGTGTTCACGGATATCAAGAACGGAAGCAACCCCAACTGCGGCTCCAGCGGCTTCTCCGCTGTTGAAGGCTGGGACCCCATTACTGGCTTGGGCACTCCCAAATACCCAGCATTGCTAGAATTGTACAAGCACCTGCCTTGAGTAAGAGGTGTGTTAGGTATATCTTGCTTCGCCTACGGGTCGGTATATAGCATCACGAGCCATGTAACAACGATGTATGCAACAAATGAAATCAATGAATGTTTGCAATTCTGTTTGTTGAAGAGTGAAGATTTCAGCTACGTCTGCAACTTGTTCCAGCACTAGAGTGTGTGGTTTTAGACTCAAGAGGAGTCAAGTAAGTAGTGCAGTGCAGTGGACGAACAGCAGAGAACAAAGTGCCAAGCCCTACATTTCCTGCAAGCATCTGTCTAGGTTGGCAGGCAAGTGCTGTCGCAACTCCGTCATCCAAGCTGAACACCACCCCTCCTCCGTACAGATCTACGGGACTCACAACTACAAACTTGTCTCGCATCTGTTTTGCTCATAAGCTCTTCGCGTTATATTCCCGCGTTCATATGATCCTCCGCGCTGCTGTTGTCGCTGTCGCTGCCGCACCTGTCGAACGTCTTCCTGCTCGTTCCTACCTCTACGCAATTGCTTTCTGAGTCGACACCCCAAAGCACCATGGCGGCGGCGGCAACCATGAATGGAAATACACAGGCCTTTGCGCCGATTCTCTCTGCCCTGGCGACCATGTCCAGTACTGCAGACCGATCGCAGAAAACCCAAGCGCACAACTTTCTGGAGCAGTTCCAGAAGTCGTCAGAGGCATGGTCGTCGACATTCGCTATGCTACAGTCACAAGAGAGCTCAGATGAAGCCAAATTGTTTGCTGCCACCACGCTGAAGGGAAAGGTACGGTAAGAACTGCGAGGCCAGGTATTCGGGACACTGGTGAGGCTAATACTTTGGGTTGACAGATAATCTTCGACTTTCATCAACTCCCCCGGGAGTCTTTGCCTTCGCTACGGGACACACTACTGAGCCTCTTGGCGACCTACGCACCCGGGCCGAAACCCATTCGAACACAGCTATGCATTTGCTTGGCCAATCTCGCGATCCAATTTCTAGAATGGAAAAATGTTTTGGAGACAGTCGTCTCCACATTGGGGAGCAATCCTGCAAGCATAGGCTGTGTGTTGAAGTTCTTGCAGGTTTTGCCAGAGGAAGTCACAGAGGGGAGGAAGATCGCGCTTACAGAAGACGAGCTAAGAGATCGTACAATAGAACTGCTGGAGCAGAATGGTCAACAGGTACTGCAACTGTTGATCCAGTATGCTCAATCATCGGCAGAGGCGAAGAAGGACCCACTACTATTGGACTGTATAACGAGCTGGCTAAGGGAAATACCGTTGAGTGAAATTGTGAGATCCCCACTTCTGGATGTTGTGATGAACGCAACTCAGTCAGAAGAATCATTCGATTCTGCTGTGGAAACTCTCTGCACCATATTTGGAGAGACGAGATCAACCAACGACTATTTGACCGAAATCGAGCTGTTGTACCCACGATTGGCAGCTTTGCAACCAGAGATCGGAAAAACAGCAGAAGCGGGTGATTGGACGAACTTCAAGGGCATTACAAGGATTTTCGCTGAGGCTGGTGAAGCATGGGTGGTTCTGATCGCTCAGGATCCTCAGAAGTTTCGAGGATTGGTGGAGTGTGTTCTGGAAGCATGTGCCAGAGATCAAGAGAGGGATGCATTGAGCCAGACGTTCAATTTCTGGTACGAACTGAAACAATACATCGTATTGGAAAGATACATGGAGGCGCGGCTGCAACTGGTCGATGTTTATTCGAAGCTGGTTGATGTCATGATGGGTCACCTAGAATTCCCCCAACCCGAGGATGGGGATGGTGGCGACTTGTTTGAAGGCGATCGTGAAGCTGAGGATAAGTTCAGAGAATTCAGACACCATATGGGAGACGTGTTGAAGGATTGCTGTGAGGTTATAGGCGTCACAGAATGTCTGCAGAAAAGTTACACCATTATTGAGCAATGGGTGAATCATTTCGGTGCACAGGCTAGAGCTGGCCATGTCCCGCAATGGCAGAAGCTGGAAGCTGCCCTATTCAGCATGCGAGCGATGGGACGCATGGTTTCTCCCGAAGAGAACATCATGCTGCCACGTCTTGTACCCCTCATTGTACAGATCCCAGACCAGGAGAAAGTACGCTTCCAAGCTGTAATGGCTCTCGGAAGATACACCGAATGGACATCCCAACACCCAGAGACTCTCCAGGCTCAACTCGACTTCATCATGGCAGCGTTCAATCACAGCAATAAGGAGGTTGTGAGAGCAGCGGCCCTGAGCTTCAAGTTCTTTTGTGTTGACTGTGCTACTCACCTCCGATCATTTATGCCCCAACTGCAGCAATTCTACGAAATGGTCCTGGATCAGCTGCCGCCAGCTTCCCAGGAAGAGCTCACAGAGGGCGTTGCAGCCGTACTGGCGAAGCAACCTCTTGATACGCTATATCAAAGCTTCAAAGTCTGCTCTGATCCGGTCGTGAATCGCCTCATGGCCATGGCTGAGGCTGCTACAGACAAGGAGCACAAGATCGCCATTGCGGATCGCCTCAATCTGTTGACAGTCTTTGTGCAGAATGTTACGCCGTATGTCGAGCCATCAAAGCCACATCCAGTGACGCCATACTGCGAGGAGATTTTGCCAATACTTGGAGCCATCGCAGAGCGGTTCGCCAACTTCGTCCCAATACTAGAGAGAGTATGCAGGTGTTGGCGATATATGGTCCTATCTTATAGGACGCATACATTGTCAATGTTACCAGCGCTTGCGGCTAGACTTGCTGCAGGTTTCACAGCCAGCAGACAGGGATGCTTCCTGTGGGCAACCGACAGTATAGTGCGAGAGTTCAGTGAAGTGACTGAATACACCCCACAACAGACCATCAACGATGTCTATACCTTCTACGAGCAACAGGCAACTACGTTCCTGCGCGCACTGAACGATTTGGCGCCAGAGGAGCTCCCAGATGTTATTGAAGACTTCTTTCGTCTTTCCACCGACGTTTTACTATACCATTCCAGCAAGCTTCTGCTTTCGCCTTTGATGCAGCCTATCCTCTCAGCAGCTTCGACATCCCTCACCCTCCTTAAATCTGAGCCTCTGCTTGCCACACTGCACTTTTTGCGCGATTTCATGGCTTACGGAAGCGAAGACGCCCCATCATCTCATTTTGACGACCAAGAGTATCGCCTTTCCAAGAACCCTGTTGAGGTTCAGCAAGCGGTACAGAAGCTTGCCCTGCTCGAAGGAGAAAATATCGTCCAGCGCTGTCTTACTGGAATGATGTACACATTTCCAGCAGACTGCTTCCCAGATGCTTCTGGTGTGTTGCTCGCGCTATTCCAGCTAATGCCCGAGCAGACTGCCGAATGGGTCTCAAAGACCGTCAATCTACTACCACAAGGAAGTGTCGCTCCTCAGGAACAGGAACGCCTGATGAGGAATATCGGCCAACGAATTCAGAGTGGTGAAGTTCGCAAAGTGAGAGGTCTGCTCCAGGACTTTACCAACAGCTACAGGAGAAGGAATGTTGCACCGAGGGAAGGCTTGGGGAGATTGGAGGCTACGAGGTTCAGATTTTCTGGTTGAGACGTGATATGATGTTCACATTTGATAGAGTCTGGGCTGAAGCCAGTGAATATCACACGGCTATGACATGACGGATTGAGGGCAATGATGTAAGATGACGGGGCACATAAAAGAAGATCAGCGATAGCTTCGGCATTCGAGAAGGGATATCAGGAAGGGTGGTTACGTCTCAAAACGTATTGATTGAGCGAGTTGCGATAGCATTATGCATCTTGATGCTTCCAGCGCGGTTCGGAAGATGGTGTCCCATATGCATTGAGATATCGGTCGGCTGCCGCTGTTGGCAGCAAACTCCTATACATATTATCATTTTGATTCGTTATACGAGCGGTACTGTTATATAGATGTAGCAGCCCCTCTAGTACTGCACGCCTTGTTTTGTGCCTATATTACATGGTAAAATTACATACAAAGCAAGGTCCTATATTTGCATCTTGCGCTGAGCGAAGCACTGCATTGGCGCTAGTATACCAACCAGGGTCCATTCATTTCCCGTTTCTGACAATGCTCATGTCTTCGGATGTATCGCTCGCCAGCTTTACCCTGGTGCTAGAAGCATCTCTTACGGACTCGAAACGCTTTCATAGTGTCGCAGAGCGACATTACGGGATATTGCCTTGGCACCGGAGCAGGCTGTCTTGAGCAGGGCAAGTAGAAATGGTGGTGTCGGTCCTCGTCTGCTACTCTCATTATCCGTCATGTTGTGGGTTTTTTAGACGGATTGCTGAAATTAAAGCCAGTTGGGTAACGAGAACCAGCTCAAGCGGCGCTCAAGCGGGCGCCGCTCATTGGTAGAATATGTTGACCTTCCTACCTAGGTAGGTACAGACCGCATTCCCATCTCGCCTCTCCAAAGTACCTCCTTATGTCATGTATTGATAGCCCACCGAACCCTTTCGCTGGTAGATACACGGGTCTTTCAGGTCCAGCTCTTGTTTATGCCATAGAACTCACTGGTCTGCGACATCGTCAGAGGGCACAATCAATACCGGAGCAATCGCCACATGATTACCTAACCTTCACCCCTGGCCCTTGTCGCATTTGGCCATGAAGGAGCCGGATGTGTCGATTGCTCCGCCCAATGCTGCCGAAAGCAAGCAGTCTTCTGAGCAATCGCCAGAAGATGGGTCACTACTCTCTAGGCTGGTGTCGAGAATGCGAATCACACCTCGTCGTGTCACGATTCTGGTCTTGTCACTGCTCCTCGTAGGAGCAATTGTTATTGGACTCTCGGTTGGACTTACTAGAGGGTTACCTAGAGGGTCGAGAAAAAGAGGTAATAAGGGTCCTATGATATCCTGAGTTATGAAACCCGCTAATACCTTGTCTATGTTGTAACAGCAGAGCCGGTGGACGACTATTCGCTCTCACAGCGGAGAGAGGCCATCAAAAATGCCTTCACTTTTGCCTGGGACGGCTATGCCTCGCATTGCATGGGTCACGATAACCTATGTCCAGTGGATAATACCTGTACCGACGATTATGGCGGATGGGCAGTCTCTGCTCTTGACGCTCTCTCCACGGCTATCATCATGGAGCTCGCTCCTGTAGTCAACCAAATCCTCCACTACATAGCCGAAGAACTTGACCTCAGCAAAGTCGTAGGTGGCACCCAAATCCAGTTCTTCGAAGTTGTCATTCGTCACCTAGGGGGCATGATATCCGCCCACGACCTATTGACTGGCCCTTTCTCTAATCTGGTTGAGGATGCCGAGCTGGTGCAAGGATTGTATCAGAAGATGGTCGAGCTTGGCGACATACTGAGCCTGGCTTTCAGTAGTCCAGCTGGGATCCCTTATGACTGGGTCAGTCCGGACGGAACTACGAGTCCGGGTCTCACTGTCGCTTTATCGACTATGGGTTCCAACATCCTCGAATTCGCGCGCTTATCAGATATCACCGGAAATTCTACCTATGCTACACTCGGGCGCAAGGCAGATCAATATGGAATTTCCCCCAACCCTGAGGCATCCGAAGCATTCCCTGGCCTTCTTGGGAACCAAGTCAACCTACTGGATGGTGATTTCACTAACTCAGAAGGAAGCTGGGGCGCTATGTCAGATTCGTTTTACGAATACCTCCTCAAAAGTTTTGTTTACGACTCGGAGAAGTACTCTGAGTATTTAGATCGATGGATGGTGGCAGCAAACAGTACCCTCAAGCACATGGATTCTCACCCGTACGGACGGCCAGATTGGCAACTGCTTCCATCCTGGCAAGATACTGAAATACTGACTAGCATGGATGCATTGTCCTGGTTCGCCGGCGGTAATTTCCTGTTGGGCGGAATGGTAACTGCTAATGAGGCTCTCATAAACTTCGGTTTGGCACTTGCGGATACCGCTGGTATAATTTTCAATTCTACCGCTACTGGTTTAGGACCCGAGTATCTTGCTTGGAATACTTCATGCAGCAAAAACTGGGTGGAAGAATCTTGCTCTGCGGATAACTCTGTTGTGATCACCGATCCTCGATACCAACTCCGCCCAGAGGTTTTCGAAACATGGTATTACGCCTATCGTGCAACGAACGATTCCACCTATCAAGAATATGCCTGGAACGCATTCCTCGCCATCAACACCACCTGTCGAACCGAATCTGGATTTAGCTCGATCCAAAACGTAAATGCGCTGAAAGGAGGCAGCCTACTCAATGTACAAGAGAGCTTCTTGTATGCTGAGGTGATGAAATATCTCTACATCATAAACGTGGACGTGAGTTGCTCAGATCGCGGGTTAAGATACCGGTTTGACTATTGAATACGAGCAAGCTGACGGACGTGCTTCTATAGGATCCTGCTGCCGAATACCAGACCCAGGACAGCTCCGCCAATGGGGGAAAGAAAAATGCCTGGGTCTTCAACACTGAGGCTCATCCCATCAAAGTGAATGGCCCACCCGTATGAGTGCGTGACGATTGCATTTCTGCATCTCTCTTGACAAGAGATGCCGCCACGGCTGAAGATGGCTCTTGCAGCGAGCTGTTGTTACCCAAACGACATCAGTGTCGAGAGGCTTGACAAACGCCCCAAGCCATTCCTGGCAATCATTCGCATGGGGCTTGGGAAGGCTTCAACTACGTTGTCTTCAACGTCCCCAACCTGCAATGACGATCAATCTAAGCTAAAGAAATGCAACTATAATATGGTTCTATCCTATAAAGAAGAGGGACTGGGCGCTAATACCACAATTACCTATATGCCACGGTGGCAAAGTAATCATGCTTTCAATGTTTATCTGCTACGCCTCCTGATCGATATGAACACCCGAATCTGGTTGGCGTTAATATCTCGTCCTTGGAGCAACTCGATACACCAAATACACGCGATTGATGAGCTAGATATACGAGCAGGCTCGTCAGAGAAGTAATCAATTAATAGAATTCCGAAAGAACAACTACTACTCCCTTCTCACTCAAACTCGCACCTGTCCCAGAATCTTAACCCGCACACCGACACTGTCCGACGCCACCATACCAATAGCTGCGTCTCTCGTTATCGAAGCATTCCGTTCATTGTTCGTATCATACAGCTCCAGCTCAAATCGACAGAAGATCGTATCACAAAAATCCTCAATAGGCCAGACTGAAAAGGCCAATGCTGGTCAGCAAATAGCTGTCTCAACACGTGGCGTACATCGCGTGACGCTTGGTAATTTGCTTCTTTTCAAGACTGCCTCTCCCACCGTTGCCAAAAGCAACTTCAAATCTCTCCAATTCTACATTGTTGATCCATCTACCGATTAGCCACGATAGAATGAGCGACGTGAGGTTCGTCAGATTATTGCCCAACCACGGAAAACGACGCATAGCCATTCGAATCTGAGACCCAGTGGTGGACGATCGAACCCACAGGTGGGCATATTCTGGCCGGGCACTCTGTCGCATGTCAGTACCAGAGCAACATGATGATACAACATCTATGATCAGCGCCAACATAGCATGTGCGAGGTTGGCTTTGGCACGGTCTGGTTCCATGAAGGCTGCCGCCTTTGAGAAGCGGGAACAGAGCCTGTCAAGTTTCGCCATGATAAGCGGCTCCAGTTGGCGAACGCTCTGTTTCGAGAAGAAAGGTGCCCTGGCCCATCTTCTTCCGTGGCGCAAGTCGTGTTCCATCGATTGTATCATCGACCCTGCTAAGAAATTATCGGCATCGTAATGGCTATCCCACGTGCACCGATCTCTCCCCCACCTGAAGTTGCCAGTGTGCCAGTGTGCAGCTCTTGGTAGAAACTACCAGTAGGATCGTGAACATGCAAGTGAAGAGGAGTACCTCTGACTACCGGACCGTACGTGATATGTAACTCTCGGATCATCTAAAGTTAGCAGAAATTGTGAGGCCCTATATCGTAACAAGACTTGTACCAGAAAGTGACGGCTGCGAGTCTCGGATCAAGGAACGAGATCAAAGGTGATAGATGCAAATGATACAGTGCAAGCATGCATAGATACAATCCAAAGATGTTGATGATAGAAGCAATAAAAGCGGCACTGCCATATGAAAGTAATCAAGAATACAGGCTGCGGCGATAGCAATGACGCTCGCCAGAGAACCTGCCCTCTACATTTGGAGCTAAGAGGTCATCGTTCACTAAGAGAAGCAAGAGAACGACGACTATTAAGGGCAATGCATCTGTTGGAGGTTCTCCCTGTTTTTGACAACCTGGCGGGTATAAACTTGTCTTTGAATTATGTATCTGACCCTTTGCACAATATTTTCAATCGACAATATCAGGCGTGCTTGAAACGTGACCTAGAGGCCAGACAAAGACAGCGGTCACGGATAGTAAGGATGAACGTCCGCCGTTCAAGCTGTCGCAGTCCACGGCAAACAGACGGTCTATTTGCTAGCTTCTTACCACAGACATCATCACAAACATCGCCAAGGCTGGTGAATAAAGCAAAGCGGTCCAGCCAAAAGGTGCTGTAAAGGTTTTGTTTGTTGTTGATGTTGTTTATAGACGGGGAGACGACAAGGCGTTGATGCCTCAGGCTGAAACTATTAAGGTCATTGCCTCGGCTGATCTTCACCACTGGGAAGTCAAAGTCAATAAGCGGCTTGACGATCTTCGTTCGTTAAGGAGGAGGATTGGATATCCAAAGAGATATGTGACGGATTCAGACAGGAATAGATACCACATGCAGACTTAATGCTCCCGATTCAGTCAAGTATCAAGAGGCGTTTTAGATTTATAGTATGCATTAGTCTCTACCGCGTCTGTGATTGAGTTACAATATGCGCGCGTCAAAGGCTCGTTCTCAGGGACAGGGCTGCAGCTCGGCCACAATAAACATCGAACGAGGCCATCTTTGATTCTCCGTCCACGTCGCTTTGGGATCATCATACTTTTCTTGAGATTTGAGCTGGCAGTATCTTCACCGGAATATACCACCACGGTACCTGGCCTGGGTCTGCGATACCGTACTGTATACATTCAGCGTCAGCCAATACACTACGGAGTATTGGTTGCCAGATCGGATTCCTGGTCACAAGACCTCCCCTGGTTGCAAGCATCTCCCCAACTGCGCATTCCTCTCTCCACCTTTTCCGGAACAGCATTTCCTCCTCTCAGATATAACGCTCACAGGAGGTTGGTCTCGTACAAAAATACAATCGACATTAGTATTTCCCAGGGTACTGTTGGCCGATCATCTTCCCATCAAAGCCAGCATGCCTCCTACACGTCGCCTGAAGCCCCTCATTCTGCTTTCGGCTCTCGCGGTCTTGACAGTGATCTATATATCGACAGCACACAAGTCCACGACTGCGTCGCCATTCTACACGCGCACCGTTGCCGCGATCCAGAACCGTCATGACATAGACCAAAAAGAGGCCACCTTTCAGGAAGAGAAGGAGCGTCTGTCGCGAGTAGCGAAGTTGGAGAAGGAGCACGACATTGCTGTCGCAGCCGCCAACGATGAGAAGAAGCCAGCGTTACCTGGAGAGAACACCGTGGCTGGAAAGGCCAGCGATGGAGAAGGGGCAGACGAGAAAGTTCTCAACATTGCGCCCGCTGCCAGAGCGGGTGACCGACAGGACCAGGAACCAATCGTTGAGAATGTCAAGAACGCTGCGTCGGCCGTTGCCAAAGAGAAGCCCTTCCCAATTGAAAGCGAGAAAAGCGTGGCTGGGAGGAAGAAGATGTCCAACGACGGATCCAGCTCAGGAAAGGATGGCAAGGCTGCCAGCAACAATCTCGCCGCCATAGGCGAGGACGGTGTCGCAAAGGTCGGGAACACGCAGGCCAAGGATCACGAAGCTGCAGAGAAGATGACGCAGTCAGAGCATGAGGCTGAAGAGGTGCTCAGCGCAATTCTCAAGAAGGCTCCCATGATCATCTTCAGCAAGACCTTCTGCCCCTTTAGCAAGAAAGCAAAGCACATCCTGCTGGACCTATACACCATCGAGCCCAAGCCATACGTGGTTGAATTGGATCAGTTAGAAGAGGGCGAGGCGATCGCCAAGGGCATTCAGACACTGCTTGGAAAGAACACTGGCCGTAAGACCGTGCCTAACGTGCTCGTCAACGGCAAGTCGATCGGTGGAGGCGACGATGTGCAAAAGTTACATGAAGAGGGCAAAGTCGTGGAGACCCTCACCGCGATGGGTGGGAAGAGGATTACTGCAACGGCAAATAAGATCGAGGAAGCCGCCGCGTTGAAGAGGTAACAATGGGCGGTCTTGTAAAGATTATGAATGACACTAGTATGGCATGTTATGTTTCAACTGTACCCAGGATACCTATTAACCTGCGCGCAATCTCCTGGCAGGTGTTTTCACGGAACCACTAGCTCTAATAATGGTCGCTCAAGGTGAGAGTTCCCGTCTTTGTAACCTGTTGCAGCAGTCCGAGTTAGTGAAGTTATTCGTGACGATGGGAGTCGAGGTACTGACCATATATTCAGCCACAGCGACATCTTTACCTGATTCCTTGCCGTAGCCGGATTCTTTAATCCCACCGAATGGGCTCTCTGCTGCCGATTGATTGCCTGTATTCATTCCAATCATTCCAGCTTCTAGGTTTTCGAGCAGTCGCCATGTACGATCGACGTTCTTAGTGAAAAAGTCTGTTTGGCGAATTGTCAGCAAAGAGCAACTGGTTCGAGATGATTGAGCGAGGCTTACAGCTCGCAAGACCCATTGAGGTGTCATTGGCTCTCTTCACCACTTCCTCTTCGGTGTCGAACTCGAACAGCGCCATGACAGGTGCAAAAGTTTCTTCCTGCGCGATTCGCATCTCCTTCGTAGCGCCAGTGATCAACGTTGGCTCGAAGAAGTAGCCGTCGAATCCCTTGGTACCTGATGCGCAAAGTCTTAGCATGCAAACCGCTCGCGAGCATGAGTCGATCGACGAGAAGGATATATACACCAACCTTGCAACTTGTTACCGCCGAGTATGACCTTGCCACCTAGCTTCTTAGCATCCTCAATTTGAGCAGCGGCCTTGTCGAGAGACTGCGGAGTCGTGACTGGCCCCATTCCAGTGTCCTTATCCGCGCCATGGCCGACTTTTAATGCTGAGGTCTTCTCGCGTAGGATTTGGGCGAATTTATCATAGATACCCTTTTGGACGAACACACGGTTAGCTGTGATGCATGCTTGTCCTGCGTGTCGCCACTTAAGAGCCATGAGTTGGGCTGCCGCTTGTTCGAGATCGCTGCAGAGACACCCTACCGTTAGCAAAAGCACGACGTCACTAAAAGAATGCAAAAAGCTTACGCATCGTCGAAAACAATGAATGGACAATTTCCACCCAGCTCCAGGGTGACCTTCTTCAGCCCGTCTGCGCAATTTCTTGCGACAATCTTGCCCACGCGAGTGCTGCCAGTAAAGGTCACTTTTTTGGTCAATGGGTGCCGGCACAACGCCTCACTCAGGGCAGGCGTGTTGGCAAGGCTAGTTGTCAGGACGTTCAGGACGCCCTTTGGAAATCCCGCTTTCTCTGCCAGGGTACACAAGGCAAGAACAGAGAATGGTGTCTCTGGACTGGGCTTGACAACCATCGTACAACCAGCAGCCAAAGCGGCTCCAGCTTTCCGCAGAATCATGGCGATTGGGAAGTTCCAAGGCGTCTTCTATGGTCAGTCCGAGAACGATTTGGCATTTCCCCTGAATCATTGTTGATATTATACGCTGGCGACTTACTAGAGCAACAGCAACACCAATGGGCTGCTTGATTGTGAAGACCCTCCTACCTGGTGCAGCAGGGACTTGGATTGTGCCCTGGATCCTCTCGGCCTCGCCAGCAAACCACCAAGTAAAGCCAAGCGAGTAGTCAATCTCGCCTTGGGATTCGAACAGCGGCTTGCCGGTCTCGTAGGTGACGAGTTTGGCGATGTCGTCGCGATTCTCGCGGATCAGCTGGTCCCACTTCAACAGCCATTGTGCGCGTGTACGCGGATTCACCTTCCGGTAGGATTGGAAGGCTTCGTCTGCGGCTTGTAGGGCGGCGTCCGTGTCGTCGGCGTCCATGTCTGGAGCCGTGGCCCAGACTTTGCCACTGCCAGGATCTGCAAGCGGGTTGACACTGTCAGATTCACGATCTCAAGTCGAAAAAGCTGGTGGCGAATTCTGAAACCCGTACCGTAGACGTCGAATCGTTTGCCTGACTTTGCCTCGATCCATTTGCCGCCAACCAGGGCTGTGTCTTTGAATAGCTCGGGGTTGTTCAACTGTGATCAACTGTTGGATTTAAACCTTTGTCTAAAGCAAGCCTTCGTAGGCAGAATCGTGACTGACCTGAAATGGTAGATTGGGTGCCATGATGCCTGTGCTATTGCGGAACCGTCTCAATTGAATTGGCACAATCAGGTTTCCGTTAGTCCTGGGTATGTTTCTGCTGTTCAGGATCTTTGTAGGGGCGAGACGGCGACAAGAAAAGAGTGAAGTATTATACATGAACGATCTCGATAACCAAGATCGATAATCAACAAGAGTCTAACGTCAGGATATCCTTACCTCCTTGAGCACTTTGGGCATTTGTATGCGGCAATCGAAGCGGGGTCGCAATTGCCCCACGTTGTGATATAGTAGCAGTAGGTACCTAGTGTGGTGCATATTGGACATTCAAGAGCTGCCTCGGATATCCGAGGGCTAATAAAAGTGTTCGGTGGTGAACTGTGGATTATGTTAACACTTTAGCCGCACCAGAACCTTGGACCTAGGCACAATCCACAGCTAGGGAGAGACAGAAAGATCGGTTGCCCTTTGACATCTGCCATCATTCATTATGCGGGAACGAAGGAAGACTGAGCTTCACAACACGCCACGATATCTTTGTACACTCGCCAAAGCTTGGTGATATATTACACTGCTTCATCCACACCAGGCACCTGCTCATACCCACCGTAAGTCATGTTGCCTCCCCTTGGAACCTCGTACAATGATGTGTAGTCAACATCCTCCCCACCCAGCTTTGACCTGCCAGTCTTCTCTTTCTTTCCGACGATAGGCCCGTCCGACCAGAAGTCAAGGCAATTACGAACGACACCCCTACTGAAGGGGTTTCTCTTTACTCGTCGTTGAAGATCTGCAGCCTGTTGGTTACCGTTACGATTGCGATAGCCGTTGAATGCGATCGCGAAGAAGGTATCGAGGCCAAGCAGCTTCTTCCACTGGTCCAGACATCCCTCCTTCTTCCTGCCATGAGAATGGCCGTGTCTGTGACCTGACGCGCCAGGTGTACCAGGACTAGGACCAGCTCCCGAGCCCGACAAGTTGGCGCCTTCACGGCTTAGAGATCCTGTCGCCATGAGGTTTGTGAGAGCTCCAGCATCAGTACTGCCCCGCATGCTCTCATACGTCGTCATTGCTCTAGCAATCTGCGTGAAGTGGACGAACAAGAGCATGAAGACCCAGCTCAATTGTAGAACACCCCAGATGTTGGTGACGATTGTCAGAGGATCTTTCGACCACTCTGCACATAGGTCATCTTTGAAAATCGCGCAGTGAAGTTCTTTAGGTGCAGGCAAAACGCTCAGGTAAGCCAAGGTGAGGAACGCCAACGTTATCAATCCAACGATGAGAAACAGAAGGTACAGAACGAAATGCTTGTGGTTGTTGACACCCACGCAGTTGTCTATCCAGGGACAGTGATGATCTTCTCGGGCAACACAACGCATGCATCGTTTGCAGTGTTTTGACCGCAAAGGCTTGCGAATCATGCAGGTTGTGCAAAAGTGTGTCTCGTCGAAGGCGTTGGCTTCAACGAGCTCGTCAATAGATTTCTTGGTCTGACCTCGGCTGCTAGTACGGGGAATGAAGCCCGGGTCTTCCACCATGGCGAGGAAATAGAAATAAGCTGTGAGGCCGTAAGATGAAGCAAAGATCGCGTTAAGGTAAGGGTTCGTGGCGTAGGTAGCTGGTAGGATACTTGTAAAATATTGAACGCCCACCCATAGAAGCGACCCAGCGAAGATTCCGGCGAGGTAGGGCGTCCTATGCATATGATTCATATCTGAAGGCGCCCAGCGAAGCAGATTTTGCACCAATCTCTGAAGGCCAAAGCCTACAAGCAAAACGCCAGGAATGCTCAACCACACAAGCATGTAAGCGAGCATGTGGAGCTGGATCCCTCCCAGTAAAGAAGGCCACAGGAAGAAGAATCTGTTCATAAACCATCGCTTGTCCTTGACACCGGGTATTGGGAAGTTCAGAGGCTGTCCGTCCTCGGAGAATCCAGAGTCTACAAGGGCTCGATGCCACTGCTTTGTGGACTTCATCCTCTCGGCCGTCATTGCTGGGGTGTCTCCAGTGGTCGCACCTGGTTCTGTGGGCTTGCTAGGGACAAACCTGTCGCTTCCGTATTCGACCAGTCTCTGGATGCAAGCGTAACTCCCTTTGACCAACGCCCAATGCAGCGCCGTGAAACCCATCGAGTCCGTCGCATGCACGTCGGCACCCCATCTGAGGAGGATGTCGACGCATTGTGGATACCCCTTGTATGCCGCCCACATCAGACTGGTATGGCCTTGGACATCAGGCACATCGACAGGGATGTCCGGCTGATGTAGCAGCAGGGTGAGCTGGAAGATGTTCCCATCCAGGGTCGCGGAATGGAGGAGGTTGTAGCCTTGGTCGTCACGGATGAGCGGGTCGGCGCCATTGGCTAGGAGCAGGGTCACGATCGAGAGATGGCATCTCTTGCTGGCCCATAGCACGGGAGTGGCTTGCGCCTCACCACCTCTCGCATTTACGTCTGCGCCAGACTGTATGAGGAAGTGGCAGAGCGCGTAGTGCCCATTGATCGCAGCCCAGTGTAGCGCCGTGATGCCCTCATTGTCCGTGCTCTTCGCGTTGAACTTGCCAGAGTCGAACAGTCTTTGTATTGACCTCAGCTCCCCCAACCTCGCCAGCTGCATGAGATCCTGCTCTACCGGCAGGGGCGGCGGACTCGCATCCAGGTCGCTGAGCTCGACCTTATCGAGCCCATCGTTAGTCGCCGGAGAGGACTGGACGCTGCCGGGGGCGTTTCGAGAGTCTGCAACGGTTGGGCTTGTGACGGTGGAAGCCGGCATGGCAGTGTGAGAGCGCGAGGCCGAAGTTCGGGGGTTCGTTTGTTTGGATTCGGTTCCTTTTTAAGGGTCGGACATTGCACTGCGTTGCTGCGCGAGGGAGGGTGTGTTTATTATAAAATTTATTATTTTATCGCCCTCAGACCCTGCCGGTTACGTTTGCCCTGCAATCGCCAGCACCCTTCCGCGGCTGCGTTAGTCCAGAGGCAATGTCGCCGTATGCACTGCCCTATTTGATGCGTCAGCGGTGGCTATTGCGGTTTTAAAGCTTCCTCATATCGCGCCTCCTCCTGGCAGTAACAGCAGGCCGATCCATGCTCGCGGATGCAGCTTTCCCCGGCTGTCAGGCATGCATTCAGGCAAACATCGGATGGCCAGCAGGTGCCAAGTCGGAGGTTCGGAATGCTTCATCTCTAGTTGACTGCACAGCTGCATTGCGGCCAGGATTCTGTGCGACAGTGCTCGATAAAGCGTTGATAGATAGCATGGGTTATTTTCATTGCCATGCTGTGTGCTCCTTCACCTCCCTGTAAATTGGTTCGCCGAGCTAAATGCGGCTTGCTCAACTACTATTCGATTACGCTTTATGTTTGCATTCCGGATCTGTTGGACATAACTGTCTTAGGCAGTGTGCCCACTTCGTCGATGAAAGGAATTGCAACGGGATTGCAGCAAAACATTTACATTATGCTGAATGAGCTGACGGAGTTGCACCTATGTGTCTACACTAACAAACGGATGTCATGCAGATCAATGAATGTGGATTGACAGGTTGCACAGGTATATATCAGCCAGGGGAGCGGAGGAAGAATGAGAAAGTGAGACGGCAGGTGACGAGGCTAATCAGTGATATGGAGATATCTATATCTTCGAGGGGTATCTTGGACGAAAAAAAGTCGGCCCAAGGAGAAGGTCAGAGTCGGTTCATTCATTGCGAAGTTAGCAGGTCAGGACGAGGTGGATTGAGTCCTGGGATCCTAATGCATTGTTGATCTCCATTGCGAAAATCATTCATGTCCATCATGCGAAATCATCTGAGACGAGCGAAATCGGTAGGGTAGCAGGTCCCTGCCCTGTAGAAGAGGTGGTCATGGTAGCGCAATGTTGTTCTCGGTAGAGGGGATTGACAAGTTGGGGCCGGGTCCCATTTCACGTTCGCTGGTTGAAGAACCAAGAGGCACGCTTCGCAGAAGGGGCCACAGTAGTTGCTTCTTGAGGCTGTTGGCCTGTACCGGCGAGGCCGGCAAAGTTGGGCCCGTCGCCGCCACCTCCTCCACCGCGGAGAGGCTTCGCTATGCGCGAGAACGGGTTGTTGGCAAAGTTGGAGGAAGGCGCGATGCCTGCTGCTGGGCCATTAAGACCACGAGTAGAGCCTTGCTTGGCAGCCTCAAGACGGTCTTTGACGGCCTGAAGCTGAGACTCGAATCTGTTCAAAGTAGAGATTGTTAGCAAGTGTCTATGGACATTTCAAGGTCTTAGAGAAAGGGGAAGACGTACTTGTGATTTGCCACCATCAATTTCTCCTGGCTTTCCTGCACAAGACCTTCGAGACCACGGATCCTCTCGCCTCGAGCGACAAGTTTACGTTCGGCGATGGCAACTTCTTTCTTGAGTTGGGCATTCTGCTCGACAAGCTGTCGCTGTACCTGGGTCAGTTGCTCAAGATTGCGCTCGAGGAAGGCCAGTTTCTTTTGTTGTTGCTTGCTGTTGGATGAGCGGAGAATAGAGTTATACTGCTCTCTTGTACTGTCGAGGGAAATCTCAAGCTCAACTACACGCTCACAGCGGTTCTGTAGATCGCGCATGAGGGACTTCTTGATAGTGTCAAAGTCGGCAAGCTGTTTGGGGGTGGCGCCGTTAGAGCTGCCATTAGCGGACTGCTTTCGCAAGGACTGCAGTTCAGAACGAATTCGCATATTCTCGTCCTTTTGTCTTGTGAGCGCTGCTTGTAGACCTTCAATGCCTTCTGGTGTCTCTTCGCCGTTCTCGCCCTGACTTGAAGGTCTGCCGTTCCTGGCCTCACCTTCTACCTCGGCTTGCCTGACCAAACCTTGTGCCTCAACAAGCTTCTCACGAAGCTGTTGCAATTCAACAGGGGAAATTGCACGTTCCGACTGTAAGAGCGAATCCAGCTGCTGAATGCTAGCTCGGACCTGGAGTTCGCCCTGGCCGAGCATGCCATCTCCTAAGTCAAAACCGGCCATCATCTGGGCCATGCGCTCCCTCTTTAGCCTCTCCTTCTCATCAAGCAGAGCGCTTGACTCCTTTGCAGACATCCTTGCGTCAATGAGTTGAGTTTTGACATCGTCAAGTTCTGCTGTCAATTCCGCATTTGCCTCTTTCAGGGAGTCCATAGTGATGCCAGCTTCTTTAGTCTCGAATTCGATCTTCTCCACTTGCATCCTCAGCGCTTCAGACTCAGCTTGGAGTTTCTCCTGTGCTCTTAAGCTAGATTGGTGTGTCTCCCGAAGTTCCTTCAGTTCGTTCCGCACAGCCTTGAGAGCTTCCTCCGCCAGGGTAAGTGAGCTTTCTCTCTCGGTGAGCTGATCCTGCAGCTCATTCTCACGCTTAAGAAACTCTTCCTTCTCGTCTGCCTCGAGTGGGATGCTCGGGGTACTTGATCGGTCCAGATCGAGGCGACTTTCTGGCCGTGGTGTGCTTGGAGTCTCTGCTCCTGATCTGAATCTGCTAGGCGTAGCTGGCCTTGCAGTCTGGGAAGGCGGAGGCTTGCTAGGACCGTCTTTCAGCGCTGGAGTCCACTGTTCTTTGGGCACATGCTCTCCTTTCCTCCACAGCACAACTTCGGCATCAAGAGAAGACACATATGACTCGAATGTAGCGATCTGGCCCTGGGCTCTTTTGAGCATGGCCTTGAGCTGCGCTGGAGAAAGCTCCTCGTTGACCTTGGCCTTCTGCTTGATCGTCTTTGCTCTCTCACCGAATCGCAGGGTGGACATTGTTTCTGAATCATTGTAGGATGAGGGAGAGCAGTTGATAATGAGGGTCGTTCTCGAGTTACCGCCCAACGACTCTTGTAGGATACGCGTCAGCTTCGAGTCTCGGTAGGGAATATGTGAGCTCTTTCCGTCTGCGAGCGCATTTATGACCATGCCCAGCGCGCTCAGGGATTTGTTGATCTTCTTGGCCTCTTCGAACAACTGTCCTGTTGCTCCAGTTTTGCTGGCTTTCTCAGAACCTGCCAGATCGACCAGATACAGCTTTCCCGATCTGGCAGCGCCGGTCTCGGTGTTCTTCTGTGTGACTTCTATGACAAAGATCGAATGACTTCTGCTCGATTCCTCGTTCATATTTGTCGCGGCCACCATTCTCATCGAGCCTCCTCGCTGCAGGACCTGGTAGACCTCTCCTGGACTCCCGACATAGAACTCGTGCAGTCCCTTGACGTACACACCTTTTTGCTTGTCCTCATGCACGGGCAGATTGTCGTTGTGCGGAACGAGCAGATCCCTGATCTTCTCCATGTAGATCTCCATGTACGACACCTTGACCATGAACTCGATAGTCCCATCGCTCTGCATGATGCTATTGAAAATCTGCTCGACAATTCGAGGGATGATACCCTGACTCTCGGTGTCCGCAATGTCGGCTCCCATCATTGTGTACGTCTTGCCAGAACCAGTCTGACCGTAGGCGAAGACGGTACCGTTGTAGCCGGCCAGGACATCATCGACCGTGCTGCGGATACTGTAGTTGAAGACATCCTGCTGAGGGGTTGTAGTAGGGAAGACTCGGTCGAATGTGAAGGCACCGCTGGCCTCCTTTGAAGAGACAGTGCACGACTCCGGGCTGGTGAAGTCGACGATCGATTGGGAGTTCGCCTCGCGCTCGATGCGGTTTTGTGGTCTGAAACGCGCGACGACTTTGATCGTGTTGGCTGACGACATGGTCGCTGTTTGTTTGGACTGTCGAGCGCCTTGCGGTGGGAGGGAGGGGCTGACAGTGGATGAGGGATAAGGCGCCCGCGCAAGAGAAGCGTCGTTCGAGCACCCTCGACCGAGAGCGAGCGAGTGAATACACGGCCAAACTTATGCCGTGATGTGAAACAATCGTCACTAGGGTGAAGATTCTGGGAGAGGTATCACAAAAGAAAACGTCGGGTGCATTCGAGCAAGGTTGCTTTAGATTGTGTGCTTGGGGGTTATTGTGTTTATCGACAGCGCTGCTGCGACCCCAGACACGAGCCGAAACTCTAATCGACCGTCTAAGCTACCCTTTCTATCAGGCTTGGCAACGGCTTGAATGAAGGCATGTTGCCTAGGCAATGTTGAGCACTTGGAGCGCTGGAGTCGTTTTGACGAATGTTGAGTTTCGCAAACAGGAAAGGATTTGGTGTTTGAGTGTTATACTGTTCGGACCAGATCTATACGCTCGAATCTCTTAAGAAACACAGTGACATTTGCTTCACGAGACTTAAAATGACGTGAATTGATGAGGTGAGTCTATTGTAACGTAAAACGACTTCCAGTATCTCATAAACCCTGCATAACCTACCAGCGAGAGCGAAAACAAACGCCTAGCGACCTATATTAAATCTTGAAACTATCCATACCCTTTTCAATCTTCGCCTCTTTCCAGAGAGTGGAAGGCTTCGCGTTCACTCCAGTCGCTCACAGTAGAGACAAGAGCACAGTCACAACACTGTTATACACTTAAAATTGGCCTAATGGTACAACTGCACATAATCAGCGATGGGCATTCTCAATGGCAGCAAGCTGCAACTGAGCACTTCCGCTCTTGAGCAGGATAGCGAGCCTGGGCCCACCGATGATGAAGACTTCGGCAATGATAAGGTGTGCGCCGATGAAAATGACCATGGCCTGGATCAAGACCATCTTGGCGTACAGCTTGATGAGGCGCAGGCGAGCTGCACGGTCGAATGATCGCCAGGCTTGGACGAAAATCGCGCGGCTAGCTCTGCACTTGGTCATGTCAATGTCGCCGACGATAGCCTCACGGTTGAAAGGCACGATCGTCTGCTCGTCGTCACTCAGGAGGACGGCCTCAACCCGGGTGAGGGTGACCGCAGCTGGCAGCAGCACGGCAAGGGCAACAACGAGAGCGGTAGCAGGCACACTGAGGATGCGCAGTGCCAACAGTACAGCCTTCTTGGGGCAGACGTGGCCGCTTGGTGCGTGCCATGACGCATGCTCCATCTCAGGAAGGCCCACGAGGTAGGCGACGAGTACAGGCAGAATGAAGGTGGCCTGTTGAGCAAGGGCAAAGACGAGCGATGGCAAGAGAATGGCCCTGCTTTGCTTGCGAGGGATGATACGCTGCCAGAGCGACTTCTGGCTTGGCTGTGCAATCATGGCGTGAGTCCAGGCCATGTGTAGTCTAGCCAGCAGGAGGGAAGAGATGATGTAGCAGATGGCTCTGCCAAACAGCCCAAGACCTAGGAAAGCAGAGAAGAAGCCAGATAGAAGATTGTGAACAAAGTGGTAGAGGACGCTCACGCCCAGACCACGCCAGCGAGCACGGAAGCCACCGACACGGTGAAGGTGTGCAATGGAAGTACGAATCTTGCTGGTGATAGGCTTGTGGTTGATGACAGTGATCTCAACATCCTCCTCCAGCTCGAGCTTGTCGCTCTTCTCCAGGGGTGCATCCGGTTCATCGGTGTATGCTGGAGGCTTTGGTTCGATGATGGCAGTGGATGAAGGAGATTCGATCATCGCGAGAGAGGACACGACCTCGCCGAGTGTGTAGCGGATCTATTGCTTGGTCAGTCGGATTCGAAAAGTTGCACCATTGCATTCTGAAGTGATCGTTGCTCACCGAAGCGACCAGGAGGGCGATTACAACGCCAGTTACGATGACTGGCATCATTTCTATCGGGTTGATGGCGTTTTCTGGGCCACTGGCCTCATAGAGCTCTGCATCTTGCTGCAAGCGTTGGTATTGTTCCGGGCTGATGCCCTGGAGAGACTCCTGGGCCACCTGGAAGCCACGCCGGACGAGGTGAAAGGTATGGGCGGACATGTTCACTGATACGCCACTGAGTGTTCGGTGGCGGAGGGAGGGAAGTGAAGAAGGGCGGAAGAAGAAGGACAAAGGAGATTCAGTAGGGAAGTCAACGGTATAGAAGAAGATAAGTCGGTACAGGAGCACCGGCAGGGAGATGTAGAAGAGAAGCAGAAGAGATAGACGGGAGTAACAAGGAGAAGATGAAGATGAAGTGAAGTGAAGTGAAGCGAAGTGATGTCGTATGCAGTGCCAATCACTTGAGATCAGGCTGTGGTCTCATGGCTGTTGCCTGTAGAGGGGTTTCCGACGGGCGGCTGCAGACGGTCCAGTCCGGGGGCCTGTCAACCGCCTGTCAACGGCCTGTCCACGTCAGACTGCGCCACTTCCGCTACCTCGGACCTCAGGTACTGTCTCGTACTCGGCGCCCTCAGTCATTCTCCGGTCCCGTTTCACACTCACATTTGCATTTGCATTTGCATTTGCATTTCCATTTCCATTTCCATTTCCATTTCCATTTCCATTTCCATTGGCATTTCCATTTGCATTCCAATTCACCGCCGACATTCAGCTGTAGGAGGTACTTGAGGTATGCATGTAAAATCGTTACCTAACCTACATATGCTTTACTGTATCCTCCACATCACCATCAGACACTGGGAAATCGATGGGTAATATCATACAGTATACTATATAAGTTACATTGTCTCGACACCCAACTTTCAGCACAGTATTCGATATCATCATATTAATATTCTTGAGGTTTCTGATCGCTTACCACGATGATGGTCTATAGTCAATGATCAAAGCAGTATTGCCATCAACTACCTCGAAGAGATAATGTCTTCTCTTGAATAATTCCCCTTAGCATCTTGTCCTTGTCTCTTGTATCATGAGATAACCCTTGACTGGGCCGTAGATGCATTCTACACTCATGATAGAACACTGTCATGATCTCCAAGCATGAAACAAAACAGTATTCCGGATCATAGACCAAAATCTGTGGCAAACATGACACCAGAGTTCGGTATGGCCATCGTGGGGTATACCCAAAGACACAATGTCAACACCACACCAAAGTTCATGGGCGATGGATGAGGCTGCCGATTTTATCTTTGATCTGACGCTGCGACTTTTGCGGCTGCTCTACAGTGGGTATTTGAAATGGTAGTTTCCCTACCAAAAAAAGGCGATATAGGTATCTACCTTCAATGTAAATTGGACACTCAGCAGCGGTTGTTACCCTCTAGCGAGGGAAACCCAGAACCTCAGGCAGGATCTTCTCAGGAGTACCTAAGAAAGTGTCCCTGCCAATTTGGATGCTACTTGCCTAGGTTCCTACACACCCAGAACAACACAGCAAAGGACCATAATAGAGTCTTCTCTGAGGGCATTGTTCGCCAGTGTGCTTTGCACCTCGCAAATCTTGTCCAGACTTCAAGATGTTGCGTCTACAACCCAGCACAGTCGGCTTGACATCCGCCGACGTCGACTCGTTCGACCGTCGTCTCGTCGCCAGACAGAAGCATAGATTGGCTCACCTCGTTAGACAAACTGCACAGCTCAGCCCAAGCCCAGCACACCAGATCGCCCTGTCCATCACTTCGATCGAAAACGATGCCGCACTTCAACATGCCAAATCGAAAGAATCCGAGGCAAGCTTCCACGCCATCTCATATCGTGGAGGCAATCCTATCTCCTTCTCAGAAAGCCCTAGTGGGAAGTGGGCGGTTGATGTGCCAACCAGGAGCTCGCTTCCTCCACTGATCGGCTCTTCTCCTGTAGCTGGTAAATCAACAACTGGTGGGGAATCGGCTCGGCTGGCCTTCCAGCTACCCATTAGACCTAATACATTTCTTGCACAAGCTTCTCCATTGAGAAGGCGAGAGCATGGAGGCTCTTCAAGCGTGGATAAGGATTCTTCTCGGTCAATACGCAGGATGGCCCATGAAGACGAGAACATGTCTCCCTTTACCACTGAAAGTCAGCAATCACAGTCTAGAAAAAGACATAATCATGCCGATCCACCAGACATCGGCTCTTCTAGGCATCACCATTCACGTAGTCTGGACGATCATCTGGGTGTATCAGGAGGCTTTCATCCACAGCTGTTCCTCTCAGACCCTGCTTACTTTGGCACATATAGTAGCTTTTCAAACGACGTATCTGACGAGAGCACTACCCTGACGCCTCACACTGTCCATTCCACACAGCGTCTCCAGTGTAGCTCAGGATCACGACAGACATGTCCGGTCCAGGACAGACCTTCGGTGAATTCCAGCAAGAAGCATTCCATCCAGAGCTGGAGGTCATCACAACAATGTGAGGGCGAATCCTTGATATGTGCTCACAGTTCTCAAACTCGTCGAACAAGCGATTTGGAAGGTACCTGGCGCCCCAGGATTGCCGAACTGGAAACTTTAGTGACTTCCGCTACAAGAAGACGTAGCAAGACCTGTCAACAGGCTCGGTCATTTGTTCCCAGTCCACGGCAATCTTTGCCAGTATTCACTTCCATCCACACACCAGACCCAGCTGACTCTCTAAATCCAGACTACAAGTCTAGGGAGATTGGCAAAGGTTCAAGCCTTTTAAAGAAGAGAAGTGGTAGGAGTTCTGCAGAGTACGACCTTGAATATCTCATTCCTCATTACCGGCAGAATTTTCCAAAGCGAATCTCAGGTCTTGCGAATATGACCAGCGATACTGGTTTCTGTGAGCGAGAAGGTCATGAATCGCCCTTGGACAACCTGGCTCAAGACTTGGATCTGATGCAACTGAAGCTCAAGCAAATTCAGTTGGATGACACTACCAAGGGAACACACTCTCGTCTGTCCTTATTGCACGGCAATCCATTCGACCAAGAGTCGCCAGAGAAGATGGATCGCAGCGCTGGCTGTTGGCTTCGGTACGAGGACCGTGCTCGAGACGAGTATGTGCGTCAGTATCCGATGTCCGATGTGCTCGGCGGAGCAACTGCCGTCGCCACCTCTACCGATGGGCAGTGCTTGAAGGGGGAAGTGTTTCCAAAGCAATCGACTCCAGAGTCGAGCAACGGAGCTTCCGAGTCGAGTCACACTCTAGGACTAGGACCTGGCCGACAACAGGCTCAGAAAACGCCCACAGCTCGACGCAGAACCAACACAGCACCATCCACAGCCAACAGAAGCGTGCAGGCCGTGCGAGTGTACAACGACGAGGCTTCCGCTGCGATCACGCCGCGCCCTCATGCACAGATGAACGTCTCCGTACGGCAGCGCGCATCTGCCTCGCCTGGTGGGTCCACCAGCCCCACCCCCAATGCACCACCCGTGAGTCCCACCAGGACGTCACGCAGACGAACCACAGCAGCCGCCGAAGAACCTTCCATCTTCCAGCGCTTTACAAACCCATTGATCAGCGGTATCGAGAATGATATCGAGGGCCAGTACGGAGGACACCTCGAGGAATTGGAGGAGAACCGCGCACGTTGGCTCGATCGCCAGGTCCCTGGATCACTGGACACCACGCCGCCTGCTAAGGGCAGGTTCGAGAAATATCTTGATTGAAGGGCAAGACCTGCTAGATGGCGGCTCATAGCGCTAGTGAGCTTCCCAGTAGGTGTTCATAGACGGGTCACGAATCAAATGTGCAGACGAACAAAGGCAGAGGCAGAAACATAAAAAAAGTGGACCGACATGTTACATGAGACAGCATAGGATACCGCGTGCAGATGTGAGATAGATATTCCTCCTGTCGATATGAAAGACGATGCAGGCTATCTACAGCACGACCATAGCGCGCTCAGTATTTGCACATCGAAACCGTACGCTCACCAAATTGTCATTTGAGTTCATAAACGCCGTTTCCCATTGCCTCCCAAATGCCGACTGCCCACCATCCCAAGCCCTGGTGAGTGAGGATAAAAAGAGAAGAGTCCCTAGACGAAGTAGCTGAAGCGGAAAGAAGTAAATCATGACACAGTGCATAGTGGAAAGCAGCCGGGCTCTCAACCACCCCTGACCCACTCCTTCAACCGTTGGCTCAGGCCTCTCTTCAAACCCGGGCGGCCAGCACCCACAGCGGGAGTGTAGTTGCTGGCGGAGCTGGGGCCTCGTCTGAGACTCATGCTCCTCTTGAAGGTGGCGGCGGTGCCGGGACGGGCGGATGGAGCGCCGATCTGGTCCATGACCCAGCGTAGCTCTTCCAGGACGGCGTCGGGCCGGTCGCGAAGGATGTGGTGGCCACACTCCGGCAGGTGGACATACCTGCTGTTGCGGGAGAGGGAGAGCTGGCGTCGCTTGAGCTGCTCGTCCTGCTCGTCCCAGGTCTGCAGCATGAGGCGCTGTGGCTCGAGCTGGTCACGCTGCTCGTCCGTGCGGGCGAGCTCGTAGGCGCGCGTGTACTCGCCCCATTTGGCCCGTAGCGTGTTGCCGCGCATGACGGCCAGCGGGCGATGTCCGAGGATCTGCCTCTTGTACTGCTCGCGCTCGACGGCGGGTGCAAGGGCGGTGTCCTGGCCCGTCTCGGCTAGGATCATGCCTGCTACGTCCCGAGGCCGCTGCTGCAGGAACAGGCGAGCAATGCAGCCACCGTAGCTGTGGGCGACCAGCACGTACGGGCCCTTTGCGTCCGGGTGCTGGTGCAGGTAGGCCAGCAGCTCGCTGACGGCCTGGTGTGGCTTCAGGTCGGCCCCGTGCGAGCTGCCTCTATCAGCCAGCAGGCAGCGGTAGCCGGCGTCCAGTGTGGCCTTGGCGAAAGGCAGCCACGATTTCATGCACGAGTCGCCTGCACCGTGGAAGAAGACGACCAGAGGCGACTCGGTTGGGTGCTGTGGGAGCAGTAGTCGGTACTTCGGTGACGAGGAGTTGTACGAGCCATGTCTGCTGCCTGACCGTCGAGGAAGGTTCGAGTTCTGTGTCTGTGTATGTACTGCCTCTGGCTTGACCGGTGATGCCAAGGTTGAAGACGAGCTTGATGTTGAAGTCCTCTCGACCGCTTCGAGATTCTTCATCTCCATCTCGACGTCATCAAACATTGTGTCAGATCTCGGCAGGGTATCGTTGCTTGGTTGTTGGATATTGTTGGACAAGGTTGTCCAGAAGAGAGCGAGAGAACTGCCCGCGATCAAATGATATCGGAGACGGGACGAAGGTACAAGAGAACGAAAGATGTGGTACCCAAGACAAGTTGCTGCCGAGAAAAGGACCAGAAGCCGTTAGTGAGGCGAATCAATCCGATGGTGGTCCAGAGAGAGGGGGGCGAGTGACATCGATTGAAGAATGGAAGTTGAAATAGAGACTAAAGACACATGGAAGAGAAAGACAGCAACGATATCTAGCGAAAGGGGTGAAGAGCTGTTCAGGAATAGCACTGGGGAACGTTTGGGAGGCGGAGGGAGGGGAGATGGACGGATAAAGACATCGATAGTGGCCGTTATTGCTGCAGCTGCGGACGTAGTAGAGTACGGTAGACATTAGTATGACTTCGCCCTGTTTAGACTAAAGCTCATGAGCAACGAACAGCTTTCCAGACGGCGATCTCGCCTACTTGCAAGCGCATTGGACTGTCGGATGTAGCGTTGTAGCCGGGCAGCAATACGAGCCGGGATCGAGGACAGACGGGGCCTGGTGATACTGTCTCTGTAGTGGTAGGTGTTTCAAAAGCTCCTACAAATGCTCAGCAATTGGGATTAGGAGGAGGAGGTCGTGTCTCCCACGATCCCTCTACAGTGGTAGACTGTCCCATCTAAGCTCGTCTCGTCTCGTCTTGTCTCGTCCCGTCACGGCTTGTCTCGTGTGGTCGAAAGGCGACCAGCGAGATGTGAGGGATATGCACCAAGCTTCCCAGAAGTGGAAATGCACAAATGAGTGTAAAGTTAGCGTGGTGGAAGGGCAGGAGTCGACTGCAGGGGTCGCAGGGCCTCCTATATTTGGCGCAGGATCTGAACGTTTCAAAGCTTAGCGGAGTCGAGGTGTACCATTCCCAAATCAGAGGCTGAGGAGCCTGGGCGAGTAGATAGCCTCACGCTTGTTGGTTTGTTTGCTTGCCTTGCCGTTGCGTCTGACGATGCGGACGGACAACCATTGACACAGCCGCTCGTCTATTCTTCTATTGTTGGGTGTAACCAGGCCATTGTCATTGTCATTGCTGCTGGTGCTGTGCTGCATGCCACAGGAGCCGAGGCTTGGGACCGTTTTGTACTGTAGATCAAGCCTTCAGGATGGGTGGTGGCTGACGGCAGCGCAATCGCAAGTCCATGCATGGACTGCTGTAGCACTGCATCTTCATCTTCGGCAAACATGATCCGGATCGTCTACAGATGGGAAGGCCATGGTGCCTGCCAGAGTGTACAGCACAGCCGTAGAAGTCCATACCGTCAAATCTCATCCTCAATCGGGCTGTGTTGCGGCAGCCCTCCAAGGATGTCCGTTCTATGTCTGCGTTTCACCAGTCACGAACCGGGTCGACATAGGCCAATGATGTCCATCACGCGGCAATGGAAGTTCGAAGACAGGGAATACGCGTCACCTGCATGTCTGGTATGGCGAGTACCTGGCTTTGTGGTGGAAATGTCTTGCCTTCTCTCTTCTGTGCCGAAGTCCGCCAATGGAAGGTCCCGCACCTCCACCGAAGTATGATAATAACCTCTGCAAAGTATGTATGCATCCCGACAATCTGCCGAGCCATTGCCGCACGAAGCGGGCAGCATTCGGCGCACATTGCCTGTAGGCTTCACCTCGACTTCAGGTTCTCTTCAATTGCAACACCCTGATTAAGCCGAGGCCATCACTAGGAAACGAAGGTACTGCAACATTGGACACCTCTTGGCAATCAGTTGCACGTCTAGTTCTTGATTCCTTTCGCCACGAGTGAGTACGATATAGGTACTTTCGAAAGAGAGTTGTATGAAGGTTAAAATACCGATGCTCTTCCAGCCCAGGAGAGAAGAACCCCAACTCCCCAAATGTTCGACAAGAATGTTTATCATTTAGCATCAAGCTTGGCAAGTATACTGTCGGCATCCCTCTATACAGGAATGTTCCGTATACTGATGCGAACCCCCACCCCTCGTTAAGTGAAAGGTAAGTCACGGAATGTGCTAGCAAATTGCCATGGATATCGAGTGTTCGTAACTTGCCTGGATATCTTCGACCTCCACTGCGTGCACAACCCAAGCTTCTGTCAAGTCTTACCCTAAAGTATCGAATAGGCAAAAAGAAGCCAGCCATACAAAAAGATGAGACTACATGCAACAGGCAGGATTCGCATCTGGTCACCCACGATACTACTGACTGCCCCCTATGAGGCTTGTCGTGAAAGAGCGGACGGGTTTTCGAATTCTCCTCATGGTATGGTCGCATGTGCTCGGTAGATAGAGCAATGGCACTAAGTAGCTTCATGTCCAGCCGATCCCAGCAGTTGCATGTCCTTCTCCCGTATGAGCATGAACCAAGACGCCTTCGTGATCTAGTCTCCAGCATGCTGCGAGTCTGGAGTTTCGAGCAACGCACATTCAGAGCAAAACGTCAAACCAAGAACGGGGCCGCGATCCAGACTTTTCTATTTCTCTCGAATGACCAGGTATTTGGTTGAAGCAATCAGCATGCCGATGTATTTCGAATCATTAATCAAATCCGTGCCATGAATGTGCTAGCTAGTTAGCTTACGCTAGGGTTTGGTCCAGTGGTCGACTTGACAATGAGATCGGCACGTCGAATCTGCCCACTCCAGCCCTGAAATCTGATGTGTATCGTGTAGTGTATAGTACAGTGACATGCTCATCCACCCACACTTGCGAACCTTGAATTGCTCGGGCGAGATGTTGAAGCACTCTTCTCCTAACGATACCACATGCATACTCTCAACAGCACAGTCTACCGCCTGATGTAGGTTGGGATAATGCTGCACTTCTCCCAGACCTTTATTATGAAGTCCCAATCAAATCTGCAACGCTCAGGCTCATTCCGAGACTGAGCGATCTTTGCGAACTTCCTTACAGATCAATTGTACTTGACAGCCATGGCTTGGTTCTGTGCCGGTAACCCCAAAGCATATATCTACAGTGGTTTGGCATTAGGCTGGTAAATCCACAAACGAGCTCGAATCTCATGTGGAAGTAGCTCTAGACCATGATCAGGGTCAAACGCAGCAAGAGAGGGTTCTTCATGCTCTTTGCATACACGTGTAATGATAGGTTGGCCTTAGACTAGGGTTGACGACATAGACAAAAGACGTCAATTCATGACACACCAGCAGGTATTTAATCTCCCGTGGATCGATACTACATCTTATCGAGCCAAACCACCAACCGCCAATCTTACGCATCGACGATGGATTGTTTGGAGCGGGTGTCTGCCACGGAAGCTGCAAGATACAGTGGTTTTCTTCGATCCGGAAATAGGTAGGATGCACGACGATAACGGTGCGAGAGAGAGGTAGACAAACTCACGTGTTTACACGTATCGTCGTCCACCATGCTCCTGGCGTCGTACAAGCCTTGTCTGGTCTGGCAAGCAGTGCTATTCTCGAGGTTAGTGCAGCGAGTACATCCCCACAGCCTCGCCTCATACGTAGCCTACGAGTCTGCTGCACCCGTACCGAGCATGGGACGCGCATTACTCACGCCGGTGCGGAGATGGACGCAGACCATAAGGGACTCTGCCGCAACAAGGACGGCGGCAGTCGAGGCGTAGAGCGGCGTGCCGGCCGAAACCCACGGCTGAGGACCAGAAGGTGAGGCTGGAGGACGTTGTTGCTGTTGTTGTGTGCATGAAACACGTAGATATGATATCGAGTCGACAGTGAACGATGCAGGACGGCAGAGAGGGCTCGAAGCTCGGAGGGCTTGGCGTGTGACGATCGACAGGCGTGAGGCAGCGCAGTAGGGGACAGTAGTACTGTAGGTGGTAGTAGTAGTAGTAGTAGTAGTAGTCGTAGTAGTAGTAGTAGATGCTGTACATACACACTGTACATGCTGTCCTGTCCCGTCCCTACTAGTTGGTTAGGTCCTTAGTCGGACACCCGTTAGAGGCGTGAGTCTGTCTGGTGTGGCCTAGGACTGGACATGGATACCATCGACACTGAACTGACTTTGGCCCTGCACAAACGATCCAATCCACACCCAACTCCCACTCGTCTGTCTGTCGCTGAGGTCAGGTACCACCTTTACCCTTTCCAGGGACTCTGAATTTTGGCGGATCTCTTGCAATCGCTTGCCTGCTGCACCCTGCACCATTTGCACCTCTGACGCCAATACACCGTGTCCAAACCGATCCAACCCTCTGCCTCTGCCTCTGCCTTTGCCGTCGACCAGAACAACACCTTACCTCCCACGCTCCACGCACCTAAATCTGTCCTGGCCGACGCCGGCGCCATACGACTCTCTTCGTATCGATGAGAAATATCATTGCGACCTCCTCACAGTGTAATGCGGCATCTGCGAAATATACACAGACTACACCATCTAGCGAGAACGCCTTTCGCTTCATCATCATCCACACACCCAACACCTCACCCGCCGTAGAGTCACCATGAGCGCTGGTGATCTGAGCCTGACCCAGTCATTGGGCGGCCTCAGAATAGCCAATCCAGACCATGACCACGATGACGCCCTCTCGTCTTCAACCACAGCATCTCCAGAGCACACCACAACGGATGCAAGACCGCCCCAGCCGCCTTCATCCTCCCACTCCTCTGTGAGTACAGTGACAGCAGGCCAGCCCTCTGCTGGGTTGTTGCCGCAGTTGTCGCACGATCAAGGATATGAGAGTGAAAGTACTGGTGGGCTTGGCTGGAATCCTGACAGCTACACGTTGGGCCAAGGTGACAGCCCAAGATCAGTGATGGGAGACAACAGGAAAGGAAGTCAGGGATCAAGAGGCGATGCGGATAGCATCCACTCGGCACCGCAAGGCACAGGTATGTCGTCCATGGCCCATCAAACCCAAGGCCCAGGGTATTCCCAGTACGGCGCGAGTCTCCAGCAACATCTGCGTCAACCATCACACAGCATAAGCGCACAGCGACCATTGAGTCAACTATATAAACAATCAAACAACAGTGCAAGCTCAGGCCTCTCGAGCCAAGGATCCTACAACTACCGACACGAGCTCAACTTGAATGAAGGAAGTGCAGGCATTGGCCTTGGGAGAAGCGTCTCTGGCCGTGCTCCACAGCTTCCCGGGCAGACACCTTCGAGAAGCAGTAGTAGGTCTTACCGATCAGCGGGCCAGCATCTCAACGGCGGCAATGGACCTTTACCACCTCGACGAAACTCGAAGCGAACGCGAGCACCTACAGGTGGCTCGGACGGATATACAGGATCAGCGCCTCAGCCAAGGACTGCCGAAGAATGGCAAGAGCGTGGCGCGGCGGTCACTCGACGGCAAGAAACAGATGCGGCAACCGGCCAAACTTCCACAAGGACGTTGAAGAAGGGAGTGAAAGACTTCAAATTCGGCCGGACACTGGGAGAAGGCAGCTACAGCAACGTTCTCGCTGCACAAGACCGTCAAAGTCTGAAAGAGTATGCGATTAAGGTGCTAGATAAGCGTCACATTATTAAGGAGAATAAGGTCAAGTACGTCAACATTGAGCGGGATACACTGAATAGACTGGGGGATCATCCTGGAGTCGTGCGCCTATACTACACCTTTCAAGACGAGCGCAGTTTATACTTCGTCCTGGATCTGGCATCTGGCGGTGAACTCCTAGGAGTGTTGAAGTCTTTTGGCAGCTTCAACATTGAGTGCACCAGATTTTACGCTGCCGAGATCTTGGACTCGATAGCATTCATGCATAGCCGAGGCGTGATACACAGGGATCTAAAGCCGGAAAACGTATTACTGGATAAGGACATGCACGTCAAGATCACAGATTTCGGGACGGCGAAAATGCTACCAGATCCACAGAAGGTAGTCGGAAGCTCTCTACAGGGAGACCAGCCTGGGAACCCTTTGGATGGAGCAGACAGCAATAGAGCTCCCAGCTTCGTGGGAACCGCTGAGTATGTCAGTCCCGAATTGCTTCGCGACAAGAACGCTTGCAAGGCGAGTGACTTGTGGGCATTTGGCTGCATCGTATACCAATTACTGGCCGGCCGTCCACCATTCAAGGCTGCGAACGAGTATCTCACTTTCCAAAAGATTCTAGCTCTGGATTACACGTTTCCAGATGGGTTCCCAGAACTGGCCAGAGATTTGGTGGAGCGATTATTGGTTCTCGAACCCGCAAATCGCTTACCAACCGAATATGTGCAAGCCCATCCTTTCTTCGAAGGTATCGTTTGGGGCAAATCCCTTTGGCGACAGAAAGCACCGAGGTTGCAACGTTATGTACCTCCTCCAAGAGACCCCATAAAACTCAACGGCGGAGGTCAACAGGCAACAAAGAGTGGGAGCCAGTCTGGCCCCAGTGGTGGTAATGGTGCGAGTGGTAACCTGGCTGCTCAAGCAGCATCGGCAGCACTATCACAACCACAGCGGCCTCAACTCAGGGGCGTCACAGAACTACCACCTCCCAGCCAGTTAGACATTGACTGGTCTCCAGTGTTAGCACATAACGAGCGCATTCTGAAGCTGAGCAACCTGATTGTGACCAGCGGACCACAGCAAAACCACATTTCAGGAGGTGCGAAAGGAGAGCCTGGCCAAGTTACCCCTTCTGAGAAACCAAAGTTCAGCCGTTTTTTCTCAGGCAGCGCAACTAAGAGGCGTGAACGCCTTGTGCTTATCACGAGTAACGGAAGGATCGTAATTGCACCAGCGGGTGGAAATGAGAAGAAGGCTAAGATGGAGCTCAGCCTTCTAAGCACAGGTTGCAGCTGGAAAAGCTTCGTGGATCCCAAGGGTCTGACTGCGTGGCAAGTCGATACGGTAGGAGCAGGCCCATTTCTCCATTATACAAAACGCGAGTTTATGCTGATGATGATTTCTTACAGAAAGACAAACACTTCACGTTCGAAGACCCTCGCGCCACAACCTCAGACCCGGCTGGCTCCAAGTATACCACACAGGAATGGCTGGAAGCGGTCGAAAACGCCACTGAACTGGCTCGTACCCACCAGGCGTTGCAAACGTCACAGTCTTACTCCTCAGCCATCTCTTCCCCGTCAGACTCCTTCGCAGATGCGTCGACGATGGGTGGAGGGAGTACACATCAACTTCGTTCGACTCTCAGGAAACCCTCGACGGCAGATGATGGAGGTGGTGGCGATGGAGGGAAGAACGGGAACAGCAGTGGCCTTAATGGAAGCGGTAGCAGAATGGGCAGGAAGAGATTCAGCAAGCGACACTCTAAGAGTGGGCTCGCAGCTGTCTTTTGAGGGGTAAATTAGAAGCCTGGGGTCCGATCGAGGGAGCCGGATGAGAATCTCAGATGCCCCTCCGCAGTGATACCAGATTTCCCAGTGAGAGTTTGGCACGCATAGAGAATGCAAACTTCCATCAAAAAAAATGGAAACCAGGAAGAGATTTAGCGCTCCTTCGGTCTTTTCAACATGACAATCTTCTTGACGGCTCTACCATCGCCAGAACGGCCAAACACCGGTTGAGAACACACCAAGAGGCTAAACTTGCCACGAGCCGGCAAAGGCTGGAGAAAGCCTAGGAGACACTGAGCGATGTTACTGCCAGCAGTTATTCGCATCCTGTGACACAACCATGGCCCTGTGCCAAGCTTACTGGAGTCTCTCGACAGCAGTGTCCCCATCGTCTCTCATCGACACCTGACAACTCTCTTGCACATTGCTCTTCATCAACGACTTAATCTTAACGGCCTTTTTCATCATCCAACCATCATCATCGTCATTTTTACCACCAACATCATCGAAAGGGTTCGTGTTTTCCCCTCCATCATTTTTTTTGGCACCTATCTTCTTTGTCCTGTTCAACAAATGGAATAGTAGCGGCAGTACGGGTGGCAGCGAAGCGCGCACAGCGATACGATCTTTTGCCTTTGGTTCTTATACAGTACAAGAAACCTTTTCTCTTCTCGACACCGTACCTTCTCGTCTTTCCCTCATTGGCTATCTCAGTTGAACGTGTATCGTTCTTGTCTCTTCACAAAGTTGAATGTTAATTAATAGTTGTAGCACGTGAATGCTCGAATTAGGGAAACTAAAAGTCTACTACACGTGTAGTGCTGGCTGCGCGTGTGAACGTGCACCGATGGATGCCATGAATGGGCTACACACACGAAAGGGCGTCCATCATACATACTACCGCGAGTCCTCCAGCACGATCTTACCTCTCAGTAAGGGAACCTTCATCCTGCCCTTGATAAGCATCCAGACCCAGACGGCATCAACAGCGAGGATGTCGACGAAGCTAAAAACCAAACTGCCGCCGAAAACAATACTATGGTAGGTCCAAGCGTTGGATTGGTCGAGGTGGACAACGCTGCACACGATCGCCCAAGGAAGCACCCACAGCAGGTTGGACACGAGCGATTGGCCGAGATACCAGATCGGCTGGGTGGCAAGTAACAATGCTGCCAGCTGGGTGGAGGCGCCGTAGAAGATGTAGCACCAGTCGATCGAGCGCCACATGTGCTGCACGATTGCTGAAACGGCATGGTTGGATGAGGTCAAAAACAGGGCGAAGTGTTCCGCGCCGCCGAGAAACGAGAGCAGAAGGCAAAGTGGCACTTCCACCGTGACGGCTATGAGAGTGGACAGCAGGGCCGGGTGCACAAGCATCTTCAGGTCGGCACGCCCAGCCCTGGGTCGTTGAGGTATGGGCGAGGCGTGAAGGAACTGACCCCATGCGTGCGAGGTGAAGGTCAACGTGGTAGCTTCGAGCGCCTGGATGGGTACCATGATGAGGCCCCAACGGATCGTATTGAACACTATCGCACAAAGTCAGATGCATGGTTGCAAGATCTCGGCAGGGTCAGTACACTTACCACCCCATGCCGTAGCATAGTCTGTGCCGAGGGCAACAATACCACTGACGAGCCAAAGGTAAAGTGCATTGCGGATTGCCGACTCGATGAAGGTGATAATGCCTGGTCTAATAAGCACCTTCAGCGCTGACAAGCTCGGACGGATGGATTCAGCACGATCGAACGACGTCTCATGTTTCTTCCTGTCATGCCAAGTGATCCACATAAAGTATACCAGTCCAGCGAAAGAAGCTACCAGATTGCAGGCAAGCTGTGTGGCTGCCTGCGTATTGACCGTTGGCGTTACCTGGGGGATGTGAAATTTGGAGATTACGATGAAATCCAGAACAATGTTGACTACGAATTTGACGGAACTGATGAGCAGAGGAACATCAGGCTTATCCAACGCCCTCGTTGCAGCGGCGACGGCAGTCTCCAGGGCAGAAGATAGGGCGGAAAAGGCGGAAATGCGGACATAGGTTAAGGATGCTTGTCTCACCTCCACCGGGACGAACGTGTCGGCAAACTGCTGTGCGGCGGCAACAAAGCAGATGCTCATTATCAGGCCGAGAAGCGCCTGGGTCAGGATCAGTGTGTATGAAAGGCCATGACGAGCGGCAAGCGATCGGTTGGACTTGTCACCGATGACGTTCCAGGCCGCACGAGGCAAACCTTCGTTGAGAACTTCAGCGACGACGCCGATGTACGTGTACGAATCCGTGGTGACTACTAGAGACGAGTCGATGTTCGCCACCCACAGCTTGCTGAGAGTTGCATACAGCGCAGGTAGGAAGAAGGCGCCGAGGTTGAACACAAGGCTGCCGGCATATCGAGACCTGGTCAGCGGCCGTCGTCCTTCTTCTCGGCGGTAGTGGTCGCTATCGTCGTCGACCGCGGCAACTTGGGGAGTGTGTTCTTGTACAGAGCTGGTCTCAACCCGAGAAGCGTCTTTGGGAAGCATAGTGTAGTAAAGCCTCTGCTGGCGTTGGATCAGGAGCTGCAGAGGACGCTTGAGGAGACGGAGAGTCATATTCGATATATGCCCTCATGAGGGCCAAGACTTCCTTTCCCATTGCGAGAGAAGACGATCAAGTACAAGTGATGGCTGGCCGACGTTACATGGATAGGCGAGCTGGTTGCATTGATGTGAGGAGATTCGCCAATGTGTTGTCGCTTCATCCCTGTGTAATGTACTGTAAAGTCGAACCAGCTCAACGATGAGGTAATCACGGGTATATCCCCGCATTCGAGTACGGGAGCATCCGCACGCAGTCTGTGATTTCCCTATTGGGTTGCGTCGTTTACTGCGTATTGTACCTCCTACAGTGTGACTGACTGCAGATCTCTCTGCTGTGGCGCGTTCCTGATGCAGCTAGAGTTAGGCATCCATCACCCCATTACCTAGTCCTAATGTGTGAGTTTGGAACTTTACCTTTCCGGGAATTTCTTGTATGTGATTCGAGATTCATTTCAATAGCTGTGAGTTTCTTTTTATTAAATAACCCAATCTGCTGTTGATATCCGCATCAGGTATGTTACAGGTATTCGCGCTTCGATTCACCTTCCAACTTGGAGGTGACAGGGAATTGATTAGAGCACAAGATTCGTCTGTCTACGGATATCGATATCTGCCTGAGGTCAGAGATCACGTCCTCAAGCAGAATAACCGGTATAGATGCTGGAGTGCCTCAGGCCGCGATCTGACGTGGGGTTGACAGTCCCGAGCCCGATTCAGAGCCCGAGCCCATAGTAACCACCCATAATTCCAACCTACAGTACTTTGTCGACTGCTACCAACTACCGACCTGACTATTGCACTCACCTCGTCTGCCAACTCGGCACTACACACTAAACATCCTCGTCAACGAAAAGACAGCCGTTTGGCGCCTTCTCATATCGCTTCTGCACTTGTGGTGCCACGTTGTTCTTGACCTACACTTTGTCGCATAGCTTGCTCTGCCTTGTCTCTACATGACCCTCACTTAGACAACTGCTCGCGCAAACTTCGATTGCCTCCCAGTGCACAGTTACGAAGTGCTTCCTGCTTTACCCTCGCGGATTAAAGTCCGATTCTTGCTGATGCAATCGATTCGATCACCGTGACTCGGCACTCTCGTTTCGTCTGTCGCCCTCGACGAGGCCTCTTAAGGCGACGATGCCCAAGCAATATGATATCACTCGGAACTACTATGCAGATCTCGACCTGCCTCCAAATGCGACTTGCGATGATGCTAGGAAAGCATATAGGAAATTAGTGCTCAAATATCACCCTGACAGGAATATCGGGAATGAACAAGAAGCTGTTCCAAAGTTCCAAGCTGTTCAAGCTGCCCATGAAATCTTGAGCGATCCCGACCAGAAGGCGAGGTATGATCAGGACAGGTCGAAAACAAGCTTTCAGGGTCGAGGTACTGCCACAAGGGCGCAGACGTACGGTAACCCATACAAAGCATCCTCTGCATACCCTCCACCCCCTCGTCGAACACAACCAGGTTCATGGCAACGGCCACAAGCTTACAGTGGCACTTCTGCCGGCCCGACTGCTGGAGCTGATCGCTTCTCGAATTTCCCTCGAGCTGCTCCCACCGCCAAACAGGCTCCAGACCCGGCGCAACAACGTACGAACACTTTTAAAGCATGGCAAAACATGAACACCGGTACGGCACAGTCTTCGCCAAGATCAGCCGCTGGCGCAGGATCGTCCTCAACACCGAACAGGCCACGTCCACCACCACGTGAAAGTACACGTAAGATGCCAAACGAGGAGGAGATCAGGGCTGGGATGAGTTACAAGCCACCGCCCTCGTTCGATCGTGCGGAGGAGAAGAAGTCTGCCTGGTCTGCTTTTCAGCAAGCCAATGCTGGGAAAGCCGGTGTGAACCGAAGTAAAAGCACAAAGACACCGAAAAAGTCAGGGTTCGATCCCAATGTACCAGGCTCGGATGAACGACCTGCGCCCGATAGCAGTAATTATACTAGACATCGATCGGAAGATTTTGGGACTACGTCCCCATTCCACTCAAACCCTGGGGGAGCTGCTCCTGCTAACCCTGGTCCTACCGAGAAAGCGTACTCTCATCCATCGAGACCTCACGCTGATCCATTACATCCATACGCGAGCCAGGATACGCCATTTCAGGAAGGCCATAGGCAACGAACGAGTCACCAACCATTCCCCAATGACACCGCCAATTTCAATGGCGATAACCCCCGCCAATCTAGCCAGCACGGTGCCTCAAAACCCGAACATGAGGACTCTGAGGATAGTGAGGACCCAGGGAGCACCAGTCCACTCAGCAACCCCCATTTAAATGCTTCGAATAGAGGCTTTGGCGCTAATAATACAAGACCACCTTTCGTTGTTTATGGGTCCAGTTCAGATTCTGATCTGGAGCCTGAGCGGACCTCATCTTCAAGTCAGGCATCTTCAGCATCGGTTCCTCGCGATCCCCAATCCACTTCATCTGGGCCTTTCCCCCCAACATTCGTGCCTCCTCCCGATAGACCTAAAAAACAGCCTTCTCCGCCTAGCAAGCGAATGAACGGATCGTTCTCCGTACCAAGCCCTCCACCGAGCGTCTTTGGATCGGATAGCACAAAGCCTACGCCAGTTTCTGACGAACAGTCCAAACCCAACATGTATGTCGAACCCAGCACTAATATGCAGAATATTCACCCCCATACCCCTTCCCCCTTCCAACCACGTCAATGGGCCGCAAGAATGTTTGGACATTCTCCAAATTCAACATTTGGAGATACTAAGCAATCTCGCAACCCTTATATTCCCAAATGGGCGATTCCCAGCAGTCTGTTGCCTGATAACACAAAGAAGAAATACCACACTTCCTGTGGTGAAGATGATGCCGATGATAAGGGTACTTGCGGTGATCAGGGTATGAAAGAGAACATCACCCGCTCGACTAGAGTTCCGTCTCTTCAAGAGCGACTTTCAACAGATACACTGCGGGATCAAGCATTAGATGAAGAGAAAAGCGCCCTCCTTTTGATTCGTCGTTGTCTACAAATTAGATTTGGAGATGCCGCCAACCTCCCCAACATGGAGGCTTTCCTGAGGCTTGCTTCAACAGCACGTCAAGGAGGGTCTTTTGGAGAAGAGACTCTCGATAGTCTATTCCGACACAGCCTTGCCTCATATCCAACTGTTGCTCTACGGCGCACTGTGGAACAGTTTGCTAACAATACTAAACACAGCTTTTCCTTCGGAATCACGGACGATACATTCAAACCATCAGCAGGCAAATCAAAAAGCGAAGAAAGTATCAACACGAAGTTTACAGGTGGAGATTGGACCGGCCAATTTACGGGACAACCACTTTCCTCAGCATCATCCTCCACTGGATTTGCGAGTAAGCCAGGGAGTCCGTTTACAAAGGACCGCTCTCGCTCAAACCCTCGAGGGAATGCTTCGCCATTTACGAGCACACCTCCATTCGGGCCAGCTGGCTCTGCTCATGGCAATGGGAACATGCCCCCACCACCTCCCCCACGGTCAGTGAACACAGATTCCAACTCTTCGGCTCAGAGTCACGGATCTTCTCAGCCGTTCACTCAGGCAGGATTCAACCCTCAAGCATGGTCCAAGCAGTTTCAAGAGTCACCATTCTCCTCATCGCATTCCCAAGGCACTCAGTCGCATCCAAGCAGCACCGCATGGAGCCGGCCTAGCTCTACAGGTACTTCTGGCAGAGTCTTCTCTGGAGACGATGCTGGAAGACACGCTAAACAAACTTTATTTACTGCGCCTGATGGCAGTCACGTTATGGTTGAAGAGAACATTCCTGCTGGCAACCCACCTGATCAAAGCGACGCGATGGATATTGACGATTTCGGATCTACTGCTCCTACTCATCCAAACAAAGCCTCATCGACAAGATCTGCGCCAGCAACTAAAGAAGATAAGAGTCCTCGCATCATCCCCGTACCGCCTCCATTGCAGCGTCAACAAAACAGCACTGAAAACAGCAAAGATCAAGCTTCACCAGGTGCGGTTGCTGGATCTACAACAATCAAGACCAGTCTTAGTGATCTAAACAATGTGGAGCCTCTTGCGAAAAGTGCAGCAGCGGGCCTACGTAATTTTCACGACTTGAGCGCTAGCTTGCCATTCCAGTCACAAGCATCCGCAGTCCCACCAGTTCAGACTGTTGATTCCGATTCAGCAAGCCTACCGCCTGTCCCCAGAGCGCCGTCGCCTCCCAACAAGCTCTCCAAGGCTAGCTGGCACGCATACGCTGCAACTTTCGCCAAGTATCTAAGAGTCTTTACCACTTTCAACGCCACAATGCTGATGCACTTCCAAGCTCGTCAAATTCATGCCGAGCGATTGATGGCTGGCAACTTGGACTGGTTGGAGGCTACTGGGGATACTGTCGGTTCACAAGAAGGCAGCTCAGCTGGCCTCGGTAGGTACATGAAGGATTGCAGAGACGATGAAAAGGTCAGGGAGACCTGGAAAATCGGCTGCGAATTGCACAGTGACGCCCTTGTCGAATTCGACCGTGTCAGGGAGAGAGTCAGAAGGAGCGCCATTGGCGGGATTCTACCGGAAGCATGAAGTCGTATGTCATGCTACGACTGTACTGGTCAATGCTGTCAAGCAAGCTCGGAGCCAGAACACAATTGCGATTTCATTGTAACAGGAGTTCATGACGACCTTTCGGCATAGCCACTTCGATGTTCAATTGTTGCAGATGGAGCTGCAGTGGCTTCTTGATGAGCGTTCGTCTTTACATGGATCTACGCGAACGTCGCCATGTTTGCGTCCGACATATATAGATACCCTTTTCCTTCTTCCTGGAAGTTTACAGAGCAAATAGTGAGGGAGCGAATGATACTCATGTAATCGTATCACTGCTGGTATTGCTCCCTCTATGTAAACAAGTACCAAGTCTCCATGAGTTTCCACTTCTAGATCAGCTGTGTGGATTTATCTTGTAGGGCGGATCGTTCATCTAAGGTATTATTCAGTGCTGGAGGTCATCACCCATCACGCAATGGTGAGACCTTCCCAACTCCCCCTTAAGCATCGGGTGGGGCGCGTGAGTGGGGCAGCCCATGACAGATCTGCAGACAATTAAGAGATATGTAGGAGGCATGATGAGGAGGACAACAGTTTAGCAAAGACTACTCACATTAATATAGGGTCGAGGAAAACATATCTCGAGTTGAAGGTGTCCAACAATTGGTCAAGGACGCACCCAGAAGTCTAGCTTAGTTGCCACCTTCGCAGCAGATATCAGTACCCAGACGTGAAACGACCACGCTGGTGGCAAGATCCCTTGGTTCAGTTTTAAGAAGGACAATAAGGGCAATACCGGACTGTCAAAGAAAACACCATCAATGTCGACAAAAGGCATAACGTCCTGGGACCGCCTGGTCCGCTATGTCTCGGCCAAAGACGGTCAAGTGCATTACGGCGAGCCAATATTGACCGACGAGAGCGCTGATATCGCTGCCCTCGCCGAGAAAGGCGAACTGAAAGTGCGAGTGTTGGAGGGACCGAACGCAATCGAAGCACAGCCGACAGGAGAGGAGGACGAGGTCAAAGAACTCCTTGGGCCTTTCAGCCGTAGGGAGGTGCCGATCATCCGATGCATCGGACTGAACTACAAGACGCACAGTAAGGCGCATGTCCAGGGCACGCAGTCGATCACGTCCGTCCACTGACAGCAGCGGCAGTCCTCGAGACGGGCTTCGACCTGCCCCAGAACCCAACCTTGTTCTTCAAGCCGGGCACGGCGATAGCAGACACGAACGCAGAGATCCCGATCCCGAAGCTGGGCCAGCCGAAGCTGGACTACGAGGGCGAGTTCGTGATCGTGATCGGGCGCGAGTGCAAGAACGTGTCGCGGGAGCAGGCGCTCGACTACGTGGCCGGGTACGTGGCCGGCAACGACGTCTCGTGCCGCGACTGGCAGATGGACAAGGACAAGGCCGGCATGATGCCCCAGTGGGGCTTCTCCAAGTCCTTCGACTCCTACGCCCCCGTCGGCCCCGCCGTCGTCTCTGCTCGCCTGCTCGGCGACGGTGCCGGTCTGCGCATCCGCACCTGGGTCAACCCGCACGTCGAGTCTGCCCCTAGGCAGGACAGCAACACTGACGACCTCTGCTTCACCGTCAGGGACATCGTCAGCTTCTGCTCCACCGGTCAGACCCTCCTGCCCGGCAGCCTCATCATGACCGGCACCCCTGGTGGCGTCGGCATCGGTGTCAAGCCTCACCCTGTCTATCTCAAGGACGGCGATCGGGTCGAGGTTGAAATCGAAAAGGTGGGCAGGATTTCCAACGTCATGAGGTTTGAGTGATTCGTGGGACGGTAGCTACGATCGAATGTTACCGAAAAGGGAAGTATGAAGAACCCGGTCCATTTCAGTTCTCTCCACCATCTCACAACTATCTCATAGTCAACCAGGTATCCTTATGTGGTGGTCCTGGTTTCTAAGTAACTCCCAGCTGGTGGTCCCATGTGTATGACTGCATACCCGCATACAAGATGAAGACCGACTTCCCAATCATTTCTGGTCTTGGGTACTTACTCAGAACCTAGGAAAAGGGATTTGGACCCAACGCATCCTCGCCTTCAACTTTGATAGCCTTGGTTTGCTTCGATTTCTTCTTCTTGTCGCCAACCTTCTCGTCAGCTTCCCCATATGCTTCCGGAGTGCCCTTCTTTCGCTTGCGCGAATTGCCCTTCGCTTGGGCAGGTGAGCTAGGGACTGTTTTGTGTCCCTCATTGTCATTGGATTCATCCAAGTCAATGTTGAGTCTCTTGATGATGCGATTGGTTACGGTCCTGAAACTTGCGATCTGCATGTTTGGATCGTAAGCAGTGGCTGCTGCAGACCAGTTGACACTCTATGGTTTTGATGGACTGATCAGAAATGACATCTCGAATTATGCGACCCTTTCGGAGTATTGTCTATGAAAAGGTAAGATCCGTATGGGATTGGGAAACTATGCGAAGAGGAATCTGGATGACATACAGCGTTCTTTTCAGTGATAGCAAGGAAGCATAGAGCCAGGCGTCGCTGCTCTGCTGGGCTGCAACGGTCGATGGCATCCCTGAGAGAAGACATGGTGGTGTATCGCAAATTTCGTGTCCGGGAACTTTTGCGTGAGTGTGTCTTGGTGATAGTGCTTCGATGCGATTGTTTCTGTCGGATTTGGTCACTCGAACAGGGTAGAGGTTGGCTGGAAGGGAAGATGCAGAGTTCGATGACGAGGAACGGGCTGGATTGACATTCACAGCTTTTATATACACTTACCTTTCATATGCCTCTCACCGTTCACCGTCCTTCCACGTGGTTGCCTGAGGTTTTGTTCTAGGTGAAAAAGCTCAATTCAATTTTCATCTGCTTTCATTCTCGTCATTGTTTACTGAATGTGAAAGTCAGATGTGCTTAGATATCACGATCAGAACGACCTTTGGGTCTGGATTTCCCTCTATCCAACGCACCGGGTGTTCGATCCATCGAACTGGACGCAGTATCTGCCCATCTTGTCACACTCGATGGCGAAAGCCGTAAGGAAACTGTGCTGACGGAAGTTGAACTACACGTACCTGGTGCACCCTAAATACACTTACGCTTGATGTGTCTTTCATATGCTCGGTTTCGCCTACGTAGAATTGCACTTGGTATATCATATGCATGATATGTTATACCTACGCTTATTACATCCTACCCACACATGATATAGCCTACATACGCGTAATGTGTCATGCATATGCTTCATGTCGCCTACATATACATGGTGTAGCGTGGTTGATAACGCTTGAGGGATCGCTATCAACCTGATCCTCACGCATTTGCGGTGAAATGGACATTGCATCATCTGAGCCGTGACTGGCAGACTTGTAGATACAGTAGTCAGGACCTGTGTTACCTTGCATTAGTTCTATCTAGCCTTTGAAGATAGCCACTATACAGGATCGCAGACGCCAAACGTAGCACTCTGTAGTGGGTGTGAGGTGATGGAAAACCTACCATCTGTGGACTCGAATAGTGGCATATAAACGGCTGAGCCTATGCTATCGAAAATGCTACTCTACCCGTCACGTCAGCTCCTTGATAGCCAGCAGAGGTCTCGCTGCGAGGTCCATCGTCAATGCAGTGGCATGGATTCGATAAATGGCGGCATCGGATTGAAGTGACTCTCTTCTTACTGATGATTCGAGCTGATTAAGTCTTTAATTTCTACGATTTCTCAAAATCCCTTTTCCGTTTTTGTTTTGGGTACCTCATGGATTGCAAGCTGTACAGCCTTTCTGAATAGCCGCTTCGCAAGCCTCCATTCGTTACAAGATCATTGCTGAGTCTCGGGGACGAAGGTATTCTGTGGTTGTGCCGAGGTAGGAAGTACAGATATAACACGGCTTTCAATGGAATTTTGTCACAGAAATCGTCAGTAATGGTGTCATGGGAAATGGAGACCCTGAGATTATGATCTTGTGCATAGAGATCGGAAGTAAACAGAAAAGTAGTAGCGAAATAGAGACATTTCTTAGTGTCATGACATTCATGAATCGTATACATTATTCATTGTTTAACAGCAGCCATTGTCAATCTGTCAACCGCGGAACCCAACTCCAGGGATTCGTGTTCGCAGAAGCAAACTGCTTCCAACCACGGTAATGCTGCTCAGCGCCATGGCGAGGGCAGCCCAGGCAGGGTCCAATCGAACATGCGACCCATCGCTGGATCTGATCGGGTACAGGACGCCAGCAGCGATGGGAAGGGCAATCACGTTGTAGATTGCGGCCCAGAAGAAGTTCATCAGCACCCTGCGGAAGACTGCGCGGCTCATGCTGACGAGCGTCAACAGGGCACGCAGGTCTGAATGGACGAGCACGAATGCAGCGGACTGCACAGCGACATCAGACCCTGAAGCGACGGCGATGCCGACATCTGCGGCTGCAAGCGCGGGTGCGTCGTTGATGCCGTCACCGACCATCGCCACCGTCGCCCTATCACGTCTGTTGGTCAGGTGCTTGGTAAGGCCACGACGTCGCACGTCGAGTGTGCGTTGCAGGTATTGCACCTTCTCCGCCTTCTGCCCGGGTAGCACCTCTGCGATCACGTTCTCCGGCTTGATACCAACCTGGCTACCAACAGCCTTCGCGGTCTTGACGTTGTCACCGGACAGCAACCAAACGTCGACACCCAATGATTGTAGCTTCTTGACCACTTCAATCGATTCTGGTCGTAGCGGGTCTGCAGCAGCAAAGATGCCAGAGATTTGCCATTCGTCGGCTAGGCGGTATGCAAGAAGAATGACAGAGTATCCTGAAGACTTCCATTCATCCAGGGCTTTCGCAGCGTGTGCCGGAATATCGACGGCGTAGTCGTTCATAAGGCTTTCATTGCCTACCAGCACCTCACACTTTCCGCTAGTCTTCAGACGACCAACGGTAAATAGTGCTTTGAGGCCCTTTCCTGCAATCTCATCTGCACCAAAGACTTGTACAGGAGCTGTAGATTGCGACGAGGAGAACTCAACGGCAGCCCTCGCCAGGGGATGACTGCTGTTCTCCTCAACTCCCTTCAATAGGCCTAAGATTTCATCCGTCGTGAGTTCTGAATCGTGAACAAAGACACTGTGTTCCACAATTCTAGGCTGAACGCCTTCGGTCAAAGTACCGGTCTTGTCGAATACGACAGCGTCCAAATTGCTTGCTTCCTGAAACGCATCGCCACCACCTTTGACTAGGATACCGCGTTGGGCGGCCATGCCGCTCCCAACGAAGAGAGCTGTGGGTGCGGCCAGGCCAAGTCCGCATGGGCAGGCTATGACGAAGACAGCAATAGCAAACTGCAGTGACCAGAATGGCCAACCGCCTGCACTGCTGTCCAAATAGCTGGAGGGAAGCGACCCAGAGACTCCAAGAGCCAGCCATACAATCCACGTTATTATGGCGATTGCAACGATGATCGGCACGAAATATGCTGTCAGTAGATCGGCCACTCGTTCCACGGGAGCACGTTTTCCTTGACCCTCACGAACAACCTGAATTATCGAGTCCAACATAGACGCTCCCGCAGGGCCTGTCACGTTTATCGAAATGGCAGAGCCTTTGTTGATAGTGCCGGAAAATATCGCATCTCCTTTGACCTTTCGTACGACGCGTGACTCTCCTGTCAAACTTGATTCGTCAAACTCCGCAGTGTCGTCCAAGAGTGTACCATCGCATGGTGGAGATGATCCCTTTGTGATTCTCACAGTATCGCCGACATCAATCAAGTCAACGTTGACATTCTGCACGTAAGACGACTCATATCCACCCTCCATCTTGTCGAGAACAAGGATTGCCTCGGATGGGCGTAATCGGCCCAAGGCAGCGACTGCATCTCCAGACTTTGCCTTCATGTGAGCTTCTGCTAACCTGCCAATCAACAGGAACATTGTCAAGAATACTACCGAGTCGAAATAGGATTGTCTCGAGCTGTCCATGTTATCTAGAGATGGGTGTGAGGCTGCAATGCAGAGCTGTGCCAGTGAACTGAAATAGGCGATAGTTGTGCCCAGGCTGATCAGCATATTCATACTCCCGAAGCGATAGAAGCGTCTCAAAATCGGCACGGGACTTCTAGATCGCCACAGCGAATACAGCTCTTTGAGTGTGCGGCGGTGGAAGTGCTCAGTGGCAAGGAAGTAGACAATGGTTGCCATCGTGAACGTGGCCCATTCTGCTCTGCTGACTCCATGCACACGGGTCATCAGGTAGCGATACCCTGAATTATCATGTGGGACGAGATTCATGTAAACAATGCCAATGACCAGTGTCGGTATTGCGGTCAGGACTGCTAGTAGGGCCCTGGAAAATATGGCTTGCCGTTCCCTGGCCAGCATCCTCCTTGATCGTTCTTCAACGGTTTGGGGGTGATAGACCGAGACTGAAAATGACTTATCAAGGTCTTTGATGGTTGAAAGGATCGTGCGCACCGTCAGTGTCGGGGCGTTTGGTGTATATGTGATGGTCAAGATCGGATTCTGCACCGTCGGAGGCTTCTCTGTATGGACAGACAGGGTTTCCAGTGCAGCAACGATTCGAAGCGGGCAGTTCGAACAGTGCATGCCGCCCACTTGAACCGACAATGTTCGAGAGGCGCGAACATTGTTATCTTTCAGCGGAACTATTTCAATTCTCGTTGCATCGTAGCCAATGTCTTCGAAAGTTTCGAGAATGCGGGGCTCCAGATCCTTTCCTGTGAAAATAACAGTGCCAGAATGCGACACCAGATTGATCTCAACCTGGTCCACAAAATCAAGGTCTTGTATGGCTTCCGTGACCCTGGCAACACATGAGCTGCAAGTCATGCCTTCGATGGAATAAGTGGCTCTCCATTCGTCGGAGATCTTCTCCACAGGCTTCTTTGTCGTCTTTGGCTCAAGCTTGGTCTCGATCAAACTGATGCCATAGCCTACATCCTCAACTGCGTCGATAATATGCGAGACATCGGCGTCGGGGTCGCTTGATCTGAAGTGGACGGTCGCGCTGTGATTGACTAGTGCGACATCCGCACGATCCACAAACGATAGGCTGTTGAGTTCTTTGGCTACGTTGTTCACGCAGGCGCTGCAAGTCATACCTTCTATCGAGAAGGTGCTGACATAAACGGGAGGCTCGTCAACATGTTCTACTATGGTGATGGTCTTGGTGTCTTTATGGTCCTCTTGGATCTTTTGCGTGCTGCAGATCTCGCAGTTCAGATCGTGCCGAGCTCGAGCGGCGTCGTCGATCTTCCTATGTCTAGGATCCCACGACTGAGCTGCAGTATCCGAGTGAGTTCCTTCCTTCACACCATGTTGGAGGCTAACCACCGATGCTGGGTCTAACACAACATCGAATATTTCGAAGCCTCCAGACGCGAGCAGATCTGCAACGCTAATTGCAGATATCGATTGATCATGCTCAATCGTTACTATGTGGTCGATGATCGAGACGTTCCGCACGTTTGGCGGCGGTCGCATTTCGTCCATCAGAGATGTGATATGTGTGATGCATGTCGGGCAGTGTAGATTGGGAATTAGGAAGGAGGTTTGAAAAGACATTTTCAGAATCAAGCCAGGGACTGGCGAAGTCCAGAGCAAGTAGCACAGAGATTTGTTGCCGATCAGCAATTCAAAATCAATGCAGTACTGGTCATGCGAGGAGTCCGGACAGGTTTTACGTTCAAATTGCCGAGGCGTCGAGAGTGGCACTTCGGGGTAAGAAGAGTGAGAGAGTGATTCAGTCAGTCAAGAAGACTAGGGCAGGACGAGGAAACGAAATCAAGCTGTAAAAGAAACAGTTCCTACCTCTGGCCTGTCTACCGACACATCTCTACAAACCGCGTTATTTGTGCGTACCTATGGTGGAGTAGAAGAGTCTTGAGGCTTTTGTGCGGATTTTAGAGTTCCCGGCTTCCAAGATTTGGACGAATCATCAATAGAGGTGGCAGCCAGCCGCGGGAGGACCGGGGCGATGGTTCTTCTCCCGCTGCTCGGACCGAGAAGCTGGCTGGATTTCTGAGCTCGAGCCGCAACTGCAAATGCACCTTTGGTAGGTAATACCTGACGGCTGGAGACGCATATCCACTGTAGACAGGAGAAACGTCTGTATTGTAAGTTTGGAATCCCGTAGACACTCATGAATCTGTTCTTCCGTATCTCTGTAGAAGCCACTGGAATGTTCCGATGTCTTGGGTAGAGAGGGGTGCGGGTTACGTATGTCTGGGCCTGTCGTAGCAGTGTTGCTCTCTCGAGAAGTACCTTTTTAAATGGAGAGGACGGCCTCTCGCGAATGATGAGATGAGTCTGACAAATGTGTTGTTTCAACATGTTCTTGAAAGCGTAGTGCTTGACAGATTCCCTTTGCAGGGCCCAATCACACAATCTCTGTCATTGCCCAGCCATATCCAATTCCTCGGAACCCTTGGCATGTGTCTTGAGGCCGCGCTGTTGTGAGGTTATCCATAAGAGGTGGCGACCTCACGAGAGACCGCGTGATCCTGTTCAAGAATGGATCTGCGTCGCACGAGCACTGCTGAAGATGGAAGACCGGCAGATGGTGTACGCTCCCGAATCCGCTGGTATTCAAGACGGAGTTCTATTGCATGTGAAATGACTATCAGCTTCCAGCTTGCAGCTTCCGTGATTTTCGCGCTATGCTCCTCTGCTGTGTAGGTGCAGCGATAGAATGACTTAGGATTGGTTTGGAGAAATATATACAATTGTACAGTGGAGTCTGACATCTCCAAGCCAGATATCTTCAAAATCCTCTATGGCGCAATTGGCTAGCGCGTTCGGCTGTTAGATGGCTAACGCCTTCAAACAGTATCACCGGAAGGTTCTTAGTTCAAGCCTAAGTAGGGGAGATTGGTATCGCAGCCTCGGGCTGCAATCTTTTTTCGGTTTTCTATTTACTCATTTGGAGCATGACATCGTGTCTTTTTTTTTATTTTGCTTACTTAGGTAGTCTTAATAACATTCAGGATGTAGAGCCTGATCTTGAACGACAAGGCAAATCCTAGGCAGCGGGACACAGGTGTGTTGAGACGGCTGTTGAAGATAACGGCAACCTCGGTATTCTTACAAAAATATATTCGAAACTTAGACCGGATATCTATAGTTGGCCTCTGCTGGCAGCCTCTCTACTTTGCAACCGCCAAGTTGCGCCGTGTAGTGAGATTGATCAATGCGATCTCACGGCAGACGTCTACCTGCAGTTCACGTCGGGAATAAGTCGATGTGCGCAAGGTGAAAGACGCTTCCGCAGCAGTCTATAGATTCAGCATCGTGGGAAGTGATTTGCTAGCAAGACTGATGGCGAGAGTGGGAATGTACGGGATTTCTGTATGACAACTATTGAAGGCCATGCTTGAGCTGATACATACAATCTACGGTACAATTTAAAAAGCGTGAAAGGCAATGCGACGATGTACACAACAATCTGGTCTAAATTATATCCATACCATATATCTACTTTAAAAAATGGGACAGTCTGAAGCAGTGTTTCCAATAACTCCGCGCTAAGTGTGTGACAGGTGCCATGGGGCCATACAGGGCCATACATATCCTCCACATTAAGATGACGTCCCAAGGGACCGTCAATCCAGGTAGCCAGTTGTCTACTGGGGCTTCTTGGCGAAGATCCTCTGGAAGGGCTTCTTAATGAAGCTAAGGATCTTGTTGAGGAAGCCGAAGAAGTAGCCGAAGCCGAAGCCCCAGCCCTTGACACGCACGCTCCAGATGAAGAAGTAGACCAGCATATAGTTGGTGGCGCAGAAGACAAGGAAAATACCGAAGTTGCGCCACTTCTGGTCGGCGCGGATGTTGAGTGTCTCCAGGTACTGGTTGCCGCTAGAGTAGGGGCAGTACTCGCAGTTCGACGTCGCGTCTGGGTTAAGCAGGGTACCGCCGGCGATGCTGGCGAATTCACCCGCGTAGCTCTGGCAGGTCTGGTTTGGTGGCACGTTGAATCGGGCCGTCTCCTCTGGCAGACAGTGGACAGGCTGGCCGTCCAGGGTGGCGGCGAGCATACCGGCAATCCAGTAGGTGCTGGGGTTGACCCAGTACATGACGTACTTCCAAGGACCGCGCAACATGCTCCACGGTCTGACGACACCGTTAAAGAGGGAGAACATGACGAAGAAGAATGGGAGCACGTTTGCAATGACGGTGAAACTTGGCGCGAAGGCACAAATCCACTGGCCCCAAGAGCTCATGAATAGGAAGAACAACATGGTCATGAGGAAAGCATACCCAGAGACGGAACTCTCGGTGGGCAGACCAGACGGCCAATACCAGAGCACCCAGTACAGCACCGAACTGAAGATGGCAGCCGGGATTTCGGCGACAATGTTAGCAGTAGCGAACGCGGACCAGCCATAGATTCTGCTGGGGTATTCTCTTGCCATCCAGAGAGCCAAGTTGCCAAAGAATTTCGGTAGGACTGCGTTGACAAAGGTTGGGGGAATGACGACAATCAAGAAACACGTGAACATGCGGTTTTGCATATCCTGGATGGAGTTTCCGAGTTGCCAAAAGGTGAATCCGTTGAAGATGCCGACAATGACAGCGATGAAAAGCTTTCCGTAGACGTAGGATGGATCACGCCAGTACTGGCGGAACATTCGCTTGGTGAGTTCGATTGTTTGTGTCCAGGTGGATGCGGCGAACTGGCGCTGTTGTTCCTTGCGAACCTCCTCTGGCTGAGTCTTGCTGCGTGTGAGCTTGAGCGATTCAATCTCCTCAATGACGTTCTGCGCGTGGTCGGATTTCTTCCACTCTTCGTTCCAGTTAATCTTGGTTCCATCAGGACGACGGTGAGGCTTAGCAGCGGTCTCCAGAATGAATTCAGCAACGTTCTTCTCTGGAGGGCACTGCACGCCACGCTCAGCGAAGTAGTTAATCACGTCAGAACCGTTTTCACCGACTGGACCAAAGTAGAATGTGTTACCACCGGGGTTGAGAGCTAGGATCATGTCGAATTGCTGAATCAGGACCGAGGAAGGTTGGTGGATGGTACAAACGATAGCTTGCCCAGCAGCAGAGAGCTTCCTCAAGAATCTGACGATAGAGTAGGCACTTTGCGAGTCGAGACCGGAAGTAGGTTCGTCCAAGAAAAGCAGCAGAGATGGCTTCGCAGCGAGTTCGACACCGATTGTAAGTCGCTTTCTCTGCTCCACACCCAACGACTTGATGACGGCGTCTTGCAAATCCTCGAGCTCTAGTAACTCAATGATCTTGTCAACGTAGGCGATCTTCTCAGAACGAGGCACGCTAGCCTCTTGTCTGAGCAGAGCGGAGAACTCGAGAGCCTCGCGGATAGTCGCAGTTTGATCATGAATGTCACCCTGAAGACAGAAGCCAGTATTACGTTGGAACTCTGGACCGAGCTCTCTGCCGTCGACCTTCATCTCGCCTGAGACTACACCCATGTATTGACGTTGAGCAAGCGTGTTGAGCAGAGTAGTCTTACCAGCACCACTGGCACCCATCAGGGCAACCATGACACCAGGCTTAGCATATCCGTTAACACCATTGAGCAACTCTTTGGTACCGCCAAGGTAGGGTACCGAGTAGTGGACATCCTGCCAGGTGAAAATCGACTCGCTCTTGCTAAGATTGTTCATGGCCTCTCGTTCAGCTGGGGCGGCAAGAGAACCACTCACGCCTTCTTTCTGGGTGGAAGAGCCACTATCGCTAGGGTCGACAGCCCTCTCTTCATCATTCGGTGCAGGTGCCTGGATGGCTTTCTTAGTTCGGTTAGACTTCTTGAAGATCAGAGCACCACCGCCACCGCCGGAAAAGTCCAACAATTCGGTGGCGACGACAGTAATGAGGATGTACAGGACACTGAAGGCGATGAGGACACCGAAGTTTCTCCACAAGTGATGACGAGTGTAGCCGAAAGACTCGCGAAGATAAGCGTCTCCAGAGACGGAATGGCTGCCAAGCTCTGCACCACGAATGGCACATCCTTGGAAGGCAGGGTCAATGCCAGGACCTTGAGGAACCAGCTGACTCGGTGAGCACTGCATGGTACGACCAGAAAATTCGTTGGTTTCGACAGCCTCGAAGGAATATGCGATTGGGTTGATATAGTAAAGCCATCCAAACCAGATGTATTTGTCTAGAAGTTGCGTCTTTGGAATGACATAACCAGTGTAGATGATGACGATGTTCAGTGCGATACCTGAAAATCTAATGGCGGTATTGATCTCGGGACTGAGGGATGCAAACATGCGGTACAAGCTGGTCAACATGATGGTAGTGGTGTAGACGAAGAGCATGTAGATCCAGAATCTCCCAGCCTCGATGGTTAGAGACGACATGAAGTACATGATGAGACCGAAAAGAAGACATTGGACGGCGATGACGGGGAAGTCTGCAATCACACGTCCAATGCTGACGGCGCTGGGGCGGTAGAAAGCATACTCCTTGTGACGAGATACCGTGTTCCGTCCAGCGACAGCTTTAATCAACTCAGTAAGTTGGAGCCAACCGTTGAAGATGATGGAGAAGAAGAGGGCACCACCACGAGGGAAAGCGCCCTCAGTGTCCTCAGGATTGCCGTAGAACAAAGAACCGACGATGAGACCGTTAGAGATGATGATGAAAAGCTTCGTCCACAGAGTGGTTGTGTCACCGAACAGCAGCCAGTACTCTCGCTTCACGCAAGCCACGACCTGTCTGAAAAACGAGACAGTGTATGGGCTATTGTTGGAGACGAATTTAGATTTGCTGTCGTGAACAGCGCCCTCGAATTGACGGGCCTCGGCGTAGTTGGACTCTGCCAGGTGCTTCTCGTAGTCAGCAACATCAGCAAGGACCTTTTGGTAGTTTGGAGAAGCCCTGAATGCTTTCTCAAGCTCGGCAGGAGTCTTTGGAGCCTTGTCTTCGAAGCCGGGTCTGAACCGGCGTTCGATTGGATCGGTAACGGCGGTCAAGAAATCGGCAGTCGTCTGTCTGACGGCAGGCTCGAAACCGAGATCGATGAAGTATTGCCTAGCGTCACGAGCCGGGCCGCTGAAGATCTCGCGACCTTGGTCGATGACGAGAACCTTGTCCATCTGCTCGTAGATACCCTCACCGGCTTGGTAGAGAGTGACCAAAGTGGTACGGTTGGTGATGTCAGTCATGATACGGAGAGACTTGGCATAATCGAGCGCGGTGGACGCATCCAGACCACGGGTCGAGTTGTCCCAAGTAATGACGGTAGCCTTAGAGGCGAGGGTCTCGGCGATGGAAACACTGGGTAAGGGTCAGCACTCGGATTGCACACAAGCGATTGGAACTGTCGATGAGCACCTACCGCTTTCTCTCACCACCACTGACACCACGAACGAAATCATCACCGACCAGAGTGTACTTGGTGTGGCTGATACCAAACATACGCATGAGGGCATTGGCGATGATGGGAATGTCCTCGCGAGCCGCCTTCTTAGTCTTGTTCATCAGGGCGAAAGTGAAGGTTTGCCAGACATTGAGGGTGGCGAAATGGATATCGTCCTCAGGGTTGTAATTGACCTCACCGCGGTATTTCTTGATTTGTTCTTCAGCAGATATGCCGCCGTAGCTGACATCACCCTCGACAGCGGCGAACGAGCCACGGTTATTGCTTACGGCCTTGAGGAAAGTAGAGCAACCAGCACCAGGACGACCCAGGACGAGCATCATCTCGCCATCGCGTACACAGCCAGTAAAGTCGTTGATCAGATTCCTAGTGGGACCATGGTTGCCAAAGCGCAGGAAGGGCATGTATCGGCAGAGGATGTTGTAGAGATCCGGACCGAAAGTTCCAATGACAGCGTCGGGAATGGTCCTGACGAAGCTCTGAGAGGCGCCGACACCCTTTACCGTCAGATTCTTATAGATGAGACCAACTTTCTTGGCCGAGCCATCCTCGGTTCGCTTTTCGAAGCGACCCTCCTTCATGAAAACGTCCAGCTCGAAATCATCCTCGTCGTCGTTGACCTTCTCCTGTTCTTCCAGGGCGGAAGCATCGGTCTCAGTGTGGGTGGTGTGATGAGTGGCTGGCCTCTCGAGGCCAGCGTTGCTCTTTCTGCTCCTGCCTGTCAATGCACGCCCCAGGCTGGTCTGGGTATCCTTCGATCTCGTCTTGTGAAGATGGCTCAGGTCGCTCTGGAGCTTCTCGTAATCTTCCATAGCAGCGGCCTCGGAAACTCCTCCACCGTCGCGTTCTCCCCAGTTGCCCTCTGCGCGGCGCTGCTCGCCATCAGCAGCGGCGGCATTCTCAGCTCTCTCAGGGTCGTCACTGTGCAACTGAGTTGCGCCGCCCTGGCTCTCCTCCCTGGTGAGCCTGTTGGCGTCGATTGCGCTCCCCAACATGGTGAACGAAAAGCTTACTCTGCTCTGGACAGCAGGCGATTTATATTACTGGGTCAATGGAATTGACCAAAAGAAAGACGTGAAGCTGGCAGTCGCCAGGCGAAGGCGGGTTGCGTCAATGCCGGCCAGGTATGATAGGCGACCCGGCAGACGAGTCAACTCGGGTTGATTAACGGGATCTAATGAGAGGAAGTGGGAAGTGAAGTGGATGTTGGCGGGAGGGAGGGCGGCGGGAAAGGAAGGGAGGAGGTTGCAGAGGGCTAGAGGGGAGGAAAAGCGTGAGGAAGAGCAGATTATTAAAAAGAAGGCAACATTGCGATTTGAAGGTGATGATTACGGATTACAAGATACCTGGGTACGCAGTCCCCAATCGATCGCCCAAACGGCTGGTAGTGTAGGGCAAGGCACAAGACGCTGGATAGCGCAGCACAAGGCATGGGACAAGCAGCATAACCGCAGCCAGAGACAGACGAAACGATAGGAGACGAAACCGCCAGACGGGACTGACTGACAAACGCAGACAATGACGAACGTGAAAGATGAAGCCCTACCTGTCTCATGCCTAATCGGGTGTGGTGGTGATTACCCTCCGGCTATAGGACATAAGCGTTCGGTCCTTGCATGTCGACGCACCGCGCTTGATTTGTAACAGCCCGCTCTCTGCCGTCTGATTGGCTGCCGACTGCGCGACTCAGGTGTCAGGGCAGATAGTGGAGACCTCTGACCGTGTAAACAGCGAGCCTCCAGAGAGACCTAAGCCTAATCGAGTACCCTGAGCAGGGCCCCTGGAGTCACACGGAGATAATGTCGACCTGCCTTAATTCCAAGGTAGGTAGGTAGGTAAGTTCCCTCCCTGCCGTGCAGTACCTATCTAGGTATCCAGGTATATACCTCTTACCTAGGTATTTACTTAAGGTGTCTACCTGTAGTAGGTAGGTAGTAGGTAGGTAGTAGGTAGGTAGTAGGTAGGTGGTAGTAGGTAGTAGGTAGTAGGTAGTAGGTAGTAGGTAGTAGGTAGTAGGTAGTAGGTAAGTAAAAGTGATTGGAATACTGCGCGTACTGTACCGGGTGGTTGCCGCTGGTAAGTAGACTCCCACCTGTGAATATCTGGCTACCTCTGAGATGACCGCTGACCCGTAATTGGCGCATCTTCTAGAGCAGATAATAGTCACCTACCCCAGGTATGGAAACGAGGTTGGATGCTACCTAGGTGGGTATTAGGTAGGTAGGCAGAGAGAGTCCATTGAGAGACTGCATCATCAGGCTGTGCATTGGCTCACACCTGAACTAAGGGATGCAACTTTTATTATTAACTTTAATCTTCGTCCTCGCCCGGAACACGCCCTACGGCTCTGCCGTCCTTCGGATGTGGAACTGCTCAGTTCCGATGCGAGTTTCAGCTTTCTCTGATCATCATTACCGCTGCTGTCATTGGGTCGCTGACGATGTTGATTTCGTTGATGTTGTTGATGTTTTTGATGTCGTTGCTGTCGTTGATGTCGTTGTCTACATTTCCATACGCACAATCTGTCCGTGACATATCGCTTGTCTCTTGTCTCTCTCCAACTTCTAACGCTGTCTTTCTGATTTTCTAACATTTCTCAAATCGTTGCACGAAAAAGGGACTGTATTCGAATGCTGCCGTCATGCTTGGCCCTTGACTCGCTGACCAATCCCGCCACCCGCTGACACTAGTAGACAATACGCTATCTTGACTACTACCCGTCTCCAGAATATGTGCTCCCCTCACATACGTCTGTTATATGGCACAAACATGTGTGCGCTGTATGGTATGGACGATTTCTACGATAGACATGGATACATTTGGCGAGCTGGTATTGTCCGAAGCTCTTGGAACAGCGCGTCAATGGTTGGGGTCCCGACTTTACCGACGAGACACAGTTGTCCGGTCAACATCCACCATCCACCCACAGCTGTGCGCTGTGCAGCCGTCCTCATGGCGCAGCCAACACGGATCGGCGTGCATGGGCTTGATAAAGTAAGGATACCTTATAGATCCCTGTCCTTACAAAACCCTAGCCGGTCCAGCGGCACGAGGTTTGGTTTTGCGCTGTCCCCCCACTCGTTTCGCGTCGTGTACCGTACCGTACAGTACAGTACGAACCGTGGGTAAGTAATATACACCTGCATTGCATGAGTGATTGTGACGAACGTCAAGACTGTCAATGGACCCTTGTAGGGGTTATGCATCCCTGCTCTGGGGCATGTTTGGTAATTCGGTTCTGGCATAACGGTGAACAGACGAAAGGCTGAGGGTGCAGGGGTGTGCTCCCCAAATCTTTTCGAAGGATGGGTAACTTCCCTCTTGGTCGTCCAACATCTCCCCCAACATACCCAAGGTATGAATTGCTCACCACACCTGCGCGCCATGCACCTGGGCAGTCGACCAACGCGATGACGTATGTGTGCAAGAGTCCGGTCTGCCCTCAAACAGCAATGCCCAGATAAAGGTAATTGGAAACCTGATGGATTTCTGTGTATGTGATTTCCTAGAGCTTGGTCTTGTGCAGCATTATACTCGCTGCTTCAACCACGTTTCCACTTCTACCAATTTTCTGCGCCAAGAATGATTGATTAGCAATCATATACCGATGGTCAAAGACAGCAACCAAAGGGGAAGCTACCCGTTCTTTTCCTGTCCCACTTGTCACATTCTAATGTTTCGAGGAGATTCGGTGTATCACCATGGCTAATTGTTGCTCATCTTCTGCCACCTCCGACCCTCTTACCGGTGCCGAATCGGGTCACCGTCTGCTTGGCTGCTTCCGGGCAGCAGGTCTTAGCACAATGCATAACGAAAACAATTGAGCACACAAAATATACCTCGTCACTCTTATACAAGTATGCAATTGATATACTGTCTACATCATGCAGGTGCATCGAGTATCGACCACTCTCGCATAGCTAAGAGACGATATTCGATCGAGTATATATCTGGGTCGTTTATATGTTCTCGTTTACCTGGGTCTACTGCAAAGGTGGAAATGCGCACTATATTCAAACACAATCTCGCGTGCAGATAGTAGACCACCGACCACAGCACCTCACGCAATGATCCCATTAGCAGCCTGTTCCCTCTTCTCCTCCTCAGTGACGGAAATTCCATTCGGTGCAGCCCCAGCTGGTCTTCCAGCGTGGACGTCGGCAAGCACATTTCTCAGCTCCTCGAGGAATCTAGTGACCTCCTTCTCCGTGCCGATAGTGATCCTCAGGCAGCCCAAGCATCCCAATTCCTTACCCCTGAACCTCACCACCACACCTTTAGTCTCTGCCAGTCGCTCGTAAGTCGCGTTTGCGACTTCGTTGCTGGGCCGACCAGAGACATCCAACATCTCCACTAGCAGGAAGTTGCTGTCCTTCCCGCCGCGGAAGCGGCCGACGCCTTTGATCTTTGGCATCTCCACAACCATCCTCTCGCGCTGGGCGACGATCAGCTCGCAGTTCTTACGCATCACTGCCAAGTTCTGCGGTTGCAGTGCCTGGATGGCCAGTTGAGAGGTAGGGTTGCTGATGTTGTACGGTGCCTTGAGGCTGTTCAACAGTCTTGCGATCTCGGGGCTTGAGAAGGCCACCCCGAGTCTGATACCGGCCAGGCCAAACGCCTTGCTGAGGGTCTGCATCACCACGAGGTTGGGCCACTCGGCCACCCACTCTGCCAGCGAGGATCCTGGAGGGGAGAAGTCGATGTAGGCTTCGTCGAGCACGACAATGCCGTTCCATGTTGGGTGTTCCAACACCTTGCGCACGTCTTCCTTCGACACCAGGTTGGCCGTGGGGTTGCCAGGTGAGCACAGGTAGACCAGCTTGATCTGGGGGTCGTTGGAAAGCTTTTCATTGATCAGATCAGGCTGCGCGCTGAAATTGTCCTCGACGTTCAGAGGCACCTTGACCACCTCGACATCGTTGACCTGCGCGCTGACACCATACATGCCATATGTGGGTGGGCATGTGAGGATCTTGTCCTTGCCGGGTGTGCAGAATGCACGAAGTAAGGCATCAATCGCTTCATCACTGCCTACACCAACGAACAGGTTGTCTGGTGTGATGTCTTTGCTGGTATGGGTGTGAGTATTCCGCAGGTCACAGAGAAGCTGCTTCAACTCGCGTTGGTGACTGTTCTCGGGTTAGACAGGCACCGTTCTACCAAGCAATGGCTCAACGTACGGATCAGGGTATCTGTTCAGACCAAGCAGATCAACCTCGACGTTCCTTGCGCCATCAGCAATGGCATTGGCAAGCTTGCCGTCTTGCCCCAGGGCTAGGCCAGGGCCATATGCGTTTTCATTGGCGTCTAGTAGGATGTTTGTCCCATCGTCCTTGTAGTCACTAGCCGAAGCGTCAGCAGATGTTTCGATGCGATTTCCGCGCTGGATTCTATTTACTCACTCTCGCGCACACCTGTAAGGTTCTAGCGCCAGGATATTGGGGCGCGCACATTTGGTGATATCGAATGGCATCGTGGGAATGAATGGTGCTCTGTGTTGTGTACACTCTACCTACGAATGGCGAAATTTTGGGGGCATGACTGTACGTCACAAGCAAAGCGCAAGCGGTATCGGCCTGCGCGCCATGTGTCCCCTCTCCACGATCCGAACCTTAGTTTAGAGCCTCCAAGTCTAGGCTCTAATGGCTATCTAATAACATGGGTCTTGGACTTTCCATGAACAGTGATACTATGTGTGGCATGTGGTTAATCATGCTCTTCACGCTTGCAGCATGAGAGTACATACCAGGCGTGCTTCCGCCGACCACACCATCATGTCGCAATCCGCCTTGCCTTGCCGTTATGCATAGTTGTGCTCAATCAAAACGTCGGTCATATTGCATTGTTGGACCCTGCATTCCGATTCTGACAGAGAATGCTTGTACCAACTACGCCCAATTCCCAAATGACGACGTTAGCTTGCCGTTTTGTGATCATCTTCCAGAGATTACTCAATCCCTTACCACCACCGTGACAAGTGATTTTACTTGATGGCGTGCAGCGGAAGGCTCGAGCGGCGAACGGCTTTTGCCTTGGTGTCCGGACCCCTCTTCCGTGCGCCGCCGAGCGCCAGTTTCCGCCCATCTGTCGTCTAGAATGATCTTCGAGACTATAGATGAAAGGCAGACCTGTAAGCGCATCATCCTGCGGCATCTCTGCAGACCGGCTCTGCACTGGGAAGCAACTAGCAGAGTATCTAAAGTCCACCCGATAGAGATGAGACACAGCGAATCGCACGTCTGCAAAGCTTGAAACCCAAAATGGCAGCTATGTCATCGCCAAAAATCAAGTTCTGATCGACACTGGCAGCAGCCTCCACGCCGTTTGGGGGATCTTTCTATCAACGCTTCAACATCTCGATATCTTCCCAGGTCTTCCAACATCATTGTTAAAAGTACTAGCATTACCAATTCGCAATCTAGCACTGGAACGTTGTATCCCTAAAGACAGGGCTACGATTACGCTAACTCGATTACTGGATCCTACCGATATCATCCGGCACCCGCAGTCCAGCTGCACCTTGCACATTTCTACAAATACTAGCGCATGCCCTCATTGTGAATATGGCCTCACCGCCATACCAAATCCCAAGTACCCCAAGAGTGATATCTCCCTCTCCGACGCTTTCAGACGTGGGCAGTGAGCGAAGTGGCTACTTCACCAGATCCAAGACTAAGAGCCGTGTCGACCCTATCGCAGAAGACCAGGTCACGAGTACGGTGGGAGATAAAATAATCGAGGACCCTGAGTTACAAAGAGCTCGTCCAAGATCGCGAAGTCCACATCTGGAGAGGTTAGGTGGATTGGGCACTAAGAAGATGAATGGTATAGGTGCGGTCAGAGCGAAAGACGGGCTCCCACCAACCGGTGCTGCTACATCTTCAGAGACGCGGAGAAGAAAGAACAAGGTTGAAGCGTCGGCACCTCTCGGCAATGGGACACCATCCAAATCGAAGGAAAATGGGTTTCTGAGCCCTGATTCTGCGTATCCGCAAGGCTTCGGATCGTCATACTGGAGAAATTTATCTCGCTCTCCGTCGCCTCTGGGTCTTATTCCGATCCACCGCGAATGGAGGGCGTTTGTACACAAGCATGAGATTCCTCGGAAGTTTCTCCATGTCAGCATTGGCTTCTACACGCTGTGGGCATATTACAACGGCATACAGATTTCCGCTGTACATCCGGTACTGCTTTCCGCTCTCATACCTATATTCGCCCTCGATGTCATCCGATTCCGCTGGCCGGCATTCAACCGCGCCTACATCCGAGTTATGGGCGCCTTCATGCGCGAAGCCGAAGCGCATGATCGATACAACGGCGTGATCGGCTATCTCGCCGGTCTCTGGGCTACCATGCGTTTCTGTGACAAGGATGTCGCCGTCATGAGCGTGCTCCTTCTCAGCTGGTGCGACACAGCAGCTTCCACATTTGGGAGAGCCTTCGGTAAATACACCCCCAGGGTCAGGAAGGGGAAGAGCCTGGCTGGAAGCCTTGCAGCGTTCGCATTCGGCGTAGCGATAGCCGCTGGCTTCTGGGGCTGGATTGCGCCTTCCACTGGCTATGTATATGACACTGGACCCCACACCTTCGCATTCCAAGGGATCTTAACCCTGCCAGAACCTCTCAGAAAGCCTCTTGGGCTGACCGTCCAGCAGGCCAGCATCGACGGTGCGGCAGCTTTGGGCGTAATGAGCCTGGCTTCTGGCTTGATTGCCAGTGTCAGTGAAGCCATAGACCTGTTCGGCTTGGACGACAATCTCACGATACCAATACTTTGTGGAATAGGCATTAGCGGGTTTCTTTGGGCATTCGGTGGCAGCTAGTTCCTTCACGAGAGAGGGCATTGCTTTGGTGTTGGATACCCTTTGAAATGATATAAATGACCTTGTCATTCTAGCATGACCTACGTACGACCATTACTGCAACTATGCATTTGACTAATCAGCTTTCTTCGTTCACTGCAATGCAACATGCCTTGTACATCACGTTATTAGGCTGGTGCCTTTCGGTCACACCGAAGTTAGACGCCGTGTAGGTAGATACAAGGCGAAAGTACTGCGTTCGGTCGGCACTTGCACTGCTGCAGATTGGCGGGACTGGGATTATCATGCATGTGACTAAGCGCCCCGCCACTCTCTCTCTCTACAAGTCGGTCACGTCTCAACTACGACAATAGTCAGGTAGATGATAACCTTCGTATCTCCCGGTCTCCATCCACCAACGGTCTCGTGACATACCCAAGTCCTCGAGCTTCAAAAACGCCATCCTCCACTACAAATTTTGCTCTATCTCCAAGGAAACTGTTGATTCCTCGGATCTTTAAGTCAAGACTGAACACCCCTACGGACCGCTTTTAGTCTACTGGGTAGTCGAAGGAGACGGAAACACTCTGCAGACAACACTACATCGCCAACGGCAAACATCGGAATCGTGACTGGTTGTTACTGAAGGTGTAGCGAACTGGTGGACGGTCCGGATATCCCCCCAAAAAGAAGCCTACCTCATCACACAAAGTCGACATCGACATCGATACCGCTCCCGTAAGCCGGGCAGAGCACACTTCTGAGACAAAGAGGAGCACGAACAACGTTGCAAGATGTCGACCGCCGCGAGAAGAAGATTGATGCGCGACTTCAAGCGCATGCAGACCGACCCTCCTGCAGGCGTGAGTGCAAGTCCCATCGCAGATAATGTCATGACCTGGTAAGGCGAATTCCTCCCCGTAAACGACACCCTTCTCTACGCATGTGGAGCGTTTACTGACCGCCTGGTCTTGCTTCATCAGGAACGCTGTCATCATCGGACCTTCGGACACACCCTTCGAGGACGGTACCTTCAGACTGGTCATGCACTTCGAAGAGCAATACCCCAACAAGCCGCCCGGCGTCAAATTCATCAGCCAGATGTTCCACCCAAATGTCTACGGCACTGGCGAATTGTGCTTGGATATCCTACAGAACAGATGGAGCCCCACATATGATGTTGCCGCCATCCTTACGTCTATTCAAAGGTATGCTTCTCTACACGGCAGAAAGAGCGATACACATGGTGGCCGAGACCGAGGATGGTTTTGCTGACGAATACACCGACAGTCTTCTCAACGACCCGAATACATCCTCGCCCGCCAACGTAGAGGCATCGAACCTCTACAAGGACAGCAGGAAAGAGTATACCAAGCGTGTGCGTGAGACGGTTGAGAAGAGCTGGGAAGACTAGTGGCTGCAACGGGACAGTCTCGCTGGTGATTGGCGAGCAAGGTTCGATAAGGGGCAGAAGGCGCGGTTCCCCGAAGAGACGACGACAAGGGCAAGGTCGAAGAATGCTCTGATATGACTGCTAGCGCGGCGTTTGCTTAGGCGTAGACTCCTTTCTTCGTGCTCCTCTCGTCACGAAACTATATTGAAATGGTAAATACAATCATGATGCTTTCAGGCCTATAAGTGGAACGACTCGATATCTTTTCAGCTTCCGTCTGAGTGCGGTGGTATGCTGTGCCATGGTCATATCATACCCGTGACCTGCTCAAGGTCAGGTCCGGTTGAAGCGTACCCCATATCGCGACATACCTTTTCCGAGACGGACAGCTCTTCCTGTCTATAGGTCAGCCCCAACCCAGACATTCCGAATGAAGCGCTCAAGTCAGACCCAATCGTGAAACGTGTTGGTCGACAGCAAGGGGATCAAGGGTCTCTTCGTCCGCAAAGTAGATGTTTGAAATAATACGGAAGTTATATGCAAAATCTTGTGCTCTCCCCACATCAATCAGCCAATCAATTGATTCATCCGATGTGGTCTAGTGGCTAGGATTTGTCGCTCTCATCTCGAGGACCGACAAGGCCGGGGTTCAATTCCCCGCATCGGAATCATACAATTGATAAGCTCTTTTCTTTTTGAGATTTTTCTTTTGCGAGTCTCTTGAGCGTCTGGTCCTATTCAATTTTTTTTTTATCGTGCCTCTATTTCTTCGCCTGGATATCATTTATATGCTGGTAGTAGCCGTTCTTGCAAAACCAACCCGGCCAGTTGGGGAAGTAGACAGAAAGCTCGTATGCACCTACACATGGGCTTTCTTTTTAACAACGCAAGGCTAAGTTTGCTGCAGGGTCAATTATACCACCGTATCGACTGCATATGTGAAAGACCATCAAGGCCATTTATCATACTTATTGTGCTTATGATCAATCAGGAAACCCTGCATCTACCATGTTCGCTTACGGCCGGAAAATGGATGATTTCGGGACTATGAGCAGTCTTTGGGCTCCCCTAGACAATAATCCGGGTACCGATGCCATCGTCGTGTATATATCAAAAGTGCTGGGTTGACTGGCTTATTACATACCTTTTCTTCACATGTAGTTAACAATATTAATACTAAAAGAAACTACAACCCCAGACACGCCCTTTGCTCACCTACATAATCGCGTGTTTTGAGCGAACTTGCCCTATCTACACGTCTTAAGACTTTCAGAATGCCTCTTAGGCGGACAATATTCCTTCTTACTGCAGGCTGGACTCTCTTGATGGGCGTGGGTCATCAGGTACGTGACAGAATACATGAATGAACGTGAAGATCGATGCTACACGACGGTTGACGATCGGGTAAAGCTTTCAGGGCCGAGCCTGCTGAGTCCAATCGAAACACTTGAACCTACAGGCCTGGTGGATCCCTCGTTCTACGCCTCCGTCAAAGGAGGATACTACACCGGCAGCCTGTGGATGCTTGGTTCTGCTTGGTTGTTCTGGAATTGGGCCGATGGTCCGGCAAATGACAAGACTGTCAGAGTTGCCGCCGCCATCCAAGCGGTACAATATGCTAGCCTTGCGTCATATTATACTGTATATGGCGCGCCAGGCGTCGGCCCCCTGGTAGCCATATCCGCCGTACTCTCTGCTGCCAGCAGTGTGTACGCATGAAGGTCTGAGATGTCGTGTCACGCGAGAGAATGGTTCTCCACTCAATCGCTTCGGATTTCGGCTCATCATGTTAACTGTGTTGTCAATCGAGCGAGCAATAGATGGACTGCATCAGAGAGTTACTGTAAGATAAATCATACGCATCTGCATGACCACCCACCTAAGCAGCCTTCGCATGCTGCTGTGCAAGCCCCACCTTGTAGTAAGGGCTCTCTTTGAAACCGTGATATGACAACAGCATTCTTCCGTTCTTCTCGCTCAGGAGAACCTCTTCCGCACCTCTCTTTGCCACCTCGTCTGCGTAGGCTTGGATCAGCTGTGCCGGATGACTCGCTGCATCCTGCGAACTTTTGGTAACCGCTTCCACAAGGTTGTTCGCGTCCTGAAGAGCGTTGTTGCAACCTTGCCCCCGGAAAGGCGACATTGGATGTGCGGCGTCACCAGCAAGTGTGACCCTTCCGCCGTGAGTATTGTGTGTTGGGCCAGCCCATTGGATCATGTCCAGGTAAGGGAATTGAACATCGTCAGGGACATCCTGCACAGCCGAGCGAAAGGGCTGCAAGATGAGTTAGTCGAGGTTGCATACTCCAACAAAACAATAGCTTTCTCACCTCGGCGATGACACTGGCTTTCTCTTTGATCGCTGCTAGTCGTGCTGCTGGTGATAACGCCTTGAGCTCATCACTATGCTCGCCGTTCCAGCAAATGAAGAGGAAGAACTTCCAGTCTTCAGGTTTGTCCGGATCGGGAACATCCTGCACCGAGTAATATACGAATATCTCAGGGTGAAGCATCTCGAAAATCATCAGTAGTGAAATTTGGTTGGTGGATTGGTATGGTTGACCCTACCATAGACCAGACCGGGTGAGCAGCGCGAAGCTTTGTGGCCTTCTCAGCATCCCCATAACTGAAGGTTGTGCTCATGCAGTTCAGACCCTTGAGCGGCATAGCTTCAGAACCCTCTTCGAACAGGAACTTCCTGACAGCGGACCGTGGTCCGTCTGACCCGACAAGTAAAGTTCCAGTGTGCCTTGTGCCGTTGGTGAATACAGCCGTCACACTTTGACCATCGTCACTCAACTCAACGTTCTGAAGAGTGTGGCTAAACTGCGAGATTTTCAGCCAAGTGGTAGCCTATTGTGCATCAAGAAGCTCTCACCTGTATATCTATGTTGTCTCGCAGGAGCGTACGAAGTTTACGCCTCGATACGCGAATGAGACGCCCGTCAACGTTCAGTTCCTTCAGCAATTCTCCCGTGATTCCATCGTAGATTCTGCTACCATTGGTTGGAGGTGTGATGTAGTCCAAGGTCGGGTCTACCACAGCTTCACTGAGACGGGCGGACAGATCCTTAGGTATCAAGCCTTCTAACAGTGGGACACCCCAGTGTAAACCCATAGTCCACTCTCGTGGCCTGAAGACATCGGCATCTTCACTCTCGAACACCGTAAACGGTATGCCGGCTTTCTTGAGACCTTGTGCAATGGAAAGACCCGTGATACCGGCGCCCACAATCAACACATGTGGCCTAGGTTGGGTCTCTGAAGACATTGTGGTATATTGTGAGGAGTATGTATGGTTACTGGACAGTCACCCTCTGGTATGTGTGGAAGCTAAGTAGAAACTGGCTATGAGACGCAGAGTGGAGATCACTTGAACTAGTCCATACTGACCGCGAGTGAGGAGCCGAGATGCGACGTGCAGCGGTCAATCCTCACATGCATACGATCATGCCACTAGAACTGCTGTTTATCTCACAGCATAGCCAGGGCATTGATCTTTGTTGTCAACAAGCTTACGAAGGTCAGGTCCAGCAAAGCTGCAAGTACCAGACTCTACCCAATGGTTTGGTGAAAGCTGAGCTGATCATATTGGGACGTCTACCAGGTAACTGATTTCTCTCAATTCTACATCCACCTTGTGTGTTTAGCAGTACCGATCTCTCAACCTGTTACCACCTACCATTAAATGCTACGTGTCTGGGCCACAGGCAACGTATTATATACGTGAGTAATTGTAATGCCATTGGTGACCTCGACCTCAACACCATGCCTCAGCAACCATCGGTTCCCAGTACCAAAGATCGACTGGTCAACACAGGACGCCAAACCGATCACCACAGTAAGAGTACAGCGTCGGAATCAATCAATCCCTGTTGGAAGGCTGAATATCCTTCCTCTTTACTTCAGCCTCAGCAATCAGCTTGCAGTCGGGAGACCTTAAAGAGACATTGCTTTAGGGACTTCGATAGTGGGGTGGTCGATAGGGTTATAAACCCTAATCATCACTGATTGCCGGTTTCTAGTGGCTCCTACAAATCATTTCGATATCAGAATTGCTTTGCTACATCTCGCGGATCCAAATTCAAAATTTGTAGTGCATAACCTGGTCTTTGCCAGTATCAGCAAAATGACTACAACAGCCATTCGTCAGCTTCCAGCTCCCTTCGCCGACTCGGTAGAGCCATTCGAGTTGATCACGCAAGGAGCTGAAGCCATAGTGTATCGGACGTCATTCTTGACTCCCAACACGCAGTGCGCGCTCAAGATTAGGCCTGCGAAACAGTGGCGCCATCCCACTCTCGATAAACGATTAACGAGGCAACGAATACTTGCGGAAGCGCGTGTGCTGGTCAAATGCAGGAAAGAAGGCGTCAGCGTCCCTGCCATACTAGCAATGGACTGGGAAGCTGGTTGGACTGCAGCGGAATGGATTGATGGCCAGACTGTGAAGAGCGCGATACGCAGTCGGGACGTGAACGACGAGCAAGGCTTCAGTCGGCTGCTCTCACAGATTGGTCAAGCAGTTGGCAAGCTGCACGCTGCGGGAATCATACATGGTGACTTGACAACCAGTAACATGATGCTGCGGCCCATCGCAGACGGTGCATCCACCGGCATCAATGGTGAGATTGTACTTATTGATTTCGGTCTCGCTACGCAAGCAACCCAAGAGGAGGATAGAGCTGTAGACCTGTACGTACTCGAACGTGCCTTTGGATCGACCCATCCCAAAGAAGAACACTTTTTTGAAAAAGTCCTTCTTGCTTATGGTCAGAGCTTTAAGGGTGCTAAACCGACACTTCGAAGACTGGAAGACGTCCGCATGAGAGGCCGTAAAAAGAGTATGCTCGGCTGAGGAAGTTTACAATAACTATACAAGTCCCCGATTCTTAGTCTTCAACTTTTAGTTGAGCATCGCATAGGGTCAATGCTGCCCTCTAGATATATGCTTGGCTTGGCTCGTCTTGGCCCAAATTCGTTGGGTTTGGCTTGACTGAACATCTTCTGCGCTCTCCAATGTATGAGCTCTGGCCATCTGAACAAACAGCTGCCGAGTTGTGCAACTTTCACTTCAGAAAGTCCCAAAGGTGTGCGCGCGACGCAAGAAGCTTTGCAGATCACACGACATGGGATCCGCGTATACGGCCCACGCTGACACGGTATACACCTTACCTACACATTGCGCACCACGCAAACGCAACTGAACATTCGGATGCTGCACCGTACCACTCCAGCTGCAGGTCCAGACTCGAAAGATGACACAGCCTAGGCGCTTTCGGATCTCTATTGGGCATCCAGATCTGGACGGAAAGGTGGGGCCACTCCCACACTTTCCATCTGCCCTGTCCGAGGTCGTAGATGGCGGGAAGTACGCGGCGCGCAAGGATGATGACTTCTTTGTTATAGATGCTCTCCCACGCGCAATATTCATTTCGATCCCCTCTGGTCTTTCGCCAGCCTCTCTGTGTATTTTAATATCCATACTCTCCCCAATCCCTTCACCGCGTACTGGAAATAGGCGTTGAGGGCCTCGGCTGTCTTATCCGGACCCAGCAACCGTTGTTATCACCCCAATCTGGCCTCCGTCAATAATGTTTCACAGTCACCTTACCGACGCAAAGCGCACGCGCGCCAGAGTGCCAGCCTTTCTGAGCCACTTGGAACACCTTTACGATAACGATGAGGCTCTGGTCAGCTCAAGGAGATCGAGCAGCGCGTCCAAGCACATGATAGAGCGCAAACCTGTGAGCGTCACCAAGGAGGCCGACGTTCGAAATGCTACAGACTCGCCGACAGGAAAGGACAGCGTAGTAAACGATGTACACAAAGACAAGGCGGATAGCGTACAAGAAGATGGAAACCAGAAAGCCAATGATCTGAAGGATTCTCCTGCTTCGCCAATAGATTCTATGGTCCAACAGTCAGAATCGTAGTTCCTTCATGCAGAGGCTTTAGGGTTAGGACAATGATAAACATCTATACGCTTTCGGCAGAACGGTCCAGCAAGTGAAGGTGATACGACAGCGCTCGGAAAGTGTGGTGAACAAATGCTTTCAACGAACTTGGGATAGCTTTTCATACAATACTGTAGCGACAACGACCTTGGCCGATTGGCCAAACGAGGAAAAATGGATGCATACGTACAGGCTTGGGACGAGTGGGAAATATATTGGCGCACGAAATCCTCGGCGGGACTGAGGGTAATTGAGTGATTCACATCATGAGGTCTCGACATTACCATGCGGCGATCGATCGCATGCGCACTTAAAACGATACCCATACTATCGGATGCAGCCAGGCGACCTTCTGGACAGCCGGACAGAATGCGACCCGATTTGCCATATCAACCTACGATTGCAGTATTTCTACTGGTGGACAACATGTGATCGATGGACAATACAAAGATAGGGACGAGTGGATGCTTCAGCAAATACAAAGAGAACTTGGGCAATGTGGTTAAATAGCCGCCGTAATGCGTAACTTCGTTCATGATCATAATCCCACTTGAGCCCTAGCGGCACAGAACCGCATCATGGTATCATCAAATTTTGTAGGCAGTAAGCAGTAAGCCAATCCAGGCCTGTCGTTGTGCCTTGCAAGCGGGCCAGCATATCTTCACGGCCACGCAAGATGTAGAGGAGAAGGATCATCGAAGATCTAGGAGGCGTTCGACGGGTCGCTCTTCTGAGGGTAACCGTAGTCGGGGCCGGTGGTGTCAGCCAACCCAGGCTTGCCCTTGGCATCGCGTGTGACAGCATCGTTGGGAAGGCCATCCAGACCGTCGGCGCCCTCACGACCAACACGCTGTCCTTGGGTGGCGACGCCGTAGCTAGCTCCATCCGTCCTCACGGCCGAGTCGCCAGTGGCAGGCTCCCGCAGGGCATCGTTGCCGTAGCTGACGCTGTCCTCGACGCGGCCGGAACCGACATTGACGGTCGAGGCATCTGCAGAGTTGAAGTCCGACGCCACTGGGGGCTGGTCTGGCAGCGGCAGGTTGGCCTTGCGCTCGTCGATGATCTGCGACTTGTTCTTGTCGGCAGAGTCGATCATGCTCTGCAAGCACAAGATGCTGTCAGCGCACTGTACGGCTTGGAGGCTTCACCTCGCCGACCATCACTTGCTTACCTGCAGAGCTGCTGAGTTTGAGCCAGCTGGGACGTTGCCGCCATGAGCGATGGACTCCTTGGACTCCTGCTTGCGGATGTCCTCCTTGGTGATGTTGAAGGTCTCGTTGGTGCCTGACATTGCTGCTGCTGCGTGGTGGAAAGTGGTACTGTTTGGTGAATGTGATATGCGACCAGCTGTTGAGTTTGCGGTTTTATCAAACGAACAAATCGAAACTCGCTGAAGGAATAAGGCAGACCTATTTATTTGATTCTACTTGCAACACTGAACGCTACCTAGGTAGCCTGCGTACCTGCCTGGGTATCTGCAGTTTCTGAGTGTGTTTGATGAAATTGTCTTCCATTCTTATGGTGGAATTTCGTCAAAGTGACGTATTAACGAGCAATGATTGAAGTATGAGGTCAAACTGTGAAGTACAGCAGCTCTGGGCCACTACGCGACTTTATGTCCCTCATTGCCTCGTGGCGGGGCATTGGATCAGTGGGTCTATGGCGCAGACAGCCTTAAGCTCCTCTATTTCAGACTCCTCACTTGATGGATTTGATTAATGAGATGATACAGGGTGCTTTCCCTGCCGAATGATAATATCAAGAGCCTTGCCGTTCAGATAGGAGGTATAAGAATGACTGGCATACTGCCTTACAGAGTGGAGCGCATATGTACTGTACATATACATACAATGTAGTGGATGTCTATCGGTGAGCTCATTGCAGTGATTGTGATCTTCGATCATGCTTTTGGTTTCAATCCATAGCTCTCGCATATCCGTTCTCCAACATATTGTCCACTCCAATATGCGCCGGTGCTGGTTCCCAGTGCAATGAACGGAGCGGTGTGTTCTCCAGCAAACCACAGTCCCTGCTCAGGAACACCATAACGCATTGCTTCGATGTCCTTATCGCCTTGTTTTAGACCAACCTGGAAGTTGGAATAGCTACCGTACCCAGCGAACTCATCAGTGGCCCAAGCCGTAGCAAGGACTGCCTTCGGTTTACACTCTGGAGAATGCTCATCGAAATTCGGCAGCCTAGAGTAATATGGTTTGAAAAACTCAAGCAGCTTCGCATCACGTTCAGCTTCGCTCTTGCTGCTCTCCACGAGCTTACCGATATGCACACTACAGTCGCCGTAGGTGTAGAAGAGAAAGGTGGGATGTGCACAGCCTTGAGAGAGGGCAGCGAGATTTCCACCTTGCTGGTCCCACCCAGATGGATTGGTGTCTTCGGCGTACTTGGGCTCCAGCCAGGAAGTAAATCCTGGATAATTCGATGATGCGTCATCATTCGAAGGCGCCTGGTGCAAAGCGGTAGAAGTCGCCTCGACGTTAGGGGTAGAGCCTTTGGGATCGACGCTGGTGCTTCTCGGATGCGCCTCTGGATGTGGGGTGTTCCAGAAGGCAGAAGGGAAGGTAATGTATACTTTGTCAAGGGTTCCCCATCCGATGCTGTTGATAGCAGAAGTGATCTTAGGCGGTAAGGCAGGCTCGAAGTCAATCGTCTGCCTTTTGAGACAGCCGAGTGGGGTTGTGACCACGACCTCGTCAAATACAAACTGCTCTTCGTTTTTGGTCTTGACGATCTGCGCTGGCGTATTGGAATCACCATCGGTCTGTCCATAGACAATGCTGGAAACGGCGGTATCATATCGGATATCTGCTTGCGACAATGCAGGTTTGGACACAGCATCGAGGATCTTGCGATATGTTTCGGCAACGAAGGGATTTTCACCCTCTATGCACTCTTCCAGCCAGAAGAACCTCAGACTTTGCCTCCAGACAGGGCTGCCTACGTATGCGCCCCAGAAGTGCAGCATCTGTAGCATAGTTGCTCGTTTCGAAGTTGCACTTTCTTCTGGAAGGTCTTTAAACATCTCGGCAACCTTGTCTTGGAAGAAATCGAAGAGGCTACGGCTCGGATCGATGGAGTTGTTCGCTTCGTTACTGAATTTGAAAGCGCTCGCTACGAGCCCATCGTCCCATATCAGTTGGCCATATTCAGCAGCCTCATCCGGTGACATTGGAGTGCCGTCCGCCCTGATCACCGCCTGTGCCTCATCCCACGCATGAAGCTTGGTTCCGGTCTGCTTTGCGAGTTTCATGATCGGGTTGTCGTTGGTGCCATGTATCCAATTGGGACCGCTGTGGATAATGATGATGTTCAGCCGCCATTGTGATACTCAGAGACGGGTCTGATGCAGATCCCCTGACCAGCCTGTTCCCCATTGCATCTTCGACGTAGTGGGCAGACTTACAGGTCGACGAGGTGGCCCAGGTGGCTGCTTTGAGCCACTCTGCCACCCACCCGGTTGCGGGCTTCAAGTATCGTCACTTTGCAGCCATGTTGTATCAAGACATCGGCACAGCGCAATCCGGCGAACCCGGCTCCAACGATGCCGACATGTATCTGCCGGGTCCCACTGATGGAGGACCGCAGCATGTCGCGCAGTTCAGGACCTTGCCGTTGTTGTTGTTGTCCGTGCTGCAGATCTTGTTGTATGCGAGACAGTTCTTGGGCAGATTGGGGTACGCTCTTCTGATTTGCTCTGGTACCCTGCATGATTAGATCAACGGTTCTTCGCAGTGTCAAGATAATGAAATTAAGGCCGAGATTGGCTGTGTAATGATGCTCGATCTACATTTCGACTAGGGTGCTTTCAACATACAATAAAGTTAGTCCACGATCAGGTAGGATTTTCCACAGTACAGGATCGAAAGTAGCAGTTGCCGACCCCTGCGTCAGAGCATCCGCTCGATGTCTCCCGAGGTTATGGTACCTAGTAGTACTTGCTAATGATGTCAGGTACGCGCGAAATGTTCAAATCGAAAGCATTCCAATTACCGACTCAATCTCGATGGGCATAAAATAGGTACTGAGCAGGCAGACGATTCATCAAGAGCAGTCTGCATATATCTGCAGCCACTACCTACCTATGTGTCCTCGTCTATTCCAGCTCGCTAAGTAACGGGCTTTGAGGACGCCTAACTGCGTCGGCTATGTGGAGCCTATCTCCGGCATATCTCGCGTACCTAAGGTCCGGGTAGGTACCGGCTGGTCCCAGGTCTGATCCACAGCTAGGGGGAAAAGCCGCATTGTCCAGGACAGAAAAACGATGGACACACAAGACCTCGAACGTCTACGTAGCACAGCAGTTTCATGACATGTACGTCGACCTCGCATCAAATGTTACCAGTCACCGCTGATCCATTTACATAGGCTAGCTCCACCAGTGACTGCTGGGTGCTAATAGGTAGGTTCACTTCCAATTCCCTTGGCTGAGAGACAGCAGCCCTTGTACACAGTCCATGTCATCCTCTTCCGTCGCATTTGAACTCCTCCTGTCAGCGCTCATGAACGCTTCGACTTCTGCATCGCTTTCGCCATCCTCCAAACTTGCTACATGTCGCTTTCGAGGAGAAGCTTGACGCCTTTTGGCTCTGTTAAGGGATCTGGCATCCTTTAATGCTGAACCTGTGACCTCGCCTAAATCGTCCGGATGGCTTCCACCAAGAGGAGCCCCAGACGGTGACCAATTCTCCTTGTCCGACTCATTCCCAGGGATATAGAATGGTGCTGCCGATACCGCCGACTTCGGCTTTGCTTTCCCAGAAACACTGGCAGGGCGACCCTGAAGCCTGCCACTCGAAGTATTCGACCGTTGCAGACGTTCCTGCTGATGGTCCAGCTTTGGGCGCTTCGCCGATCCTTTCGAACGATCCAGGATAGCGTTGCGCTTACCAGGAAGCACGCCTAACACTCTTCGCCCAGACTTCGATCGCATCAGACCGATTGCATCAGCAGCCGAGCCGCTACCATCTTTCTCAGCCTTTTCTTCTAGCTCCATTCGAGCTTCCTTGTCACACCAAAACTCCCAGGTTCGTGAATCCCTCGAGCGACCACTTGTGGAGCGTTGCAGCAACTTTGGGGTAGGTGTGCTCTGGTTTATCCGAGAGATAAAGCTGGTAGGACTTGGACCATCGTCAGAGGCTGGATCACGTCCTGAGAAGTTCGAGCGCCTTGGCGGCGAAGGGGAGAGTGAGGATTGGACGATTCTCGCATTTCCTTCGTCGGTCATTGAGAGACGCATGACTGAGCGTGACTTCTTCATCGGTGGCCTGTTTGGCGTAACAAGAGGCTGCGAAGGCCGGTCATCTACGTCTTGTTCGTCGTGTCCTGACCGAAGCAGCGCTTCATTTCGGCGATTTGACAAATAGCCGATGGATTGGACAGGCTTCTGGACAGATTGCTGAGACGTTTGTGAAGCGGTGACTTTTTCTCGATCGTCAAGTTCGTCCGGCTGGCTCGAGGGAACTACGTCATCGGCTGATTCTGGCACAGGAAGCTCATTCAGATCTTTCTGTGAGCCTCGAACAGTTGGTGAGCGCGGTACATCTGATGCATCCACCACAACCTCGGTCTTTGTCAGATCCGGGTCCGGCACGCTATCAGACGTAACCGCGTGATCTCGCGAAGTAGCAGCAGTTGACTGAGCGGGTGATGAATCCTCGAAACCAGCGACGGTGAAATGTGACTGGGTCTGGTAGGGAGATCTTGATGCTTGATATTGAGCGACTTCATGTGGAAAGAGCGGCCTCGATTTGCGCCTGGAGCTCTGTCGTCGATTTTGAAACCAGATCTATTGTCGCGTAAGCCAGGGGCCCTTGCTCGAGTATCAATAAAGATCAGAAAACGGACCTGCACCTCTTTTTCCCCAAGAGCAACCTGCTGACTGAGCAAACGGCGCGCCTCAGTGTCAGGCTTCTGGTCATGTTGATAAGCTGCTTCGAGTATCGCTTGGTCCTCGGGACTGTGGGATGTCAGCGAAACGGACGCGATGACCGTGGGCAAGCTGCGCTTACCTTGTGCGCTTGCGCTTTTGACGAGCTAATGGTTTATTGTGCACGTCAGGTGGAAGATTCCTCGGCAATGTTGAGGCGGAATGGTTCAAGAACGCGTAATCTGTTGGGGCTGGGCCGGAAGCTCGAGGGGACTCCATTCTAATGTACGTGCAACCAAAGACAGAGACAACCAAGTGATGTGTAGAAAGCGTGAGTTGCGCGGTGCAGAGCAAGTGATATTGATGCTCTGGATGTTGATATGGCCTCGCGTGGCGTGTAGACTCGATTGCGCGTAGAGACAGACGTGGGCTGGGCCGCACGCGTTTCGTCTGTGCTCGCCAAGCCACCTTGCGGCAGGCGGAGCGGTACAGTGGCGGGTGGAGCTGGAGTAGAGCAATGCACCTACCTACCTAGGTAGGTACATACACAGGTGTGGATTCTCCTGCAGAATGCGCCGTGCACACTTACGCCTCCGTCACGATATCAAGACTCAACATGCTACCTACATAGACGCAACTGGAAACGGTCGACTTACCCAGCTGAAAGACGTGCACAGAGATAAGTATCTGATGGGCGGGCATGGGCATCGAACGGGTGTCACGAACATCACGCGAGTCACGTGATATAAAACTGACTAATCAGTTTCCACCCTGGTGCCGAGGTCTGGATTACATAAGGGGCTCGAAAAGGACTACGGCGCTGCCTCCTAGGGTTAGAGGCTGAAGCCAATGGGTGATATAACCCAATGGATGATATAATCCAACGGATGGTATAAAATCAACAGCCGTGACGTCCACTCGATCATGATGATCAATGCTTATCGCTCTATTAGGTAAGTATGTAGTAATGATATCCTTCCTGAGTAACAAGCCTCAAGATTGGCTTCGATCCTACTCGAAAGCTTCTTTGCCACCATATCAATGCCGGCAATGCCATCAAGGCGGACCACTAGAGAGTCTCGACACGAAAAGCGGAATCACAAGCCCATCTGCAAAGACATGTGGATCGGTATCTTCACCCTGCCAGCAGCAGCAGCAGCCAGTCGGCAATAGGTGACCACTTCCTCCCTTCTCTGCTGGCGATTACCCGCCCCCATCCTTGTCAATGCGATCTGTGATCAATCGGCTTCCTGTGCAGGAGACAAGCGAGGGTACCGCCTGGACCTCAACATTGGGCCTTGTCGTCCGAGCAGTCTGTCGAGGCCCTTCGAATACACCCTGCTTTCATGCATCGTACATCCCTCACCCTCACGCAGCCCTACGGTGGTACTACAGCTGGCAGTGACTGAGGGCGGCGTGATGACAGGGGGCATCTTGCTGGTGCTGCCCCTCCATAACCTGCCATCACCAGCTGCCCTGTGGATCGCCCTCATATGCCGAAGAGACGCTGAGATCATACACTCTTGATATTCTGATGCAAGCTAGTCTCATGCTATGATCGCCGTTGTCCCCACCATCGGCCGCTCGGCCAAGCACTTAGCTGGTGGCAGGCAAGACATACTGGGTGTCGGCGACCGTCGAGTTGCAATGCTGGTAATACACAGCAACTTACGCATCCAGGCATGCTGCTTGCCCAATCGGCGTGATTGCTGTCGTGTGCGACCTGTCTGAATGGCCGGACTCTCGACCGGTGAGGATGTGGAGAAACTTTGGATTCTCGGCTCATTGCCCCCACTACAGCTAACACACAGTAGATACTGTACGCTGGTCGAACATGTTTTTTGTTCATGTGCCTGGCCTCTCATTGCAATCTGAGTGCTTTCCCCCCGTTTTGCAGAATTTCACCTTGGGAAGAAGCGATCAGAATTCGCCTGCAATCGACTTGTCTCCCTGCTTTGCCTGGATCTCGAATGTTGGAAGTTGATCGACCACAGCAGCTGTGCCACGCCTATTCTGATTCTGCTTAGGAGCAGGGACAGCCTATCAGTCCCGACATTGTGTGCCTCGGACCAGACCCGTTCTTCTTGTCGCAACTGAGTGTCGAGACATTGCTGTCGTTCGAAAGTCCCATGCCACTTTGACGGCACCTATAAAGAGATTAGAAAACTTGTCGTTGCACGTAGAGGAAGGCTCCATCGAAGAAACGGCCCCCAACCCTCGTGGACTGCAGGCCGTCGCTCCAGCCTTAATCCTTCGAAACGCGTCCCCCTGAGCATCCTGTGAGCGTTGCCTTCGTGGCTCTTCACTCTTATTGGCCAGCAAATCTCACCACTCAATATCGATTTAGTTTTCGCTTGCCTCGCTGGTGCCCATAAGCTTGATGTGGACTGCAATACACATCCTCAGCCAAGTCAGAAGTTACAACGGAGATGAGAAGGACCATACGACTTATCCACGACGTACTCTCCAAATCATCCTGCAACACGCTCTCTGCATATTTGGACCTGTTAGAGTTGGTGGGCGACCAATGATTGATTGAGAAGCCATTGAGAAGCCCAAACCATCCCAGTCATCGCACATCAGCGCATAGCACCCAGTCCAGGTGCTTTTGGATATAGCTCAATTCCACACATTGATGGTGGCCTCGCTTACACTCGAGAGACTCGGACGGGTCTTTACAGCCTGACTTGGCTTGAAATACACGACTTTACTCCCCAGCAGTCATATAATGTATGTGGCCTTTGGCCATGTCCTTTTGTCACCAAGTTCACAAATCCAACAAACAGCGAGAACCAGTGTTTCAACCACCGATGATGAGGGTTGCAGTCGCTGGAAGTGGTGGTCTCGCGCAACGAATTGCCAGCTCCATACAAGATGATACAAGCTACCAGGTGGTCGTTCTTTCTAGATCGGTATGTTCATTGGCCCGCGACGTCCGAATTCTCGCTTGAGAATACGCAGTAGTACCTCGTCGCCTTGATACTACGATCTCGTACTGATGCCGGACAGCCCCAACCACAGCTCGCGTCCGAAGGCCTTCAAATACTAGTCGTGTCCTACCAAGATCCAACGTCCCTGGAATACGCCCTTCGTGGCATTGATACTGTAATATCAACTGTCACCGGTCCAGCGCAAATTGACCTCATCAAGGCCGCCGTCCAATCTCGGGTGCGACGATTTGCTGCCGCAGAGTTTGAGGGGCCACCTAGCCTGAGACCTCAGGGTGACCCTCTTGATTATGGAAGAGCTGCAGCCCAAGCTTTGCTCAGACACTGGCATCAAAGCATTCAATCGACAAGTTTTGTCTGTGGTGTCTTTTATGAGCGTTTTCAGCAAAGAGGGTTGCAAAAGAGTAAAGCTGGACTATCAACATACCTGTACAACGAGGGTGACTACATTCTCAACATCCGTCAATCCATCGCCTTTGCCCCAATGTTAGACGCCAATAGCCAACCGTCTGTCACGATATGCATGACTTCTATGGATGACGTTGCTAAGTTTGTTACAAAGGCCCTTGATATCCACGACTGGAGACCAGGCTCTGAGATGCGAATTCAAGGAGAACGGTCGTCGGTCTTGAACCTCGTAAAAGGCACACAGCATATCACAGGTAATGTCTTCCGTGATGTTGTCGCACTTGTGATCTGATCGTTCAATAACACGCTGCGCCCAGGCAAGACTTTCAGGACTCGAAATTACGATACAGCGTCCCTTCGTTCGGCACTTGTGGCTGCTCGAACCAGCGGCAACACCCATCAAGAGGCAAGAGTCAACGCGATGGTGTCCACATTGGCTGGCAGATATGATCTCATGCAGACCAGGAATCAGGATGTCATCGACCTTAATGCATTGTTTCCTGATGTTCAGCTGACCCCATTCTGGACTTGGCTGGCGCAAGAATGGACGACTGGCCTCCAAACAACTGCAGTAACCACTGGTGCTGGGTGAAGAGCTATATGACGTGATATCAGAAACATGGCGGCTCATAAGGCGGATCATATATTGGAATGGCCATGATTGAGCCTTTCACTGTCAACCTCTTCGCAGCGAGAGAGACACTCGAGCCTGCTTTGGCTATTACGCGCAGCGTCCATGCGTAATCACTTCTGAGTTGATGTGTACTCTGGCGTCTCGCTGTTGCCCAATGTGCGAGAGAAAAAGGCCTTCTCAGCTCCAGCTACCACCATTTCAAGAAGCGGGCGTTGATCAGCCACATGAGGAACTTCAAGCACAACCCAGTTGTTCCTAGGGACGCGCATTTCTCACAGCCATGCTTCAATTGTGCCCTTACGTTTTTGAGCACTTACAGTTTAGGCACTCGAATTTGATCAGCGGCGATCATGTTACAATGAGTATGGGACTGGGGGCTGTTGTCCCGAAACAACAGACCAGTCTGAGATTAGATATACATCTTTTCGTGGAGGACAAACACACGAGACACGGCTGCAACAGTCCACTACCAGGCTGTTCGACCGCACGTTGCTATGCCATTTCGACAGTTGGTTCGTCCTTCGCAAGCTACTTTCAAAGGATAGAACCAAACAATACCGCATCGTTCGTTCACCAATCAAAGTGTATTAATCCCAAGGGAAGGGCTTTTCATTATACGGCTCTCGACACTGAGTGCCAGGGATTCAAATAAAGACGGCCGGTGGGTTTCAGATGTGACCGACTATGCTGACCACCTCAAACAATGAGGTCTTGAACGTTGGCGAGGATGGCCGGTATTCATGAGCTAAATACTGAGGTTTCAGCTATGGCTTGGATGAACCATACCGTCGATTGCACAATGAGCAACACCCAATCCTGTCTGATCCTGATAGAACGGAAGCTTCTCCTCCATTGCGGTCACGAATTCAATCCTTTGAATATTCAATCAAGCCATCACTGTGACGCTCCGGCTGAGGGCAACTCCTCTATCACTGTCCGTCCCTTCGGCTTTTCCATGTATGGCAAGAGTGTTGCTCATAATCATCTCCTCGTGTGATCCGTTCGGCTGAACCACTTACCGTGCTCTTTGATCAACGCCGTCGAGAAGGTTGAACAAAGTATCAATGCTACCAATGATTACTTCTGCAGCGCCACCCCAGGTCGAGATATCCTTCACGACTGTATCGAGACCATTAACCCAAAGCGCAGGCGCAGGGCCAGTTACGCTGTACTCATCACCAGCATCGTTGCTCGGGAATGCCTTAGATCACCGAGCGCATACGTTCTTGGTCATCTCTCCACCTGCTGAGTCATCGCCGATGAAGATGTGTGTAAATGTCAGCACTTGAATCTGAACTAGACTTGATGGAAGAGAAGGATTTGGAGAGAAAGGGATTGCACTGCATCTTCTCGCCTCCTATTATCTTGTTCAATGAGGTACTGCAAGGCTTCTGTATCTTGTTGCAGCTGTTTGGGGTATTGAGTTTGTGGGATTAGAGTATATAGTTGAGCAATGAAAATGCGAGCTGATACTATGGGCCACTGTTTACCAACTGCAGAAGCTCAAAAGCCCAGACGACATGGGCATTGAAACATGGCAGGCTGTATCTGCCACCATGGACATAGAGCAAGACCTTGCCTGTCCGCTTGCTCCCTATCCAGTGCAGTCTTGCATCACCGACCACAAGAATATCTGTCTGTGGTTTGAAGCCAATAGCCTGGACAGTGGCCGGATACGTCTTCTCCGTACCAGGCAAGTTTCAGTATTCCATGACGCCAGAAAGACTGTTCATTTTGGCACAGAGGACAGCGTAGACGACATCTGGATAATAGGTCGGTGACCTCTCTTTTGTTGGATACTAGCCGAGAGAAGAAGGTTTAAACTGTACTCAAGACTAGCTTCGCCAGATGGACAGTGAAGACATAGCGAATGTCGAGGAGAGGATGCCGTGTCGTTGTCGTGACAGGTTGCAGCATACCGATATAGATTTAGAAATTGGAGATCATCAAGTTGTAAGTTCACGAAGTCGAAAACCTACATGGCGACTTTAGCACTGTTCAAACCTTATAACTCTTGCTTCCGCTGCTAGGCATTCAGACGTTAAACAATACCCAGTAATGAAAAAACGATCCAATTCATCGAAGCATTCAACTGCAGCATGGCATTGTGAAATTCAGGCATCCAGGCATCCAGGCATCCAAAGCGATCGTCGTCCAGCCACAGGTGGCTTTCATTGACTAAACTGGCTAGGGTATGTGGTTGGGTGCCGTCCAGGGTGGTGTAAAGTACGAGATAGGTACCTACCTACAGCTATCCATAATACCTATAGACAATCAAGCCGGTGACTTCACCGGACATGTCGGCACGTGCAACGCTGTGTTGAGGTCCAAGTGTACGCCTCGCTTCCTCTTAAGGCGAACCAACGCCAGCCCCATTGACATTGCAGTCACCTGCGCTTAGCTTCGACGGTAGTTGTATTATATTCGAGCATCGGCGATTCCCAACGGGCTTTCTGGAGTTCAAGAGTCCTTGTGGCACCGGTTCGATAGATTCAGATCGCTCTTGGTCCGCTAACGGACAGGGAGGTGGTCTCGCCTCTGCCACATCTCAGCCATGTCATCTATCGCGTCGAAGCTTGATACGCTTCCTGAGGAGCTGCTGATGAGGATACTCGATTTCCTCGAGAACGTTGCACCCTCCCAACGAAAGTTCAGACAGGAACCGAGCCTACAGCTCACTGTGTCAGACAAAGCTGATCTCAAGGCCATATCAACCGTCTCTCGCAAATGGCGACGGCTCGCGCTGCCCCAGCTTTTCAAATACTCGCGTCTGCGTTTAGATATCCCACCTCGAGCAGAGTGGAGATTGTGTCCGACTTGCAATCCAGAAATGCTTGCGGAACGGTTATGCTTCCCAGCCATCGTACCCTCCGACAGCACCTCCCATGAGTATCACATAGACCTCGTCCAGGATGCCACCACCAAGCTCAACTCTTGCATTCGCTCTGGAGTCATGGACAACAAGTTCTCGCCTGAGGGTTCGGTGTCCGTGACCAAGGCGGAACGGACAAAGCCTCTGAATGCCCTCACCTGGCTCCCACGCTTCTACCACACCCTTGACGATTTCTTGAGATTTGCCCAACGCGAGAATCTGACCGGCTCTGTTGCTAGTCTTGTCGTGTACACGGATAAAATGCTGAGCGAAAAGCTCGATCGATTCCCACATCGGGCGACATTGAGAGATTGGAGATACCCGGCGAGTGCTGCGTTCTGGCAACACACCTTCTCCGTCCTGAACCCGGAAAGAATCGTAATCGTGGCGCCTCCGACAGACATGGCATGTCTGACAAACTGTGCAATCGATACCTTTGGGGACTGGGCTTTCTCTGATATGGAGTTGCATTCCCTGGAGCTACGCCAACGTCCACAAACGGCTTCATCGGCTCCTACAGCTGGACTGCCGATTCGGTACGACGCAATACATCCCAACCCTGAGACCTTTCCTGGGGTGGGCCGGTCAAGCATCCTACATCTACGGCCGTGGGTGTATTGCAGTCTGAACGAGGGTTCGTTTCTCAAGGCTTACGGGACCTACGAATACTTTGAGCGTGGTCCGCCTTCGGTGATCTACAGCATCAAAGATTGCTTGGGACCTCGGCCCAACCAGGCCAACACCAAATACCCACCAGAAAGGGGTATTCAGGCGCTCCGTAGCTTCACTTACACTGGAATCTTCCCATTCGCGAATCACATCGATTTCAATGCCCTATTCAGCCAACTAGAGAAGCTCGACGTCCAACTAGCCCCAGACCCCCAGTCTGGCATACTGGATGACAAATCTAGGACAGGCAAAGCAGAGCTAGGCGACTGTTGGCAAGAGCTTACTGGTGCATACAACGATGTTGCCAGATCACTCAGCTTCCACCCCGATAGGGCAATGAGGCTCTTCCCTAACCTTAAAGAGTTTGTATGCAGGGACTATTCTATTCCGGCGCTGAAAGAAGATCTGGATCTCGTATTCCAGAGCGTGGAGCTGTTCGGTCTATGGCGCCACGATGGCACTGGGCGATTCTCGAGAACAGAGGTCGAAGTCGATGCTCGACCGGCTAGTCAATGATCCAGAGCGTGGTAGGTCGGTTAGATACAGGCTGCTCCCGCAGTGGCATCCGACGTATACAGTTGATGCCGAACGAACACACAGTCCTGAACAACTCGCCTCGACCAAGACGCGTCTTCAGCCATGGGAAGTAGATGATCTACACGACCAGGTATGATCAGCACACCACATGTTTGCCCCTGTCTTAATCAGCCGGGGAAATGGGCATTACAGTCGTGTTTTAACTCAGCTTTAAAGTAGAGCCGGCATGGTGAGGTCAGCCACGAGTGCGTCTGCGTCTGAGCATACCTAGATTGTGGGGACGAACTCGATAAGCTTGTCACCAATCACGGCCTGACTAGATGCACGTCTTTCGACACCTGCAACGTACCTACTAAGTAGGTAGCAGGGCTATTCTGTCCAGCGTCATCACCATGGCGCACACTTTTCGATACAGTACATGCGTGTTGACCAGACACAACGCCATCTAGAACTTCTACGTATAAGAGCCAATGCAAGGGTAGGGCACTGGCCTAAGGACTAGCTGCATGATTAGTCAAGCACTTGGCCATGACAAGCACAGCATCACCAAAGTGTTGTGCTGTCAGCATTCAACGGCCGAAGTTGGCGTCAGTGTTTGTTTTGGAGCGGGGCGTGTTGCCTCGTCTTGGGCGGTTCATTTGGGGTTTTCCGGAAGCAGAGCATTGCGGTGCAACACAGGTACCGTACTGTGCGTACGTGCTGTAACACTCACCACTGTTTTGCCTTCTGCCAGCCATTGGTTTTGTATCTTTTTTTTTTTCTCTTCTCTCTTTCTTTTCTGAGTAGGTGTACCTGAACTCGTATCTCGCCACGTAAACGTATACTGGTAGATAGGTATCTAGGTTGGTGGGCATGTATATGTCATTAATTAATTAGCCAAATGAAAGCGTGTCTACATCGCCTGCTAGTGCGTGCTCATGGGACATGGGGGTCGACGTGTAGGGTTGGTAGAGGTGGTAGATAGCTGTAGGTAGGTAGGTATGTCGGATTTGAAGCCGCTTGGTCTCTTCCCACGGGATTATCCCCTCCTCTACGATTCTCACTCACCTATCTAGCATCATGGAATCGGCCAGCCTGGCAGCACCGGCGGACTGCCATGGTGGGCTGCTGTATTAGATTGCTGAGGTGGGCTGTCTTGGTGGTTGGTATAGAGGGGCTACGATGGTGGGGATTCCAAACTACAGCACAGCACAGCACAACACAGCACAGCACTGTGTGCTGTGCTGTGCCTTGCTGTGCAGGTCGGATTCGCCTCTGCCAACATCCTGTCCTCCATAGCAGCCTGACACCAGACGAGGAGGCGTATCTGGAAAAGAAAGCGATGACTGCACGAAGCAGGTGGCTCGAACGGCGGCAATGCAGGATCTGTCGAGGAAGCCGTCGATACCTCCGTAGAAGTGGGCAGTCCTCTCTCTCTCTCTCTCTCTCCCGTGAAGGTGCATCTGCGATCTGTGGCCACGATCACTACCCATACCTGGCGACGAGGGGCGGCGAAGTGGGCTGTCTCCCCCACCAGAAGCGCCAATGCAGACACCACGACATCCACCAACCGCCGCTCTGTAACTCTGCCCGTACACTCTGCCCGTACACTCTGCCTGTACCTCGTCGCTCCTCTCCCACTTGTTGAGCGGTGGTGGGGCATTTGCACGTCACTGACCTCACCTACGCCTACCTGCCTGACCTAATGCCTGTGCCTGTTCCTGCGGGATGGGAAAAATCACTCCTCGCCCATGACGACGATTGACCAAGCACGGTGGACCGCTTGTCTCGTCTCGTCTCGTCTCACATCTGCTCTCGTCTCGTCTCGTCTCGTGCCGGTTGGACATCTGCCACTACTTATTGCATTCCTGCCGCTTTCATCTTCCTGTCTCCTCCGTTTTCTTTTCCTTCCCTTCCTACCCTCCCTCTGTATCCATTACTTCTCCAATCCAAGCATATCCTGCCAAAATGGGTTACGATAAGCTTGACCAGCTCGCCATCGACACCATCCGTGTGTTGGCGGTACGTTCATCCCACCAATTACCCCTCCAGCCTGCCCCTCCCAATCCGATCGTGCCTCGACCGCCTCGACCGCCTCGACAAGCATCGACGGCATCGACGAGCATCGACGACAGTGCCTGCTAGCCAGAATCGACTACACGAGACGATTCGAGACTCCAACCGCTGACTTTTTTCCCGTTCGTGACAGATCGATGCCACCTTCAAGGCCAACTCGGGTCACCCGGGTGCCCCAATGGGCATGGCCCCAGTTGCCCACGTCCTCTTCAGCCGTTTCATGAAGTTCAACCCAAAGAACCCAGACTGGCTCAACAGGGATCGTTTCGTGCTCTCGTAAGTACAGCCAGATAGAAAGAGTTGGATTGGCATGTGATCCTCGTATTTCCGGCGTTCGCTCCGTTGCATGAAGTCGGCTGACACACATGACAGTAACGGCCACGGTTGCATGCTTCAGTATGCTCTGCTGCACTTGTTCGGCTACAAGGTCACCCTCGACGACCTGAAGGCTTTCCGTCAGCTCGACAGCATCACCCCAGGTCACCCTGAGGCTCACGACACCCCTGGTGTCGAGGTCACCACTGGTCCTCTGGGTCAGGGTTTCACCAACGCCGTTGGTCTCGCCATTGCCCAGGCCCACACTGCCGGTGTCTACAACAAGCCAGGCTACAACCTCTCCGACAACTACACCTACGTTTTCTTCGGTGATGGTTGCGCTATGGAGGGTGTCGCCTCCGAGGCCGCCTCCACTGCCGGTCACTTGCAGCTCGGCAACCTGATTGCCATCTACGATGACAACCACATTTCCATCGGTAAGTGGCGGGCCTTTCGGATTTAAAAATGTTTTGGGAACCGTGGGAAATTTTACTGACCATCAACTAGACGGTGACACCAAGGTCGCCTTCACTGAGGACGTCACCAAGCGTTTCGAGTCTTACGGCTGGCACGTTATCTGGGTCAAGGATGGTGACAACGACTACCAGGGCATTGAGGACGCCATCAAGGCTGCCCAGGCCGTCAAGGACAAGCCAACCATGATCAGGCTGACCACCACCATTGGTTTCGGTTCCAAGCTCCAGGGTACTGGCGGTGTTCACGGTAACCCGCTCAAGGCCGATGACATTGAGCAGGTCAAGACCAAGTTCGGTTTCGACCCCAAGCAGACCTTCGCTGTCCCACAGGAGGTCTACGACTACTACAGCAAGGCCGGTGCTTCCGGTGCTGCCGCTGAGGAGGAGTGGAACAAGCTTCTCGAGAAGTACTCCGGCGAACACAAGGAGCTGGGTGCTGAGCTGAAGAGGCGTATCGCCAACGAGCTTCCAGAGGGCTGGGAGAAGAAGCTCCCAGTCTACAAGGTTGGCGACGCAGCTGTCGGTTCGCGTAAGCTGTCCGAGGCCGTCCTCGAGGCTATCCACGAGGTCCTCCCAGAGCTGCTCTCTGGCTCTGCCGATCTGACTGGCTCCAACAACACCCGTTGGAAGAAGGCCGTCGACTTCCAGCCTCCTGTCCTTGGCATTGGTGACTGGAGCGGTCGCTACCTCCGCTACGGTGTGCGTGAGCACTCCATGGCTGGTATCATGAACGGTCTATCCGCATACGGCACCATCATCCCAGCCGGTGGTACCTTCCTGAACTTCGTTTCCTACGCCGCCGGTGCCGTCCGTCTCTCCTCCCTCAGCCACCAGCGTGTCATCTACATTGCCACCCACGACTCCATCGGTCTGGGTGAGGATGGCCCAACTCACCAGCCTATCGAGACCCTCGCTCACTTCCGTGCGCTGCCTAACATGATGGTCTGGCGTCCAGCTGACGGTAACGAGACCTCTGCTGCCTACTACGTCGCTCTTACCTCCAAGAGCACCCCCAGCATCTTCGCCCTCTCCCGCCAGAACCTTCCACAGCTCGAGGGCAGCACCCTCGACAGGGCCATCAAGGGTGGATACACCATCGTCGAGAACGAGGGTGCCCAGATCACTCTCGTCTCCACTGGTTCCGAAGTCTCCATCTGTGTCGAGACCGTCAAGTACCTGAAGGAGAAGCACAACGTCATCGCTCGTGTCGTCTCCATGCCATGCTGTGAAGTCTTCGACGCCCAGCCCAAGGAGTACAAGCTCTCCGTCATCCCCGATGGCATCCCATCCCTCTCCGTCGAGCCCATGTCCACCCTCGGTTGGGAGAAGTACTCTCACGAGCAGTTCGGCCTTAACAGGTTCGGTGCCTCTGGCCCATACCTTGAGGTGTACGAGGTAAGTTTCCCCCCTTTACAAACATTCCCTCTCTGGCGACCTACATCGGATACTGACTCTCCTTTCTACAGAAATTCGAGTTCACCCCAGCCGGCATTGCCAAGCGTGCCAACCTCACAATCGACTTCTACAAGGACGTCAAGCCTCTGCGCTCTCCTCTCAACCGTGCTTTCCAGCAGCTCATCTAGATTTTGGAAGAGTCGGTTATGGCGAAGAATTTCAATGACTTCACTTTAGATGATCCATGCCGGTGTGCGAGGGATGAATGATTTGAATGTACACCCTCCTAAAAGAGCCACCGGCGGGATGCATGTTTTGAGGATAGTAGAATACCAGTTACGAGAATGAAATGACAAACATGAAACACGAGATGCCGTTTCGCCTCATCATGGTTGATTTGATTTTGACACGTGTCGAATTGGGAGATGTTATCGTGCACATACAGTAGAGTCGTACTTTGTTGGAGCCTTCTTGTGATAGACATACAGACAGCCAACAGCAAATACGGTATGAACAGGTCGACTCTCTACCGGGAGGGCATAATATAATACTGCACTCTCGGGCTGTAGAGCGTGGTGGGTGACTCTCGTATGGCTCGTGCGTTGCCAGGCTCCACTCTGCTGCAGTCACGACTTTATTCAATCGGCTGAGGGGTACAGTAAACAAACTCATGTCACTGTTTTGGCAAGCTTGGTCCCAGTGCACACCAGGACCGTCCCGAACGCCATACAACCGTGCAGCATCATTACACGACTCAAACGCCTTCTCGACAGTCGGCAAATCGATCTACACCGGGTCGCCATTCATTACGTCCGCACCTGCGCGAAACCAGTGCGCCTTCATCGCCGGCGCTACACCGACGCGCCAATCTCGCCGACACGCGCTCTCGTCGAATAGCAACATACCACAACCGCAACCTCGACCTGGATCGCAACCGCACCCTCGATCTACGGTTCGTAGGGAGCTGAGACCTGGCGCATGTCTGCAAAGCGATGTCCATGCTCGTCACGCGATCACCGCTACTTCAGATCGAAATGAATGGGGCCGGCACGACGAGGCGCAGAAGCTCCAGGCTGTCGCAAGAGGGAACAGAAGAGATCCACCGGCTTTCAAAGCGCTCTGCGAACATTGCGACCAAGAGCCATGATGGCGCGTCGAATGGGGTATCTGGTGCTGGCGCAGGGACAAGGAAAGGGAAGAAGAGGAAGTCTGGTAAGTTATGCGAGGATGGGTGGTAGGCGAAATGATGAGGATCTATCGCTAAGACGTCGAATAGAATACACAGAGGAAGACGACGGATTCAGTTTCGCGCGCAAGACGAGAAGTCGGAAGAGTGTCGCTGTTCCAGAGCTAGATACAGTTGCAGAGAGCCATACTTCGGTAGACGTACCGGAACCAGCGCCTGCTCAGAAACAGTCGCAATCAACCCGGCAAAAGCAACCTCGCGCGAAACCTAGGACCGACACGATTCCAGAGGAGGAGGAAGAAGAAGAAGAAGAATCAACGTCGCAGACTATACAAAAGAAGACTCGGCGACCGCTTCCGACAACACCCGAACACAAGGCATCAACGAAACCGGTACGTCGAAGTAAACGATTCTCAGAAGAGAACAGACTGGACGATGCGACTTCTCCTCACAAGGCTGCCCACGCCAAGTCCCACGCTGTCACGGATGGGCGATCACCCAGCCCTTCGATGGCGCGTCCGGTGACAGTGGAGAAGAAACGCAAGACGACTAATGACGGCAGGGGGGTTGAAGAGGAGAAGGTTATGCGGATAGCTCTACCATTCGCAGACACGCCCATCATCAGACGTAACAAAGAGATGCGCAAGACAAGCTCAGAGAAAGGTGGTCGACGCAGCAGTGGATCGCTCAGGGGACGTAGGGCCAGCAGTATGATTGACGGAGGTCGCGGCAATGGTAAGTCTTCTTCCGTCCTTTATGAAGTCTCTGCGCGTGACTCCTAATATGCCAGCTTTTGCTGCAGAGGAGTCGATTAGCACGCCTCTTATCCCTATGCTTCAGTTCGAGGATTTGAATGCAGAGAGCCACATCGGCTACGGGTCCCACAGTAGTGATTCGATCAAGGAGGAGGACGGTGCAGATTCACCCGTGCGGAATTTGGCTAACGGTGCTTCTGGTACAGCCCTTCCGCATCCCGAGGTTCAAACCTCTGAGCTCTATAAGCACATCGCAGAGGAGCTGACAGAGCCGCGACGCATGCGCTGTCTCTTGGGCTGGTGCGGCAGTAGAGTACTACCCCCTAAGCCAGATCCTCCCCAAGAGAACACATCCGAGAAATTGGCAGAGTTTCAGGCTTCACAGGCTGCGCTGGCTATACAGGAGGAGCTTGCCCAGGAACTCGTATCGAACGGGTTGCTATCTGACTGGTTCTCGAGAGATGAGCAAGCACCTCCGATAAAACGGAAAAAGAAACCAAATCCGAGAAACATTGCAAATCTTGCGAAAGCTGAAGAGCTAGAGCGACAACTCGACGAGTAAGTGGCATCAGCCCTGTTGATTGAACGACATGCTAACTTCGCAATAGTCTCAAAAAAGAAAGGGCCGCCTGGGATGAATTAGGCAACATCTCAGAGCAGCAGACGGAACTCCCTCAATCTACACAAGGTGAAGACGGCGCAGTTTCGCCTCTACGCCTCGAGTTGCTCGACTCACCTGAACGAGCCTTACTGGAGAAGTTGCAAGCGGATGGCTCTGACAATGCGCAGATTGATGCCAGCGAAGTAGGGGCTCGTCTACGCAATGTTGTGGAGAATCTTGAGTTCAGTATCGACTCCTTCGCCGCAGGCGTACATCAACTAGCAACGACTGCAGCTGTGGCCGACACCCTTGCCAAGAAGACGTTAGGTGGCGCTGCGGAAGCGCTGGAGCAGAGGGAGCTTGACAGGAGGAAGAACGATAGTGGGAGGGCAGATCTTCTGGGTACTCTGAATGGACTTTCTAGGGTCCTGAACGGCAGCCAGAAAACCCGACAACCAAAGCCTCGGTGATCACAGACGGCTCATGGACGTTATTTGCTTCCATTCGAGATTTCTAGATCGACCTTTCCCGTCTGGTAACGTGGAAAGTCGCATCGTCTACTTACCCCAGCGTTCTTCTTATTTACGACCAATGTGAGATGATACCACCTGTCTATCTGCCACACATCCGCAGATACTGAAATTAATCCAAGACTTGAAGACCATCGGTGCCGCCGTGTCCACAAGTTCTATTTATCTAGTTTATTGTTCTATCTCGACGCCTGTGGCAATGTAATGTATTGGCCACTCGCCAAGGTCCATGTGCAATCTACGGCCAAGCGAGCCGAAACGTGGCGGCAGGCGCCGAGAGAAGTACCGGGACACCTGCAGATGCCAATCTGAAGCTTGGCAAAATGACGTCTGCGATGTTGTTCGAGGCCGTCTTCAGCATTGGCATTGCAGACTCTCCAACCGTCTGAGGTCACTGTCCATGTATACTTTGGATGGATTCCGTTGTGCCTTGGGATCCAAGGCCCGCCTTTGATAGGAAGCTGTCCTGTTGTGCCAAGACGTTTACGTCTGCACTCTCGTCACGCCGGTTATTTGACTTCGATGTAGATCATTGTAAACTTGTCGGCTCCGTTGCGTTGTAGTATATAGGCAAACGGTACGGCCCATCTGTGTTGAGTGCTCAAGTGTAACGACATTGATACCGCTGTTTGGCATAATCACGAACCGGCCATGATCAACGGACGTAGTTCCACGATGGCAGACGGTCATGAATCCTTAACCGATGATGAGATCAATGCTTTTTTTGATGACATTGACAGAGACAACGATGGCTACATCACCTTCGAGGAACTAGAAGCCAAACTCCACCAGGTCCACGAAGAAATCGCACCCGAACCTCAGCAACACCACCTCCATCACCCTAGACGAAGGGATCTCGAGAGCAAGCTCAGTCACAAGGGAGATGGCCTTCATGCATTCCTCTCCCGAATAATGCCGGATTGCAACACCAAATTCGGGCGGAACGAGTTCGCTGAGAGAGTCAAGACATGGCAGGTTCCTTCCCAGAAGCAGACCGATTCTCAAAGCAACGATCGCGAGGACAACGAGTTAGAGCAGAGGCTACCGTTCAGACGAAGAGCCAGAGCGTATCTCGCTGTGCATGGCCCAGCTATCCTCTTCCTGGCCCTTGTCATCGCCCTGCAGTTGGCGTTTGGTATTTGGCAGATGGTCGAATATATCAAGAATAGACCAGCGCGACGCGCTCTTGGCTGGGGTATCATTATGGCCAAGGTAGGTGGAAGGTGATCTGCACATGACTGTTTGATAGATGTGAAATGCTAACGCTTCACCAGGCTGCTGCCGGTGCGTTATACCCGACACTGTTCTTCATGATTCTCAGCATGTCACGCCACCTGTCAACACAGCTACGAAGGTTCTACCACCTGAGCCGGTTCGTCAACTGGGATCTGAGCCAGGCTTTCCATATCAAGATGTCGATGTGTGGGCTCGTACTCGCGACCTTCCACGCCATTGGCCACCTCTTTGGCGATTTCTGGTACAGCTCCAAGGCCGCACAGCAGCCCGCCGTAGCTCTTCTGCTTGGATCAGATGCTACGCCGCGTACCTATGCAGATTGGGCCGGTTCGCTTCCCGGCTGGACAGGCATCGTAGCCTTTACCTGCTTCTGGACCATCGCCCTGCTTTCGATGCCGATCGTGCGTTCTCGTAGCTATGAACTATTTCAGCTGGGACATCTGTTGATGTTCCCGATGATTGGACTGTTGTGCGCTCACGGGACGGCTGGTCTGCTCCAGGTCCCCATGCTTGGCTACTGGCTCGCCTTCCCTTCGCTTCTTGTCGTACTCGAGAGGTCTTGGAGACTATGCCGAGGGCTCTACTCAGTCCCAGCGCAAGCCAAGATCTTGGACGACGAAACCATCACTCTGACGTGCAGGCATCCAAAAGGCAGAGATTGGAGGTACAGTGCCGGACAGTATATTCTTCTCCAGGTGCCAAAGGTGTCGTTCTTCCAATGGCATCCTTTCACAATATCTGCGTGTCGCGGATCCACACTGCAGGTGCACATCAAGATCGAAGGAGATTGGACAAACGCGTTGCGTGAGAGACTGTCCGAGCATTCAGAGTTCAATGTCGGCATCGATGGTCCTTTTGGGGCGCCTGCACAGAGGTTTTACGATTACGACTGCAGCATAATCGTCGGAGGAGGGATTGGGATCACCCCTTTCAGTGCCATTCTTACCGATCTAGAAGAAGCCAATCTCGAGCTGCAATCGGATCGTGGAAGGTCGTCAAGAAGATCTTCAACAGCTTGGCTCTCTCAGTCACGACGTCAGTCTCGAGGGTTGAGCAACAACACCACGGCGAACAAAAGCAGCGATGAAGAATGGCAAGAGAAAACTACCACATCCGATTTCGAGACGCAGAACGCCGACTCGCAGGCATCTACAAAACCTCCAACCCCACAGAGAAGGGTGGATTTCCATTGGACCGTACGGGAAAAGAACAACCTTCTCTGGTTTTCCGACTTACTGAACCGGGCAGTAGACGGTGCAAAAGAATTAGAGCAGACGGGACAGCTGCAACTCAACATCAACACGCACATCACTGCCAAGAGGAAGAACATCTCGACGCATGTCTTTAGATACCTATTGGATTCCTACCGAACGGAAGCCGCTCCGTACTCCGCCTTGACCGGTCTCAAAGCCTCGAGCCATTTTGGACGTCCGGATTTCGAAGTGATTCTGGATAGACACTTCCAGGAGCTGGTCGATGCCGGCATGCAGGACAAGAGAGTCGGTGTATTCTACTGTGGCACCCCAGTAGTGGGCGAGATACTGAGCGATAGATGCCATATTCTCACTGCTAGGGCGCGGGACATGGGGCTGAAGATTCGATACGACTTTCTGATGGAGGTGTTTGGTTAGTCACGATACCTACCTGGTAATTACCAATCTGTTCGTTTGGATACCTTATCCAGCCTATCTGGGCAAGTAGTCTGCGAGGTGTATAGGGATGTCATTACGGTAGAAACAATCGCAGCATCCACAGGCTAGCACGTGCGGGAAAACGGATTTCTAACCGTCCCGCACAGCACGACACAATCGACTTTGGCAGGGGCCGGCGCTAGCGAAGTTGGTATCGATTCCTCCCCCGACATGTCCCCAGCCAGTTAACGGAGATAGTGTAGAATACTTCCAACCTTGGGAAGGTTGCTGTACGTGGTAAGGTACCTACTCTACCTAATGCCACTGGTTGAGATGCTTTTCGCCTTTGTGCAATCTGCACCCTAATCATATAATCTCATATGCAAACGCCTCTTCCTCTCCTATTTTTGCACCTGCCAGTGTGGTCTCCCCGACATGGACACGATGGCGCTATCAAGTCTAGTCTAACCTGACGTTCCGGACATATTCGACAGCCTAACACCGTGGCCCAGGCCTGGCCGCACCGCTCTCCTTCGCACTGTACCGTCTCATAGACTCTGAGCCTGCGTCCAGCCTGGGAATACATCCATCATCTATTGAATAGAAAGAGAGGACACCGGTTTGAACAATAAACCGTGGGTTCTGGCTAGGGCCACCAGCTCACATAATCATGGACGAGCTCAATTCACACGCCTCCACCCCACGTCTAGATGGCCAGGAGGTGGTTCAGCGATCAGCACTGGGTGAGGCGTTGTCGCGGACGCCAGCAAGGCAGGATTCCTTTGACCGGCAGCCAGGCTTCCCAATGTTGGACGCGACACCACGTCGGTTCAGCACAGGCGCACAGCGGATACCGATGCCGATGCCACAGATCTTCGCCGCGCAGGCCGCAGCAGAAGCCGAACTGGATGCGCTATCGCAATCTCATACTCCAAAGGACAGGCAGGAGCTGAATGCCGCAATCGAAAGGTTCAACCTGCGCAGCAGTACGCCGAGTATCGCTCGGCTGGCGGCTCTAACGAGTCCGTGCTATTTCCACAAGAAGTTCGGTGATGCGGTGGATATACAGAAAGTACTCGAGGAGATCCAGGGCGACGACGAGCTGAGCCACAGCCGTCTGATGCAGACAGCAGCCGGTGTCAGGGAGGTCAGCCGGCAGCTACAGCGGCGACCTTTGAAGAGGGCGGTGAGGAATGTTATGATCATTACAAAGGCTAGAGACAATACGTTGGTAACCCTGACGAGGGAACTCGCGGCTTGGCTCTTGGAGACGCCACGTTACGGCAGGGACGTTGGTGTGAATGTGTATGTTGACAACAAGTTGCGGAAGTCAACGCGCTTCGATGCGCCTGGCCTGGTTGCCAAAGACGAGCGATTTCAGGATATGCTTCGCTACTGGACCACACCGATGTGTTTGGAGAAGCCGGAGAAGTTCGATCTGGTCATCACCCTCGGTGGAGATGGAACTGTCCTTTTCACGTCATGGCTCTTCCAGCGCATAGTCCCACCTGTGCTATCATTCTCCCTGGGCAGCTTAGGCTTCCTCACCAACTTCGAGTTCGATCGGTACAAAGACCAACTGAACCGCATCATGGGTGACGCCGGAATGAGAGTCAACATGCGCATGCGATTCACCTGTACAGTGTACCGCTCAGCTGCGTCAACCTATCTGAACGCTTCGAATGCTACTTCTACAAACAGCCTGCAAACAGCACCCTCAAGCTCCGTTTTAAATGCGCAGTCACCTGAGATCCAAGGAGGAGCGAAGATCGAAGGCGAAACCCATGAGATTCTGAACGAGCTGGTCATCGACAGAGGTCCAAGCTCGTACATCAGCAGCCTTGACCTGTACGCCAACGATTCGCTACTGACACGTATAAGTGCGGATGGTATAATTCTATCGACGCCTACAGGGAGCACTGCGTACTCCTTGAGCGCGGGAGGTAGCTTGGTACATCCGGACATCCCAGCCATACTGCTAACTCCCATCTGTCCTCACACACTAAGCTTCAGGCCCATGCTGTTGAACGATGATATGGCGCTGAAGGTCAGCGTGCCGGCCAGTGGCCGAGGCAATGCCTTTGTGAGTTTCGATGGCAAGGGACGTGTAGAGTTGGGTCGCGGTGATGAGGTGGTACTCAGGGCTTCGCAATACCCATTCCCCACTGTGATGGGACAACCTCTGGAGTGGTTTGACTCCATCTCCCGCACGCTCAGGTGGAACACACGGGCAGCCGAGCAGAAGGGATGGGATGGGGAGAAGGAGGATTCTGCGGGGAAGGAGAGCAGGTCTGTGTCCGTGGATGGGTGCGGTTGGACGAATGGCGGGAGCAGGAAGGAGCCCGAGTTCGACATCGACTTCGACCACGAAGACGATACGCCAAGCGCCAAAGACAGCGCCAAAGACTCTGGCTACGAGGGCGGTGGGAGCGAGTTTGGCGAGAGCAGGTTGCACGGCAAGCAGTGGTGGTTGTAGATCATTATCAGCCCTTTTCCTTCTCACTTCGCCTTTGAATTCACATAGGTATCGATTGACGGCAAAACGACGACGACGACGATGCTGACGATCGCGATGGTGCGATCCCATCCCCGTTCCGGTTGGCTTTTGGGCATATTCACTTTCATTCCGTTGATCTCCATCCTGTAGCTGTCTATCTCATGAGGTTGGGGAATGAGAGACGTCGATTCAATATGATTGTCACACGTCGAGTCAACCTTGGCGTTTTCAAACATCTATGTTCTGCCAGATATTGCAACACAAGGGAAGTGAAGATCTACACCCGACTCAGATGAAAAGCCCAATCCGCCTCTCATCTTTGGCATGTAAGGGCGGTGCAGGGCTGCGTCCTTGTCCAAGCATATCATCGTATCGACTCTGGCACGTTCGGTTGTCTGGTAGAGGGGCGGAGGGGGAAGCAGAATGCCGCGCGGTACCTAGCCGGACGATGCTCGTGGGGACGAAGGTGAACGAGTGCCACCGACGTAGCGTCCATCCCCCGAACCGTCGGGCCAGCGTTGAGGGTTTCGACGGTTAGCTTCCGCCACGCCGCAACAGACTACCCATCAAACAGACCCGTGCTGTACCATGACGTACAATGGGATGCAGGTGGAAGTGAAAGGTACAGCACAGCACAGCACAGTACCTCCTGGCAATCTTCCCTTCCGATTGTACCACTAGACGACATGGCGTGGGGTGGAAAAGATGGAGAGCATCGCTTTCCCATGTACGACCTAGGTGGCAGGAGGGTGTCGATCGCAACTGCACAGGAATGGGGGAGATATATCTCTTATCATCCGGTCATTGGAGCCTCCAATAGCTGCATCATGGAGTCTGCGCAAAGTCGTCGGCTCTTGGACTTCACCGGCAGCAAGCGCTGTGACCACACGCTCGATCAGACGTTCTTGCACGACAGTTTCAAGCTAGTTCGCTGCAATCTATGACGCCCGTCCCACTCGATCGCTCGTAGCCCAGCTATCTGGATGGTCGCTCGGCCATAAGCTGTGGTTTCACAGCTTGACGATGCCAGCGTATATGTCTCTCCCTCTATTAACATGTGCGCAATCACACAACAGCATTCGAGCTCTCAGCGACTGCTGCCAAGACCCACCGCGGCGATTGGAACTTGGCCTTCTGCTAATGGGGCGATGATGCGAGATGGGCGAGGAATGATCGTATCGATTCACATGCTTGGACAGCTCAAGCCGAGCCGCCTGCTGCCAAATTTTACGATCGTGATCCCGCGGGCGGAACGGCCGGGTTGGAAAGTGAGGATGAGGAAGGTAAGGGAATCGGCATGGCGTGGCGTGGCAGGTCAGGGTTTGGAAGAGGACAGGAAAGGGGTGGGGATTGATACCCAACTCAGACAGCGCAACGCAACGCAACGCAACGCAACGCAATGCAACGCAATGCAACGCAATGTGGCTTGTGTCGTAAATACCGACTACTAGCGACCGACTCTGTTCCGTCCATCGGCCAAGGCTACCTCCTACGACTCCAGAGACTAGGGAACAGCTACGAGGCCGGTGGAGAGAGGACAGACGTTCTCGAACGCAGGATCCATTTTTCTTGCCCTTCTGAGGTGATAAGTATCTCTATTGTTCTATTCTTGAAAGAACAGCCAAGTCCAGGATCAGCTATAGTATCTAGTGTCATAGCGGGCTGAGTGAGTAGCTTGGTCTGTGTGGCTTGCCACATCTGCAAACGTGCCGATCAGCACCCTCTCAAAGCCATACCGCCGTAGTGTCACCAACTCTAAGCATCAGACAGGGGGGGAGGCAGAACGTTCATGCATACTGTACGTACACGCTGTAGTCGCATACACGCATACGCCACCGATTGCGAGAATTGTTCAGTGCACGCTGTATGTCTATGTGTAGATGTAGTTGTATCTGCCGGGCGGATGGGATGGCCAGGGAGGTAGCTGGCAGGTACAGCGTTGCGGCTCTTCCGGCATGCAAAAGCGCCACCTCTCTTTCAACGTCCGTCCTCTGTCGAGCCCCAAGCACCAGGCGCGAGAGAGACCCTGTCGACGGATACGGTTCGGTGCGATACGGCATGGTGTGCTATGCTGTGCTGTGCTGTGATGTGCTGTGGTGCGCCGTGTCGTGTTGTGTCATGTAGGTGTGGCATGCCGCGCGGATTGCCCTTTCTGGTCATTTGGCCTGGTTGACGCCCATGCCAGGTAGCTCTCCGGACTGTCAGTCGATTCATCAGTTCAACATCATCGTCGCAATGGCTCTGGGGAATACTCAGTACACTGTACATGCATACATACCTATATACGTAAATGTATGTGCGCGTAGTCAAGTAGGTAGGAAGGAGGTAGGGTGGTAGGTATGGAGCTGCGTATCGTAGTATCGTATAGCCGGAAGTATCTGTTGCTGCGTAGATACAGCGTATACCTCAGTATGTCACGGTACATGTCAGGACAAACTGGCAAAGAGACTTCCTAGACGGGAAAGTACGGCGAGGCCGTGCTTATGTCAGACACGCAATTTTCAACCTCACTCGTTGGCCAATGAGAGTTTCAAGGCTCGGCTCTGTCGCTTTCTTCCATTTGCAATTGAAACATCCCCATCTGAGTGTTGGACGCGCAGATTGATGGTTGGCGATGAAATGTCTTCAGAAGGCTCGCCATCATGGCTTCAGGCCAGCATGTTCCACTTCGCTGCCACTAGGCCCGCTCCGGGCCGGGCGTCGATGAGCCAGAGGAGAGAGATCCACCATCCCTCCATCGCCAACGATCCATTGCGCTTGTCACCGCACTAACTCGTACTGTAGCTGGCCAGCGTCTCGTTAGCCTGCACGGCAGCAGTATACATGCCAGTCCACCCTTATCACCGAATCTCTTACAAGTTCCTGCCTAGAAACAGACAGACAGACAGACAGACAGACAGCCAAGTCAGCCAATTCGAGCAGAGCTTCCCAAAGTCAATGTCCATTCGTCGCTGTACATCTCCTCCCCAGCTGCCGCTAGCCATTAGAGCAAGGAACAAGCAACGCAGAGGAATGAAGCAGAAAAATTAATTTTCCCATCGATGGGGACCGGCGGCTGGCGACTCAGCGGGCTAGTCTCCTCCACCCTCCACCCTCCATCCACCCTCCCTTCGCCATTCACCCTTCGCACGTTGATGCTTCTGCTGTAGCCGGGTGGGTCTGTTCTCTCGTCTCGTCTATCGCCTTTTGTCTGCTCTCTCGGAAGCGCTGACCCGCCTGGGTCTGAACTGGATGATGTGTTGCACTGTCCTGCCTGATGGTGGGAGGTGGTGCTCTACGCTACAGCACTTGTGCCTGCGATCTGTCATCTGCCCTGCTTCCTTCCATCTCATCCTTGAGCGCCCTCGTATGAATCGATAATGCCATTCAATTGCCATCACGCCCTCGACGCATTCTCCTATCCTCAGCACGTCCAGTTCCTCGTCTTCATCGACTGATTGATACAGGCAATCGTTAGATCCGACAGCTCCTTCGCATATCTACTTCTCCCTGGCCTGGCCTGGCCTGGCCTGACCTGGCTTGGCTTCGCCCAGCGCTGTTCTGTTCTTTACCTCCCATCTGCCACTCTTATCATCGTTCCCGACTCCTCCTCCTCGACCTCGTCTGCATCTCCTGTCGTTACTTTGGCGCTACACCACCCATCTCTTCCACACCTTCCGTGCTAGTACCCTCTGCTCGCTTCCTCTTCGGTGCTGTTATACAGCTCTTACAGGGTTGCCGCCCCCAAAGCTCTCCTGAGACCCTTTCAATAGATCCGCCGTTAAACTATCCCCACCACCATCACAACCACCAGTCATCGCCCATTACTGATACAGCTTCCAAATAATATTATCACGTTGGCCTTCAACCCTCTTACTCCTGCTTTCGCGACCTCTGAATACCGCCATTCTCATCTGAATCCATCTCATCCGCTCTTACCAAGGCTTACTCTCGACATATCTATCGTCTATTCTTACTAATTAGCCCAGCCAGCCAAGCTGTGCGCTACTATCCGCTGCTTTCGCGATCCATATTGATATCTCTGGTCCTGCCCAAAGGATCTGTGACTGTCCTGGCACTAGGAGACGAACCTGTCTTTCAGGGCGGTCACATCGCTCCAACATTTTCATTGCTTCCATCCCGTCTAATAAGCCTTCAAAATGGGTACCCCGATCGAGGAACTCCACAACCCATTCATCACCACCGAAGACGTATCTGGAAATACCACGCCACAGTTGTTTGGCACCAAGGATTCGAGCATCGCTCCATCCAGTAATGAAGCAAGTCAGTCACAGAGCAGACAAGGTGGTCTGAAAGCCGAGAAGAAGAGGGTGGGTTTCCGTGAAGCCGCCGAAGCGAGTCAACGAAGTCCGAGGGCCTTTTGGGGCGAATCAGGTGCTCGTAACCTCTCCCCTCCAGTGATACCCAGCCCCAACTCGGCCGGATCTAGTTCTCGTGGCTCGCCAATCCATTCAAGGACTGGCAGTGCTAGTGGTGAGCCTACCCAACAAGTGAGTTCGCCAGACAAGTCCCATCTTCCGCAGCTGTCCGCACAGCAGACCCAGGAGATCCACGATGCTATCTCCAAGACTCTCAATGTTCCCAAACCACGTCCAGCCATCAGGAGAACACCCTCAAACCAGTCCAATCAAACCCCCAAGCCGGAAGATGTTGAGGAACCTCTCGATGCACTGTCCGAGTATCGAAGGGCTCGTGCTCGTGAGGCCCACGAACGAGGAAAACGTCTGGAGTACGATGAGCGCTTGGCCTCTGAACCTGCTTCCAGAGCAGGCTCGCCGGACAGACAACAGCTTAGCCTCAAGGAGAGACGACGTATTGCCTTGGGCCTGACTTCAACAGAAATCCCTCTGAATGACCTGAACTCTAACTCGCGTAACTCCAGCGAGATTGGAGGGGAATCTGATCCCCTCACCATTCCTGACCTGAAGCGTGCCCGGACTCTTTATGCCCACGAGTTGGTTAAGAGGCACACCGCTCCCAACAAGGAACTCTACAGTCAACAACCAGAGCACATGCTCCAGTCAGGCGCGGTGACGCCAACCGAAGAATACAGATTCATGGAGGACTACAAGCCTCGACCGGAGAAATATAGAGGCGGCGTCTTAGGCTCCCTGCTCAAGCTTTACAATCCTCACGGGACAGAAGAGACTCGCCTCAAACGAACACGCAGTGATGACTTCAGTATGCCTTCTGGCATGTTATCTGGAACCTCCACACCTCAGATGTCGCCTCCTGGTTCCGGAAACTCCACTCCGATCCCATCGCTCTCCCCAAAGCGCTCCTGGTTCAATGCAAAGCATAAGAATCAGTCCAGTTCTTCGTTGGTTCATTTGATTGGTTCGTCAGCCAGCCTCGGTTCCCCTGTGGTGTCTGGCCTTGGCGATCAGGTCAGTCAGCGACTCAGAGAACAGAAGGAGGAGCGCGAGCGGGAGAAGAAGCATAAACGAAAGAACAGCGCCAATCCCATAAAACGCTGGCGTCCCACGTTGCAGGATGAGATTCGCATCACCGTCCACATCGCCGAGACCATCGCTCGGCAGAGATACCTAATCAAGCTTTGTAGGGCTCTGATGGTCTTTGGTGCCCCCACCCATCGCCTGGAGGAGTACATGAGAATGTCGGCCCGGGTACTGGAGATCGATGCCCAATTCCTCTACATTCCTGGTGCCATGATAATGTCATTCGATGATGCCTCTACCCACACAACTGAGGTAAAGCTCGTCAAAGCTGTCCAAGGGCTGGACCTCGGGAAGTTGCGCGACGTACACGAGACCTACAAGGAGGTTGTTCACGACATGATTGGAGTTGAGGAAGCTACCAACCGTATCAACGAAGCCCTTGGTCGTCCGCCCAAATACAAGATCCCTTTGCGCATCTTCGTGTTTGGATTGGCTTCGCTGTCGGTTGGTCCGTTCGCTTTTGAAGCAAGACTCATTGACCTGCCTATGTGCTTCGTTCTAGGTTGCATTGTCGGCCTGTTGCAACTGGTCGTCGCTCCTAGATCAGACCTATATGCCAATGTGTTCGAGATCGCTGCCTCTGTCATCACGTCGTTCCTAGCTCGTGCGCTAGGCAGCATAACATACAAGGACGGACGGCTGTTTTGCTTCTCTGCTCTTGCTCAGTCATCGATTGCTCTCATTCTTCCTGGATACACTGTTCTTTGCGCTTCTCTGGAGCTTCAATCTCGATCCATCGTTGCGGGAAGTGTTCGTATGGTATATGCGATCATTTACTCGCTCTTTCTCGGTTTCGGAATAACAATCGGAACCGCGATGTATGGATTGATGGATAAAAGCGCCACTTCAGAGACCAAATGCCACGATCCTATAGAGGGATCCTACTTCTTCATCTTTGTTGCCGCCTTCACGCTGTGTTTGTGTGTCATCAACCAAGCCAAATACAAGCAGATCCCGATCATGGTCGTCATCGCTCTCGTCGGCTATGTTGTCAATTACTTCTCCACAAAACGATTCCAAGGAAACACTCAGATCTCCAACACGCTTGGTGCTCTTGCAATCGGTGTGTGTGCGAACTTATACTCTCGCATAGGCAGCAGGATTGAGAATTTCGCTCTTGATATCTGGGAAGACAAGATCCGTCCTAGATATCGCTCCCTCCGCAGGCGCATCTTCTCCCACCAGCACGTCCACCCCAAAAAGGTTGAGGAAGGCTCCACCATGTCCGATCAGGAGAGCATATACGTTCGCCATACCCGTCGTGTCGGATATGGAGTAGCTGCTGCGGCCATGTTGCCAGCCATCTTCGTACAGGTGCCTTCCGGTCTTGCCGTCAACGGCTCTCTAGTGTCTGGCATTGCCTCAGCTGACCAGATCGTCGGCAATGGCACCAACGGCACACAGGTGGTCAACAGCACTGGGATCAGCGCCTTCGGCCAAGATGGTCTCAACAGTATCGCTTTCACGGTCGGCTATTCGGTCATTCAAGTTGCCATCGGTATTACCGTTGGTCTGTTCTTGAGCGCTATCGTCGTCTATCCTTTGGGAAAGAAGAGATCTGGCCTATTTTCCTTCTAAGTCGGACGTTCGTCATTTCAAGTCGAACCTTGAGCTTTCTTTCCTCAACTTCCTTTCGGTTCCAGGGTTTATCGGTCTGCCAAAAGCTTGTTTCTGGGCGATTGGTCATGGGCTGTACGTGCTCGTGTCGCCATTCTAATCTAGCAAGATTCTCTCAAGGTGCTAGGGTGTGAGACACCGTCTATCTCTATTTTGTTCGGTATGATTTGTGCTCGAGCGGTAATCTGCGGGGGAGGCGCATTTATAGGGGAATTCCTTTTTGCTCTGAATGATAGACTGTAACGACGCTGGATTCGCCGTTTTCAGATGATTCTTAAAATACTGGCGGTTAAACATGTAGGATAGTATTCGAACTTTTGTCATGATGCCGGATCGCCCTCGAATTGAAGGATTGGTTCGCGACTACTTTTCCCTGTCATCATGCAGTCATTGTGAAGAAATCGAGCCATTGCCGGTAAAGACCAACGGTGGCGGACTGTAACATTCAAACGTATATGCAGCAACGCCCAAAGTATGCGCCAACTCCTCATACCGCATAACACCAGCCAACATCAACCCCTCATCCCTTTTTGTCCACGTCCCCATTCGATTGCTCGCCAAGAAAGCCAGTCGGCGTCCTACGGCGCCTCTTGCCCCAAAACTCAGCAGCCCAGTCGCTCAAGAGATAACACCAGCCACCGGCGACGAGCAAGCCAGAGACGACATTGACGAGCCTGATGATCAAGCTGGGTATGCTCCTCCACTGCTCGGCAATAGTCAGCAGGACAGGCTCAATGTCGAACTTGACAAACACGCCCGGCACGCCAACCTCCGACACCGGATGGCTCTGCTCTGTCACTGCGTATTGGTTTGTGAACACATGCTTCTTGCTGTTCTGGTACCTGTGCGACTGCGCCGACAGCCCATCCGACCCAGACGAAGGCGACTCGCCGTGCTTGTCGATCTTGCGCAGCGCCTTCGCGTCGGTGGTGTAGATCGTCGGCACGATCGACAGGTAGTACTGAAACTTGTGGAAGTGGTTGTCTGTCGTCTCGAACGTATCGTCCAGTGGGTTCGACAACGAGGGATAGTATGGCCCAAAGGAGAGCTCGTTTATGTGATGGGAGAAGTTGAAGGCTAGATAGGCTTCACGTCAGCTGATCGGTTCTTCTTTTTCACGCTACCGTGAGAGGAGTCGCGGATGAGTACACACCGCCGTGGTCCAAGTGTTGTCGCCCGAGTTCCATATACCCGTGGCCTCTCGCGGTGATGTGGAAATCTCCCTGCACCTTGTTCCCGTGCAGGCTTCCGTAGATCCTACACGCATCGGCCACCACACCACGAGGGATGTGAGGCGTCTTCTTGTACTTTCTACCCCATCCGCTGGACGTGCCGAGGTAATCGTGGACGTCTTCCAGCTTGTACTCGCTCTGCACCTTGCCTGCTCCAAGGAAGCTGCGTTCCCTGGAGTTTTCCGCTCGTTCGTCCCGCGAAACCCCCAGTGCGTGTGTCTTCTTCTTGCCAATCCATTGAGCCCACGTCGTGTAGTCCTTGTGGAGAGCCATGCTGGCCAGGATGCGATCACCGGACGCATCTTGGATGTTGACGTGAAGATCCTCGCAGCCCATCGCGACCACTATGTCCAGGTTCATCTGCAGGTCGTGCCCGACGCCCTGCTCGACGGAGAAAGAGTGTGTCGTCTCGCCGCCCCACCATCTGATCAGCTCACTGTTCACCAGCCAAATCGACGCCAGCACCAACACCACTGTCCAGACTCCTCCGGCATGCGTGCGCTCCTGGTACGACGGTTTGGTCTTGGGGAATGCATCGAACGCTTTCACCACCTTGAAGCCTTTTGACTCGCCGAAGTTGTCTTCGTTGAGACTCTTCTCGTAGAACTCGCTCATCGTGGCTATGTATCTTTATAATTCGTCTGCCGATTCGAAGTGTTTGGTCGAGACAGCACCAGGGCTGTCTGTATGTCCCGAAATTACCGTGTCTGCATTTCCCGTCGAGTGTGTGAACGAGAAAGTATGTACAGTCGATTGTCGTTCGCTATCGGCTTTTGGAGATGTCTGGCTGTGGTGAAGCTTGTCAATGTCACATACCTACCTACCACCTATCGTTTGAGTCGCACGACTCAGGCCAGCTTTCCCTTGTGGCACGACTAGGCATAGCGCGCCTTGCAATGCATGCTGATACCTATGCATAGCTTAGCTGTAGTCTCATTAGCCACCAAGCTAATGCCGCGGCCCGACCCCTCAGCCACATCTAGTGTCGCGCGGTTTCAATACCTTCCATTATCGCTTCATCGTCATGCAGCAAGTAAATGGAACTCCATACCGTCCAGCCATATCGAACGGATGAGACGACATGGCGGCTGAAAGTGAGATATCTTCTCTTCCATATCATGAGCCCGGGATCACTACAATTCTAGTTCTTGCATCGTTTTTGTTGTTTCTCAATATCATCGACCACATCCTTGATAACATCGTTTACTGTGGTTTACTCGGCCAGATTCTGATTGGTATCTGGTTTGGTATCCCAGGTGCAAACTGGCTCAGTGGTGAAGTTCAGTATGCGGCTCAACAGTTGGGATACCTCGGCTTGATATTGATAGTTTATGAAGGTATCGAGCTTGCCGATTCCGTTATGCCTGAATGACATGGACAATTTGTTGACAGTGCCTCAGGTGGGCTTAATATCAATCTTAAAACGCTGAGAAGCACCTTAATGCTATCTTCAGTCGTTGCATTCACCGGTATTGGTGCTCCCATTGGGCTCTCATTCATTCTAAAAAGCTTCCTGGAAATATCAAACCTGCAAGCCTTCGCCGCCGGAGCTGCACTATGTTCGACCTCTCTCGGAACCACATTCACAATCTTGACCACTTCCGGTCTTTCTGAAAGTCGCCTCGGCGTGGTCCTGACAAGTGCCGCCATGATGGATGACGTTGTTGGCCTGGTCATGGTGCAAGTCATTTCGAGCCTAGGAAAGGCCGCGTCCGAATTCAATGCCATCACCGTCATCCGACCGGTATTCACTAGCATTGCTTTTGCTTGTGTAGTACCGGCACTTTGTATTTGGATCCTTGGTCCGTCCACCAAGTGGCTCTTCAGTTCCAGTAAAACTTATCATGGTACAACACTTTTCAGTCTTCTAAGAACGAGAAGGAGTAGGTTTGTGCTTCACACTCTTTTCCTTTTCGGAATGGTAACCGGCTCGAGTTATGCTGGCACTTCAAATCTATTTGCTGCATACCTCGCTGGAGCCGTCATCTCTTGGTATGATGGCATTCTTCAGTCTATCAACAGTCAATGGATTGCATCCGGTGGAGACAGTACTGGTAACGAAACATCTCAAGTCCCGCACGCCAACGAAGGGAAAACCATGAGCCGTCGTCCCGAAGGATTGCAATCAAGTAGGTCTCTATCGCTGGAAAATCCTCCTGGGCCCGCTCCTCATCAGTCAAGTCCTCCAGACGCAGGACTAGATGTCAGAGCAGAAGTTGTCGACAACAGCGGCCGAGCAGTGTATGAGGCTTACTACAAGACTCCCCTAGAAACAATTCTCAAGCCTCTCTTTTTCGCATCAATTGGATTCTCAATCCCAATTACTCAGATGTTCACAGGGGCTATTGTCTGGAGAGGGATGGTATACACGGCGATGGCGGCCTTCGGCAAATTCATCTGCGGCATCTGGCTCGTCCGTTTTCCTTTCACATCTCTGAAACTGGCGGTGATCACCAAATTGGCAAATTTTGGCAAGAAGATTATTGGCTGGTTCAGTTGCTGTATGCCGAGTAAGGCCTCCAGGAGAAATCCGACGCCAAGAGCAACTGGAACACAGCCGGCACCCGCTGCAGATCAAACCATCGAGTCTACACCTTCCGTAACCCGTGCAAACAAGCGAGATGGCCAAGCAACGACAATACAGCCGCTGTCACTCTATCCTGCAACGATCCTCGGCAGCGCAATGATGGCGCGAGGTGAGATCGGCTTCTTGATCAGCTCCGTCGCTGAGAGCAGCGGCGTTTTTGGCAAGACCGAACAAGGCAGCTCTGACATCTTTCTCATAGTCACCTGGGCAATTTTCCTCTGCACCTTCATTGGGCCGGTCGTGGTGGGCCTCCTTGTGCGCCGCATGAAAAGGCTACAGGTGGTCGAGAGGAGCATCAGGAGCGGAAGGCCGGATCCCTTGGGCATTTGGGGCTTGTCTGGGTTGGTCAGCTGAAAATTTGCTGGATCGTATCCAAATATGAACCAGTTCCTGTGTTTGCGGTAAGGCAATTCTCTCCGGCATGTGTCATCCGGATATGATAACACGCTCATACAAAGCCCACCCAAGAGCAATGGCGCTCACGGCGGGTGGCATTTGCCCGTCCAAGGCATAGCGCTGCTATACTTCAGCCGATATGGAAGTTGGTCGGTCTCAAAGGCTCTGTCGGCTTTCGTTCGGCACGTTGAACAGTTCTGTCACCCAGTTCATGCAATGTGTGGCTTCTCAACTGGGCAATCGACTGTCTGGTGATCTACACGATGGAGACCAGATCTACTACAAAGAATATTTCAGGATGATTGGACTTAACTCCAGTCAAATCCATTAGAGGTTGGTAAGAGACATACAGACTTATACTTTTGGTGACCTGCGGCCATGTCTCTAGAGCATCTGTCTTTGACCACGGAGTATGAATGATTAGACGGGTTTATCCTTTCTGGACTACCGAGCTATAGTAATGATGTTCATGGTCTTTCAACGAAGCTGGTGCCCAGAGGGTCTCAGAAGTGTGCATTGGGCGAATACATTGTTTAAGGCACGAGGTTGACTAGTGGGCCGAACATATCGATTTGAGAAGGTTTCGAGATAATTCGAAGAGAAATTGTGCTGATGTGAGTATGCCATAATGGGCTTTGCCAGAGCACTTTTCCTCTACGCCTTTAGCACCGTGATCGTCACAACTGGATGTCAGAAGTGGGAGTACAAAATCGTCTCTGCAAGCACATTATCCCCGTCTACTATCTCAAACATGCCAACGTATGAGATCACTAAACTCACAACCGTCTTTCATTACTTACATTGAATCATTCATATTGTTGTTAGACGTCCAAAGAGTCTTCGTCTGCATGAAGAGCGAGGGCGTTCAGATATGGTTCGAGCTCAGAGTTTAAAGCCTCTTCCGATTCGTGTGTGTGCACACATCATAGAAGTCTTTTTCGGTAGAGAGCTTTGGGGAAGCACGATCAGAAAGCAAGACCTAGTAACGAAGCACCATACACGTCGTAACCAGTTAACTTCGGTATGCCATTGCTTACCGCAATTTGGCGAGAGGTGCGACAACCGCGCGCTTCACATCATTGAGGTCGATATGCCTGACCGACTGCAGAGCTTCCGCGCCGTACAACAAGACAAACGAGGCCAGCAGCGCACCGAGGACAGCGGCAAGAATCACATGGTACAGGCTGTAGACGGCGCCACCATGAGGGCCGTTCAGACTGTAGTGCGACATGATGGCCGGGCCTGACATCTTCGCCACTGGCTTGATGTGTTCCTTGGTCATGGTCTCATGGCCGATCTTCATGCCCGGTAGGCCGTCGACGCTCAAGGAGTTCTTCAGAGCCCAGTACCTGTTGTTGTGTGCAAAAATGCCGGTCAGCAAAGGACACGACGACCTAACATATATGTGACGAGGAAACAAGGCAACTGCGAAGGGGGAATCGAACTCACCTTGGCATGCTCTTCGACTCATCGCCAGCCCTGAACTTATCGTCCATCTTGCGGAAGTGATCGTTGAGCGTGGGTCTGAAGGCGACGAAGTCGTAGAAGGGAACGGAGAAGCCGCAGCTGGTGCCAACCTGGTGAATGTCGACCATGACGAAGGAGCGGGCGCCTGGGATGAGGTCGACGCCGTGCTGGGCGGCGAAGGCAGCGAAAGCACCGTCTGGCCTCCCGTCGTTCTCCAGCACGCGCCCGCGCCCGTACAGGCGCAGGATTCGCGGCGGGCCCTGGAAGGCGTTGAATTGGATCGTGATCCTGCCGTTGCCGCGCTCGTACAGGTGCGCCATGGTCTCGCTGCCGGAACCCGTCAGCTCCAGGTACCAGAAAGTGCGTGCGTCGTCTGTCAGGCCGAAGTACGCGCCCCCCTTCGGAGACACATTGACGTGACCGGCTCCTGACAGCGGCGCCGTCGCTACCCAGAACACCTTCTGCTCGAGGATCCACTGCACTTGGGCCTTGGGGATCGTTTCGAAAAAGGCGCCCATCGTTGTTGGTTGTGCCGGTTGCGTGCGATATTAGAGTGTTGAGGCAGGCAGGTTGGACTCGGTCGATTGAAGTCCCTTTAGTGATTGTTTTATTCCGTTACTATAGAGGTTGGGTTGGTCTTATATTTAGAGCTGATAGGTGAAAGAATGAAGTCGAGGGTGTACGGCGTTGGCTTGGATGCAGATTCAATTTCAAGTTTTATGGGATGCCTTGCCACGAGCGCGACAGATCGTAGAGTCCAGTTCGAAAATAAGTCTATTAGTGGGAGGTTGAGATGACTGTTCAAGTTATAATCCGTGTAAGAAACAGAACCAGGCATAGGAAGGATGATTCATAACATGTGTAAGCCCAGGTCGCCGAGGTCGGTCTTGACGGACAGTAGGCAGGTATACGACGTACACAATCCTGCATAGCTACGAACGTGATGACTAGGTATGAATACTAGTCATACTTTTCAGAATCTTACAAAGGTAGGAAAAGGAAATGCAGACATGACAGGGAAACTGGTGATCAGTACAAATGAAACAAGCATTTCTTTCTTTCTATCGACACATGATTTCGAGAGGACCGCCGGTTACTGGCGAATCTTCCCACGGTCTAACCGTGAGGATGGAGTGATCAGAGTCCATGACGATGGCCCTTTCCCTCTTCTTGTCTACTGACAAGGCCAAATCTTTGTTGGTCGGTCATTGGCGGTCAGACAAGTTCCATGTGCCGCGGCAAAGTACAGAAATGTCTGATTATGGAATGCATACAACCCACAATGCCGATATCGCCATTCTCATGATCCTGCGGTCAATTCCCGAGGGCAGGATCGTGTATTGGGAAGATGACGAGGTTGAATCCCGGTGTTGAAGAGAAAAGTAGAAGAAAATTGGAAGTAACTGGTCCTGCCATGGCCCGCCCATTACCAAATGCTTTCCATGCGCCTTTCGAACTCCGCGTCGACACCATGCCGAACATGCGTGTTGACATTGATGAACGTCTCGCGCGTAGTTTCCTGCCTTGCAGGATGACCGCTCTAGTAAATGAAAATTGTGCGTGTCGCGCAACGCTGGTATTAATGTTGACAAAGATGGATCTATCTGGCAGAGACCATTTGGCGTGAAAAGCAGCTAGCAGCCGCTTGGACGCACGGATAAATTCGAATCGAGGGTTCAGAAGAAGAGAAGGTATGAATCGTTAAATTGGTTACATCAGGCCCGTCCGACCTAGTGAACAGTGGTTAGCGGCGGAAGTTCCAGATTCAAGAGTTTATTGAGGGCAAGGCTTACGAAGGTTTTCCTGGATGATGATGTCGTTCACTGCGGTCATGACGAAGCGGATTTGCATCGTGTCTGTGGCGCAGGTGAAGTGGGTATATATCTGTTTGGTTGGATGCTGGTTCAATCTGAAGATCGCACTTGTCAGTATCGAGCTTCAGCATGGGAGTCTAACAGGAGACTTACGAGACGAATCGGTTGAGTATGTAGTCGCAGGCTGCGTTATAGTCCTGGCCTCCCTCGTAATCTGGGAAGTAGTTTTTCATTGGGCTAACTGGGAGCTTCTCCTTGAAACGGTCGATCTTGTTGAGGAAGAGAATGATGCTGGTCTTGGTGAACCAGCGACTGTTGCAGATGCTGTCGAACAGGGTCAAAGCCTCCTGCATACGATTGACAGTCTCGTCCTCGAAGAGAAGTTGATCGTATTCGCTGATAGCGACAAGGAAGAGGATTGTTGTCACGTTCTCGAAGCAGTGTATCCACTTCTTACGCTCTGATCTCTGACCACCGACATCGAACATGCGATATGTAAGCTCACCAATGATGAAGGTGGTCTCGGTGATACCGGTCGTCTTGACACGCGAACGCAGAACGTCGGCGTCTGAAGGTACGTATGTCGGGGAGGAGATTGTGTCAATGCTGTCGAAGTAGTACTTTGCGCTGTCGTTGAGCTGGTATTCCCTGCTTCTTTGGAAAGCTGCCTGGACGCCAGCATCTGCCCAGAGGGTCTTGATGGCCTGGCCGACCTCCGGTGGAAGGACATCGCCTTCGATCTGGGCAGGTTGTATGAAGATGGTTTGGACGTGATATTCGGCGCGTTGGTCGTCCAATGGTAGCTCTAGGCTCTCCATGGCTTCGAGGATGACGCGCATGGACTGGACAGTGTTGGAGAAGATGATCTAGGAAGAGAGGGTTGTCAGCCATGGCGAAGGTGGAAAGACAGGCGTGCAAGTGCAATGTGGATACGCACCTCTCTGAAGCTCTCGCGCTCATCTCTTGAATAACCACCCTCGTGAATGAGCTTCATCTGCTTCAAGATTGTTGATTTCCCTGACTCTCCAGCACCCAGAAGCAGCATCTTGATCTCATTGCGCAAGTTCAGACGGTCCTTCTTCAACTGGTCCTCAATCTGGTCGTTCCGCACCTTCCCATCCTTGGACTCCGAGCTCTGACTGCAACCCATCTCGGCGGTATTATGTGGAATGGGGCGGTGAGCGAAGACCGGGTTCGTGATATACTTGTGGCCTAAGTTGGAGGGAAACGGTTAACAGGAAGATCAGGGAGGCGAGTAGGCAGAGGAGAGATAGATGTAGACGATGGACAGGGTGTCAGGCGCAAGCAGAAGCCATGCAGCATGACAAAGCAGTTGCGTGAAGGATAGAGATTGGGATTGGCATGCGACAGAGCGCAAATGTTTGGCTTGCGAAGCAGGGAAGAGGCGATGCCGTCAGGTGATTGCGATGGATCGGATCGTGCAGTAGAGTACGTAGGTAGTGTATTTTTGTGAAGCGGTTTTGGATTGTTTGCACGGTGTTGCAGGTGAGCTGGTAGGTGAGAGGGCGTTGTAGCAGGCAGAGGGAGACAGCAGCAGCAGCGGTGTCGCCGGCCAGGGGGGAGGGGAGAACTCACGGATGACCGCAAGTTCGGTTGATCACTCGGCAGCGCCAAAACGCGGATGTGGTGTCTGACGGCGAAGACACAGTGGTGAATGGGCGCGTGAGGAGGTCGCGACAACAGCAGCAACAGCAGTGAGAGTGAGAGGCGGGAGTAAGTGCGAGAGCGAGAGCGAGAGCAATGGTGAGGATGAGTGAGGATGAGGGTGGAAGTGAGTTAGGGTAAGTAGCGTAGTAGGTGAGTAGACAGGTAGAGAGGTAGAGAGGTAGGTAGAGAGGTCGATACCTGAGGCAGGCTGGCAATGGCGCTGGTTGGTGAGTTGGAAGAGGGAGCGACTCCCGGCGTTAGAGAGGGCCGGAGGCTTAGAGTAGAGACGAGACGAGACAAGACAACCTTAGATGGAACAAGACTGGATAGAGACAACGGCTGTATTGATTGGGTTACGGTAGGTCCGTCCGTCCGTCAGTTTCAGTGTCAGTGTCAGTGTCGAGTCTCTGTCAGTCTCTCCGTCGTCCGTGTTGCGTGTGTGTGCCGGTGGTGGTGGTGGTGGTGGTGTGTGTTGGTGTGTGTTTGGCGTGTGTTGTAGCAGATTGTTAATGTTAAAGTCGGCCCGGGATTGGCCAGCGTAGAGTTAGAGGCTAATGCTGGCCTAGCGGGTACGAGGGGATGGGATGGCGTAAGACGGGCTCAGGCTAGTTCAGGTCAGACCAGGTCTGGTTGGGACCGCACAGGACAGACCGAAATTGATGATTGATGGATAGCGAAGGAGAGAGGGAGAGGAGGCGAGTGAGTGAGTGAGTGAGTGAGTGAGCGAGAGCGAGGAGAATGGAATAGAATAGGGAAATGGGAATTGGCTGATTGAAGAGGAGGAGGAGAAAGAGAAATCGCAAACACGGCGGGCTACGGGAGCTCCCTTTCGCCTCTGGCACCTTTGTTAATCTTTCTCTTTTTATCATTATGCCTTACCTAGGTAGCTAGGTCTATCGCAATGGGTTGTGCATTTGAGATAACCCCCCCCTTTCACGTTATTCGCCCACCGTATGCCTTCTGCCAGCATTATGCTGCTGTATCGCGTAGTGGAGGTAGGCCACGTCCAATGGCAATCCCAGTCCAAGTTACAATCGAGAGATATCGAGGGTTATTAATCGAGCCTCATACGCAGGAATAGGTAAGCAAGGGATCCCCCCATCAATCTCTACCACTGTAACTGAATCACAATGGACGAAGCTGTCCAATCCTATCCATCTTTGATCCTATAGAGAAAGTATCCCATTCGAATCGAACCAACCCAAACCTGACATGTCTCGTCTCGTCTCGTCTCGTCTCGTCCTGGTCCAGGGCCAGGCCTGGGCTAGGCTGACCTGGCCTGACCTGACCTGACCTGACCACCCGTACCGAACCGTACCGCAACGTACCTACAATGGAACCGCCGTGCGGTGTAACTAGAAAGAGACTTGCGTAGATCATTTGACCCTCGAGAGACAAGCTATACAGGATTGCGGGTAGGTGTCCTGTCCTGTCCTGTCCTGTTTTGCCTTGTGGACGGGCGAGTGAGTGGTAGACTCTTGTGGGAATGTATATATTCCGGCAGATGACCCAGTCGATACCGCTTCCGGTGCCATCGATGCTGATGCCAGATGCCCATACAGACGTGACGGCTACCTACACGAGAACGCCCCATGTCTGTACTGGACGATCATGCGTGCTATATCCGTCCCTACACAACCGTCATGTTCGGCGAGAATTCAGAATGGAATCAATCTCCCTTCGCTTCTCCAGCACGGCCTCGTACGCCTTGGAGGTGCCTATTGTGCTGGCGTCATCTCGATCTCGTAAAACAGACCAAGGAAACCCCCCTGGCGGAATGAGGCTTCTTGATTTGTTGTAGGTGGTAGTCCTTCTTTCTCGCAGATCTTCTGGATTGTTTTGTATCTACAGCACAGTATTGTCCTTCCTACGGGAATTGGCTTGGTGGACGACGGACGCAGCTGTTTGTGTTGTAGGTACAGTACACACGTTACATCAGTACGGACGGCAGAGTAGCGCCATCCCATCCCCATTCCCAGCCTGACAGGCGTTGTAATCTAGTACCCGGCGCTGGCAGGCTTGCGCCCTTGTTCGCTATTCTGTCCTGATCTATTCTGTCTTGTCATACCTGTCTCCGTCTCGAGACTTTACTGCTTCGTCTTCTACGTTGAAGTCTGTGCTAGACGGATGCCCTTCCGCGGCTTGACACCTCGCTTCAGCTCGTCTTCTTCGATTATCAGAACACCTTTTTTTTTTTTTTTTAATTCTGTACACAGACACAACACGTATCCGGCTTGTCTTGCAAATGACAAAGGGGTATGGTGAGAAGGTGAGAGATTCAAGGAACAAAGCCGGGAAGGCTGCATTTTGATTGGTGCAGGAACGAGCAGGATTTCCGTCCTACCACCTTTTTTTTTCTTCCTGCTCCTCTGCCATCCTCACTCCCACATCCCCCACAAGATCTACGCCTAGTCCAGCCCTGCAATGCACTGCACTGCATCTCGCTGCACTGTGACCCTTGAACCGGGAGACGGGACTTGGGAGGGGCGTTCTTTTAGTCTCGATAGGTCTGTAAGTAGAATCGTAGGTACTCTACATGATCGACCACTCATAAAGTCGATCTCTAGCCGTATCAACTCTCAGGCAGTCTTCACCACAGACATGGCGAGAAAGGACTGACAGATTGTGGTGGCCAAGTCGTTGCACCGCACACGTCCACGTCTCCGTGACCATGGACCCGATGCAGCCATAGACTGCAACTGTGACTGCCTATGCCCAGTCCTTTGCACCAGGGAACCAGGCATTCGACCCTACCGAAACAAGGGTCCACCTGGTCTGGAGACTTTCTCTCCCGCCATCGACATCCCGATGACATACATATCCGAACGGAATTTCTAGCGCGTTGCCGTATGCCTACCACTGTATTCCCATGGCTGCGTGCCGGATGCATCTGCAGATGTTCGCCCAGGAATGTCAGGTAGTTAGGTGGCGTTCTTGCCTATTGCCATACCGTCTAGGGTGAGGACGATGTCGGTGCCGAACGAACGACCGGTGGGAACGGCTCGGCCTTTGCAGACGCTGTGGGAACGCGCTTGAAAGGCAGTTGACGATACACACACGCATACACGCCGGCACGAAATTCCACCTGCAAAGCTTTGATGTGCAGGCGGGGGAGGTAGGTGGGTACAGGATATCGGACAACGCGATCGATAAAATAGAAACAGCACAGCAGGCCAAACCCAATAAGGCGAGCTGCAGACGAGACCGTGACGGCGCGCTGGGTCTGGCTGGCAAGCTGGCGAGCGAATGTGCTGTGCTGCGTTCTGCTTTCGCTTGTGCATCGCCAGGGTTTCGTCTCGCTTCCCATTTGGTCTTACCGTTCCCGTGCGCGGGAGGGCAAGGGAGGGGCAAGAAGTAGTACGGCAGCCCAAGCGAGACGGTTGAAGAGAGAGTGAGAGAGTGTGAGAGAAGAATGACAAGGTTAGGTCAGGTGTAGCCGTCGGGAAGGGGAGCAGGTCGTGGTGATACGTCAAGGCCGAAGGTGATACGTGCTGCGCAAGGCAAGGCGCACAACTCTCTAGAAGTGGAGGAGAGTGAAACGCAGTTTCGATGCCCTTGTACCCGTTTCAGCCTCCTACAAATCCAAGAATATTCGACCCACCCCCCACCATTTGCATCATACAGAGTTTCCCTTCGATCGTGAAGGCTGGCTGTAACCACAGCGACCTGGGTGTGGATGTCCGACATCAGACGAGACGAGATGAGGCGAGATTGGCATGCTGGCCGGTAGACCGCTATCCTGTCCTTTCCACACATTTGGCACCTATCATATCGACGTCCAAGCCGATGCCAAAGCCAAAGCCAGCCGAACAAAGTTGCACACCCAGTCCAGATGGGCGCGACACAGCGTCATCATTCAGGCGAGCAGGTACCACTGAACACGAAGAATGTGGTCTTTTTTCTGCCCACTTGCCTGCCTGTCTATCTGTAAGCCAGTCTTCCACTTGTCCGTGTTCCTGGTATGCTGTCTCGTCTTGTCTCGCCTTGTCCGGTCTTGGCTTCCAAGGTGCCCACATTGCGTTTCCCTTTCTAGTATCAAAGCCGAAGCAAGGGCGTAGAGTCGGATGAAGTGATGGATGGACGTACAGAGATACGCGCTTTAGGAAGGAGCGCCGAGCTCACCGGTTCGATGCTGGACGATATCATCCGGTCTTGGATCATTTATCATCGCACAATTCCCCTTCGTCGCCGTGTGCATTAGTTTCGTTCTGATTGTCACTGCAGTTATCATCCTCCTCAGTCGTGTGAGGCTCATGGGCCATGGAAATCCTGACGCCGAAACTCCTCCACATTTCAGCCGTAAATGGATGCAGCATCATCTCCGCGATCGAAAAACTACATCGTTCACGCTGAGGATGACTCTACAGGAAAGATCGCTGAAACCTGGCTGATTGACTGATGACGATAACAATATTGCTTCATATATACATTAAGAATAGATGCTGGAGCTACGCTTGAGCTCTTGCGATGCCTCAAGAGGCAGTGAGAGTATAAGCGAACGGAATCTCAATCCAAGACGGCAGACACCACTGGTGTGAAAAGGAGGCCATTGTATGAACACCGGTCGAAATAAGCAGCACAAAGTCAGGTGGTGAGGAACAAGACGTATGTCGGCACTCAACGGGTATCTCAAGAGGCCTAGTGTACCTCAGTACGAACGTAAGCAGAAAGCAGCCAGCCAGCCAGTGCTGGCACCGACACCGGCAAGGTGCGAACAAGAAAAGAAGATGAAGCACAAGGCTCTGACCCGAAAGGTGCACGTAAACTGCCGTGATGCGCTGCCTTGCATTGCCATGCAGCTTTTGAGCCCATTTGCGCCATTCAAGGTATCTCGTAAAACGACGTGCAGAAGAACCGATCAATGCATGATGAAAGTAGGGTGGGAACGAGAGGAAGCTGATCAATGTCACGATGGAGAGGTTCGTCCTCCTCACATCATCATGAGCTTGGTAGTACGTCGCTCTGCCCTAAGCTGGTTGCTCATTGCCGGGTTGAGACCGCTTAGAGGGCCGGTTGGAGCAGTCCCTGGCCTGGTCTGACCACGCATGGCAGCTAGAGCATGACGCTCGCAGAACACTCTTCCACCAATCTCAAAGTAATCATCGGAGAGGATCTCGCGACATTCGTGACAAGTGAAGCAACGTGGGTGGTATTTCCGCTCCATACCGCCAGCAACTGCGGACCCACTGGTCTCGAGATACTGCCCCTCAATGCCGCGGTCGCAACCGTGGCACAGAGAGCCATTGTGCTCATGGTAGTGCTGCTCACAGTAAGGATGGTTATCGATCACGTAGAAGTCCGCCGTCGCGAATGGTTCGTGGCAGGTGCGGCAGGTGAAGCAAGCCTTGTGCCATCTCCCTGTCAATCGTCCGTCTGCTGCCTTTACAGATTTGCCTTCGATCACCTTGCCACATCCTCGGCAAGGTGGCTTGGAGACAGTGCCCTTGCGACCTGGGCCTTTGCTGCGAGGACCAGAACGTGGGACTGGGGGTGGAGTCGGAATGGCAATGGTGGGAATTGGGGGCATATCATCCAACTTCAGAGGCGATGTGGCAGCCGAAGACTGAGAGGCGCTACTTTGAGATCTCGACCGCAAAGGCATGGTGTGTGGTGCGTGCTTGTATGGATCATACTCATCCGCAGAGAATGAAGGTGTCACAGCATCGAAGAAACCCTCCTTTGTCGGCGACGTTGTTTCAGCGGCTACACCAGAGGCCACATTTATATGAGAAGGCATTGATGCTGAGTCGTTCACTGGACCGGGCGAAGTTGGGTTCGCGTCAGAAGTCAGCAAGTTAGCACCCTGAATCATAGGATCTGTGGGCGAATCCATTGGTCGATCGAATTGCACATTAGGCTTGGAAAGAGGTTGCGACATGACTGGAGGCTCCTGTTTCGCGATAGGCTGCCTCGTCGGGTTTCGGGAAGGTGACAACGGCTTCTCTGCTGCTCTATCGCCAGGGCTCTGGACAGCCTTTGAGAGAGGTACAGACGGCATGGGTTTGTGCTCCATGTACGATGTCTCGGCCTGGTTGAGAGGTGACATCGTATCGATGCTGCTCGCTGTGCTCGATAAGGGACTCTGGTCCACACTACTACCACTGTGACCCATCGATGACATTGTCGATGAGGCTGAATCTGACGGACTATGGAGACTGTCCTGACGGTGTTGTTCGACTGGTTTGGGAACCGGTGGCACATGCTCCAATCTTGAGTCGGTCCGAGTACCATTGCTGCTGTCCCTTCGTGGTGGGAAGATGGTTGCTGACATACCCTCAATTACGGGTGAAGTCACGTTGCTGGTGGAAGCTGTTGATTCACTGGCTAGTCTCCCAGACGAAGATGCGGGCTCCTGGAGACTAGACAACGAATTGGCTTCGTCTTTGCTTGCGTGTCCAACGGCCATTATAGGAGAGGTTAGAGACTGATCGGACAGTGGTTCGGAACTGAAGTGATCTAAGAAAGCCGGAGAAGGAGCCTCAAGCGTATCAGGCCTAGCAGGTCTTACCGGTGGTGTCTTCTTCTCGTTCGCCATCTTTGAACTTGCTGAACGATTCGAAGCTGAAGTTGAGGGCCTCTGTAGGCTCTCGCCAAAAGCCGTGTTCTTGTCGTCGGTTGAGAGAGACCGCTCATTTCCAAGTACTCCACTTTCAACATTGGCTGCAGCAGACAGAGATTCCAGGCGACCCGAAGGGCCTTCACCGCTGAAAGGTGGCGGACTTTTGAGATCAAAGTTGAAAGGCTCTCTTTCGCCCGCTCTTGATGGTAATCTACTGCTACCTCTCGACGGTGTCCTATCGCGAGGCGTTATACTTTTTCCGCCATGGCTTGTGGATGGCCGACTGCTCCCAGCGCTCCCGCTTCTCATGGAAGAAGTTGGGAATGGCGGGAAAGCAGACTCCATGTTTGAAGACAGCTCTGGACTCGGAGGTTGATCCCAGAGCCTGGGCCTCGGACTGACTGCTCCACGCGCAAACGGTGGTAGATATGGTTTGCCCTGGCTCCTCCCAGATCTTGAACTCTTGGCTGGCGACATTGGTGATTGTGGTCGAGAAGGTTGAGGGCCCAAGAATTGTTGGTTCGCCATCTCGGAATTAATCCTCGGAAGGGGTGGCCTCGAACCCTTGGGCGAGGAAGGTCGGCGACTGCTACTCCAGGTTGGGGCACGGCCACGAGTCTTGACAGCTGGCTCAGCAGGAGCGACAGGATTGCCCAATGGTGAGGGTGCTACGGGCTGATGTTGAGCTCCCAGCGCGTTCGCCTGTCGAAGCACGAAAGGGTTGCTCATGTGGGCGCTATGCGCGCTTGGTGAGGACGGCGCAGAGGCTTCCTTACATACGTGGTTTGCCATCGACGCGATCTCAATCTCGTCGCCGCATGATGAACACTTGATGGTAGGTAGGAAGCTGGTAGGACGGTTACGGTCGGCGTCCAATGCAGCTGTCAATGACATCTCGGGCGAATTCTCTGTGGGTATCTCTCTGTTTGCTGGACCTTATCTCTCGGAACGATAATGAGGCGGTCGGGTATAGTTTCAACTGGGATAGGACTGGGAATGTATTTTCCTTCGGGCCTGATGCCTGACCGTAGGGCTGTACTGTGTGGTTACACACACATGCAAGGTCTCCTGAAACGCGTGTATGCCGTCTTGTCCAAACACGACTGGTGGACGTACTACACACGCAGAAACGAAGACAACGAGCGCCAGAGGACACAGGAAGTTGAAGAAGGAGAGACAGAGTTTAGCTGCTGCCGTTGCTGCCACAGTAACAGGATCGGTGGCTGCCAGGGTCAACAGTCGAGGGATTGAGCGATCAGACGTAACCCTAATCCTAAAAGTGAAATCAAACCTCACGGTCCAGGGGGTCAGGTTGAATGAGGGCGATGCGATGCGATGCGATGGCGACAAGGTGCAAATAGCCACGAACTACGGTAGTAGCTTGTCTATCTAGTAGCGTCGAGATGCTCCAGCAAAACTAGAGGCCACTAAATGGGAAGAAGACATACCAAGGTTCAGTCCAGTCCTATTCGATTGTCATCTCGTCCCGTCTCGTCCAATCCTATCAAGTCTCGTCCAGGCTGGTCCCGAGACAACAGTGCGTTGAAATGAAGATGACCGGTGCGCCGGCTCACGTTACCCCTGGCAGCTCTCGCTCTGCCATCATGTGCATGTTTTGATCTGTCCCGAGCACTGGTATGGAACGGTCACCTTGCCGCTGCTGCAGTATCACCCCTTCCCGCCTGAGCCATGGCGCGCCATGAGCCATTGAAAGGGTCGAAGTTCCTTAACCACCGACCGCCGGCGACAAGACAGTCGAGCCAGCCGTCAGGAAGGGCTTTCAAAGTTCCATTCTCACAGACCCTCTACACAGTGTACAGTTGCAAACAACACCCATGCGACTGCTGGAATGGTGTGTGGCGTGGTGTAGGGGAGCGGTTGCATTGCATTGGATCGCAAGGCCTGTCTGCTACAGTACAGTACAGTGCAGTGTAGTGTAGTGTCTTCCCCTGACCGATCAGAGAGACAGCGACGTTGCCCAGGGGTTCGAACCTGTTGTGGACTCGGGGCGGGTAGGCTGCGGGCCATTGTGCATTACTGGCTGCAACAGCGAGCCGGCTGCATCAAGGACAGGCCGCTCTGCTGCTGGGCGCCGGCGAATGGGCGACCGGGAGAAGGCGGTAGAACCGAAAGGTTGCAGAGCAGAAATGACAGTCAAAATTGCGATTTGTCGCTTTGGTCACCATCCATGGACATCACCATGCCTACACTGGTTACTGTCGCCCGTCCGAGTCGCCTGGGAGATTTTGATGACTCGCGCTTGGGCCAGCAACACGCAACTCTTCAAGGGGAACAGAACAGGGGGCGCTGTCCACAGCAGCGAGCAGTCCCACAACTTGGCATGTTGGTAGCGCTGCCACCAATTGCCGCCTCTGTTCAGGATTCGCGGGTCTCTGCCTCTAGCCTTTATTGGGACTGGGGGTCTCGTCGATCTTCTTGGGATCTGGGCTTGCCGTAAGTGGCACTGTGTCGAGATTGGGGAGCGAGCGAGAGCGAAGATTGCCAGAGCGCAGGCCAGATTGATCGATATGCACTTTTCGATCAGTCACTGCCATCTCGAAGGAGGAGAGGGCTATCGAAGACGCCACATGTTTACGCACATACTGGATTACGATGGCGATTTGGCATCGTGGTGGAGATTAACAGTCAGATGGGTGACCATGAATTGGTTGGCTAAACCGACAACACACTGTTCACGGAAGGCACATGTCTTCGATTGGTAAGAGCCAAATGACCGTTTGAACGTCGTGCACAACGTTCATGGCTTTGTTTCGTTGTCTCTCAATATATCTCACCCTCCGCATCATTAGCGCCGCAGCGCTCGAACCCTCGGCCAGGCCTGATGTCGCCCTCTGATCTACGATACAGTACAGCAAGCATGGCATGACATGACATGATAGAGGCCAGCTTGACATTAACCCCCGGATCACGAGCATTGTAGTGAGAGAAGACAAAGGTAAACCACCACACAATCCCAACACCGGTTTTTTTCCCTTCCCCTTTCTTTCGTAGCGCGTAGCAGCTCAGCATTAGATAGTAGGCTTGCAATACCTTCGGCGAAAGACATCATAATCCAAATCAGGCCGCAGTGCTGCTTGATGCGCCAGCAACACCAGAGCTTCCAACACCGCTTGCAACAGAGCCCGTCACGCCCGGCGGAGGTGCTGCCACAGCGCCGCCCATCGGCCCACCACCGTTGATCCCGGCAGCGCTGACCATCGCTGTCATTGCCGCTGGTCCTCCACCCGCCAGTCTGGTGTCGAGCTCTTCGTAGTTGAGGACGAACTCTCTCCTTTCGCGCCTCCAGTTGGCGGCGTCGAAGAATATAAAGATCCCCCTCTCCCCTCTATCACCAAGGCGTTGTGAAGGTGTCCCGAATGGGGCACCGTTTGTCAGATCAACTGTTTGCAGGCTTGTCGAGGACATATTCGACTCTCTCGTGTCCTTCTGCAACCATTGGCGTAGGATCTTGTGCCATCGCCATTCACGGTTGGTAAGTTCCAGCGCTGCCAGCTCTTGGACGGCGTCCCGAGGATGCTGGTAGAAGATAGAGAAGAGAGTTTCTGCGATGGTTGAAGTCAGATTTCACATGTTTTTCCACGTCAGTAATTGTAACGAGCCTCACCATCACTGAAGGAGCCAATCCTCGATTGCAGCGGTGGAACGTTGTTCACTGTGTATGCTGAGGGGATATGGAAGTCTGGCACCACATGTCGGTTGTGGAAGTCATAGTGGCTGCCGCTTCGGCTTTCGGCGTGAAATGGGAAGAATGTCGGGATCAAGGGATCTGGTGAGTCGAGTTCCAGACCCAGTGTGCTCAGATCCTGGCCCATGAAGACACCGTTCCTCATAGGTCGAGGAAGTGTCTCGTCTAAAGTTCCACCGGCCTCGAACTGTCGGCGTGCTTCCAGCGCCGCAACCAGCCCTACCATCCCATATCTCTCATGTTCTGTCATGTCAGTCCAGCGCCGTGAGTTTGACACCTGCCCATTGGACTGTGTTTGGCTTTGAAGCGGCGCTTGTTGAGAGTTCGGCGATGACTGCGTTTGTGAATGATCTACTTGCCCTGGTGGATATTGGTTGTTACCTTCGCGGAAAGCCAGTTGTACTGATGACCCGTTTTGCTGCGGTTGATGAGGGTCTGCAGATTTCAGCGATCGACCGAAGCTCTCTGTCTGACCTGTGAATGCATCGCCGTTGACCTGGCCACCGAGAGGGGGAAATTCCTCGCCTGTCCTGTCACCTGTTTGGCTGTGGCGTGCTGGTTTCTTTTCGAAATGATCTTGAGCTGACTGTTGTGATGGTGCTGTGGACGGTGCTCGCGGTTGTTGCGCATGCTGTTGCGGCTGATGTTGCCCCTGTGAAACTTGACGCTGTGAGCCTACATGCTGTTGTCTTATGGGACCGCTGTTCCAAGACTGAGCAACAGGACTATTACTTGATTGAGGGCCTCCAGATAGCGAAGGGAAGTCACTGGACACCACATTAGCCCATGTCAGTTTGGTACCTCTGGCAGGCGGCATGACGCTGGCGTGAAGTTGTGTTGATTCAAAGGCAAATGTGGCCCTGAGATTTCGCGTGCAGCAATTCACTCTGGCGCAAATGCCAAGAAAACCATGGACTCTTCCATGTTCACTGTATACCTGAGGCAAACTTATAGTTGTGTTTGAACTCACCTCATATCGATCGGCCCTTGCCCTCCACCCATGACTTGCGCAAACCCCGTCAGTCCGCTTGGCCTGGCACCTGCTCCAAGACCAGGAGCTCCACCTGCGACTGTAGGATTACCACCGAAAATCCCACTCTGTCCCCAGCTGGATCCATTGCCTAGACCTACACCAGCATTCTTTGGTGTGTTCTGGAGTCTGCCGGTGCGCTGAGCCTGGGCAGAAGCATAGCCAGTATTCATGCTTGCTCCAGGTCGCGTGCGTAGAAACTTCGCGGAGTAGTGTCTGTCTCGATCTCACCCCTTGCCGTGTATAGTGCGGTTGTCGTATCCAAGTATGCGAGGAACTGTGATGCCATTACGATCAGCTATATCCTTCATAACCTCAACTTCAAGATCTGTCCAAGTCCTCCACACTTTGAGGGCTTCATGTCTGATTGTTCAAAACGCGACAATTCGCACATTCTGGTTGTTCAGAGTGTTTTTTAAACAGTATTGCTACCAGTCCAGGCCCCATCTCGCGCGATAGCATTTCCATCTGAGGTGCGTGTGCTTCGGTTCACAGCCCGCTCTTCTTCCAGATCCACGACACGCTTCCCATATAGTGATACCAACCTTTTGCCGTATCCCAGTGTTCGCCTCTTGCCTCGTCGTTCGGCAGCCTGAGCTGATCCCAAGGTGTATGATGAGTCGGGTGGTTCTTGCAGAGGCACCGGGCGCGTGGTTGCGCTTGCGGTCTAATCGGGCACACGCCGTAGCGGTCGAATGTGTGTGAATTCGATTGTCGGCTGTATTTGAATACCAGATGCGATTGATGATCCAATGGCAGTAAAAAGCTTCACACGGTCGTGACTGGTCGATCTATGAAGTTGTGATCTCAGTGCATGTGGGGGCTTAGAACTGCAAGGCAGAAATGCAGGTCAATCTTCAAGCTTCGCTGCTAGCGGGTGGAGGCGGCTCTGCCCGCCATCCCTTCCAGCCCCAGACACGCTTCACATATCCACCCAGCAGTGGCACTCTCGAAGCTACCAGAATCACAAAATGGTTGAAAAATTGGGAACCTTGGGGTGAATTGGGACGTTTTTCACATTTAACGCCTTTCGCTTGAACGCTGGTGACATAAACTAATATACAATGTGATGGGGCATGCCTCCCTCACTAGCTCAACGTCGTGCCTCTTTGCCCCAGCCCATAGCTCTCATCCTACCTTCAATGGCAGTCCAGATCTCTTCAACCACCTCACGGTCTCTCCACCGCTGTGAGCCCTTGTCAATTTGCACTGACAAGACACCACGGCCCCATCCTTTGATCGTGTCTGGGGTGACCTCACCGTTCCAGCCGACATAAACACCCAGTGCATGTGCAAATAGCTCCGCGGGATGTTGCCACTTGTAGTTCTTGAATTGCCAAGTCTGACCTGTCGTAAAGACCGCGACGACACGGTTCCAGTAATCCGGACGGAACTGGTCTGGTGAATCCACAAGTATGAACCGGAGAGGCTTTACCGGATCGATGTTTGGCATTATTCGTGTCAAGTGCAGGATGTTGCTACCTGTACTGTTGGTCTCTGCCGGCATAAATAGGCCATCACTGAGGAAGCTCTTGATATTTTGCATCCGTAACAGGCTTGAAGCTGAAGGTGAAAGCAAGATGATGGGTTCTGGCCGCCTTTGCGGCTTGCCTGGCTTCACGCTGGGTCTCAGGGCAGGGTTGTTGTTCAAAGCGCCCGCAGGTTTGCTGACTTGATCTTTACTGCCTGGCTTCGCAAGGAACGCTGCGGCATATTTCCTCACCAGTGAGAAATCCTGGGTTTTGGACCCGTAGAGTGCAGTGTTACGGTCGCCCATCTTACGTTCTCCCTTCAAAATTTGAGCAAGGAGCTCTTCCTCTCTCTTTCGTGCCGCCTCGTCCCCATCGGCGAATCCGGCATCCTTCATTTCCACATCTTCGATCGTGTCCTCAGCACGCTTCAATGTATCTTGCGCATCCTTCCTGATAGCCTTGTTGTTGTCCAAAGATCGTATAAACTCGCTGTCCTCCTCACCAATCTCCCCAGCCAACCAATTGTTCAGGTCTATACGCTCTGCAAAAACAAAGTTCCGCACTGTGACATCTCCAAGTCCAGCAGTACGGCACTCATTGCTAAGTTTCTCACAGCTTGAGATGTACTCTGCAGTGCCGAGATCTTTGTTGAGCCAGCACCAGTAAACGCTTCGAAGATCTGCAGCTTCACCACTATTCGAAACAAATCTAGTTTTCTGGCTTAGAGGGATAGTTATGTGCTCGTGTGGAGAGCCCCCAGAAGACGCGGCATGGGTCGGTGTGTGGTTGAAGGTCAAGTAAGTGGCCTGCGCGAGCTCGACATTTGTGTGCGCCGCCTCTGTCGGATCTGCTGAACTAGAGGGTATTGGTAGTTTCGAAGTCGCGATAGACCTGCGCAGTAGCGTGAGAGGATCAGGCGATAGCCCGTCAACAGTTGCCATTCTGTAGAGATTCGTTTCAGCAGGAAATACGTTGATGAAGATGCTAGCTTTACATGAGCTCGGTAAAGATCTGGAGTACTAAATGCACAATGCGATACCTCGCTGGTTTGCGAATGCGCAGGGAAGGTAAGCCGACACTGCGTTTGTCCGAGCCTCTACACCACTTCACGTGTGAACATTACCACATATCATACTACCTCTAGACCATAGCATGACTTATCACATCGCCTTGGAGACAAACGTGAATGCATATAGAGTCCATGAGACTCGTGCCCTATAGTAAACAACTTTAAACATCCCCACATACTCTGCTCGTACGATCTTCATACGAATCCCTTAACCCATCACGAGCAGTCTACAAAAGATCGATGGTCAAAGGAATCGTTCGGCTTCTCTTCCTCAGGCTTGCCACTATCATAGATGACTTCCGGACCTTTTCTGATCTGACCTCCCTTTTTGGCAGCTCCTTTTGACGTCCTTTTTCTCCTATGAAGCGGACATATGGACTTCTGACCGTTTTTATGCATAGGCGACAACGGACACAGTGGACTCAAAGGCAGATGATCCGGCACATCGAGCTCGAAAGGAGATAAGGTCTCTTCATCATGGTCATCGTCATTGTCCATGATGTCAGGCGCCCGCATGAGAGCCTTGATATGTGTCTGTTGCACTCGGAGCGCGTCATTATAACGTTGGCTGTAAGGTGTTTGCTGGAAATCCTTCACCTCCAAAGGATCCTTCCGCTTTCGAAAGAGGGAGCTGGGTACTGATTTGACGCTCTTCAAGTGTTTGGGCGACTGCACCAATCTGGAAAACGATATTTTATGTGTAATCGCGAAGCGTCTTGTGCGACGTACTGGAGATGGTTGATCTGAATATGGCTCCTCCGACTTCCTTTCTTTTTGAAATGCTGAGTGCTACGAGCTGGCATTAGCAAACTCGATTGTCTCTGGTCGCTTGTGAGCCATGGCCGGTCCAGAGATTGATAACCTGGATGATGAAGCCAACGATCGAGGGGTTGAGGTAATCTCCTTCGCAATGATTTGATCGTCGCTAGACTTTGACACTGAAGTCTTGCTACCTCCCTTTACCTTTGACGAATCCAGTCTATAATATCCACCCTGGGGTCTCCATATGGAGTGTGGAGAGACGCTGTGGTCACTTGATAAGCTACTATTGCGTGTATAGTCCCAGGTCCTGTCACCACATCTACTAATGGTAGAACCCCAAAGTGGAACGCAAGATGATGAAGAACTGTCCGTAAAAGTCGACTTAGGTGTTGTGATCGGCTTGGAAACGCGAGGCACCTGCTGATCTTTTACGTTCTGCTTGCATAATTCCATGTCGGCAACATTCTGTAAAGGTCTACTGCTAGCAATTGAGCTCCTAGTAGTGTCTTTAGCCACGCCTAATATCTCGATCAAGCTGCGACAGCCCCATCTCCTGAGCTGGTGGAACGGACCGAGTCCTTGTGAAGACTGATCAGCCAATATCTTGTGTTCAGCGACTGACCCGGGACCTATAGGGACATCCCCTTCTGTGGTAGGCTCGTGGATATCTTCCAACAACTTCTGATCGTTGTCATAGTTTTCAAAAGCAACGGAAGTACTAATCGGCTGGAGTTTGAATAACATACCAGGTTCCAACTCGGGGGGTGTATATCGAGGTCGACTAGAAGGCGTAGGTGATTGACGTCCTAAGTCTTCCGTGCCTTCACTGTTCTTTTGAATCCCGGATTCTTTGATACTCATTAACGGTGATCCCTCCTGATCGCGAGATTTCGCTTTCCTTAGACCTTTGAGAATGGGTGTTCGTGCTGCCCTAGTTGCTAGGTCTTGACAGCCAGAAAGTCTTTGTAACCTTGGACGAAGTACAGCCCAATCTGGCGTCTGACCGCCAGAAGATTCGGTTTGGGAAGTCAAAAGCGCAAATGTTGGGTTGGATTCTTCCACCACCATCGGTTCACTTGATGGAAGAGGCACAAGGATTGATTCACGCTCTTGAATCACGTCTCTCAGGTGTTGAGACGGTTTGCTTTTCTTGTGGTACAACCGTCGATCAATTCGAACAGAGCGCAAGAAGTAGTCATAACTGCTCTGTGTCGAGGCCTCTGAAAGCTCTGAGCTATGGCTTGAGAGTGAGGATATTGGCGGTGAGAGCTTGGGTACGTTCAATAGTCCGGTGCTCTCCATTTGGTTCGCTTTTCTCTTTGACTTCGTTTCGTTGGAAATAATGGCTTGGGAGGAATCACTGACGACATCGACACCATCAAGGGTGACTATCGACGCGATCGTCGAGAGGCTTGCCTGGAACGGGACCGATCCTGGCGACCTTCGGAGATCACTGGGTTGATATGAGAGCTTCTCCGTCGTTGCCATGGGTCGGTCGTATGCCGGCTCCGACCGATATCGTTCCTGCGAGGCAAAGGCTCCTCGAAGTGAGGGTGACGGGTGCTCCGGTGGTGTTGGCTGTGGCTTCTCTGTGGATGTACAGATGAACGACGTGGTGAGCGTTGGTGGTTTGGTCGCTGTGCAGTCCTTGGACATGACTCGGCAGGTGCCCTGTGTTTCGACCGTCGTGGTCGATGCGTGCGCTCCCACTCGTCCTCCTCTGCTTCCCGACTCTTCTGATGGTCTCTCTTGGCTGCCTCTCTTTGTTTGGCCCTCTCTTTCCCACTCACTTTCCGGAAGCATGCTACTGGATAGATGCTGCAGAGACCTGCTGTCGCAATGCTCACGAATAGAAAGATTGCCTTGTGGTACCCTTTCTCGCGGTTGATATCGTCGTAGAAAGACATGCGAGCGTAAGAGGGATCGAACAGGCTCGTCAACCGACCTGCCCCGTGACTAGACTTCGAAATCAATAGGAAGCTTCGACCAGCAGCCAGACCAATGCTGCCTTATGGCAAGGCCACAGGGTTGATGGATGGCAGACCGGCTGATTTCAGGATAGTACTTAGAACTGATCAAACTTTTATTAGGGGTCGGATTGAGGGGTTGAGGATACAAGATTTGTGACGTGAAGGATGATTGGAGGTATCAACGGAATAAGACAGGTTAAGGCAAGTTCTCAGGCAAGTGTAACTAGGTAGGTAGGTAGGGCGACTTGGAGAACGATCTGTCTCTGGCATCGAGGCTGGATATAGGGCTGAACCCAAGACATATAAAAAAAAGAAATAGGCAGGTGAGGCAGGCACTGTGACCTTTGGCAAATCAGGAAGGCACGCTGTGCTTGTGCTGAATATCACAGCCCCAGAGATAAGTCACTTGTCTACACCTGAATACCCTCCATCAATACAACAATACATTTCTCCTATTACATACCTATTCCATTGGGGTGACCGTGTTCATTCATTCGCATCCTCCTACATAATGACTTATGCGTGTGCTATCACTACATTTGATATGCAGTATGGGCCGATCATGTTACAAGTTGTGGTCATGTCGAGGTTTGAACATGACCTATTGTTACCTTCACCTTGAATACTGGCAGCAGAATGAAGGAAAAAACAAACTTCTTTAAGGCATAAACCGGCAATAGCTGGTTCAACATTAGAATCGTATAAAGAATAGGTAGCGCAACCCGATATACGCCCGAAACGCAGAAACACACAATCTGATTGTGAGCCTAGAGGCTTAACTGGCATAGAGACGATATTTCAATGGCTACTCTACTCAATTCAAGATTGACATCGCCACAGCTGCATATGGTACATAAACAAATGCAGAGATCTAAATAGGCGTCTGTCATCATTGCCATATATGGCATCTTGGCTATGCTTTGGACCCGTGACACGCCGTCCTTCTTCCTCTTTACACGGGACACGCGGTAGCGAGGGTATGAAGTACTGCTAGAGTTCTGGCATTGTATCAAAATGGTGAGCGGCAGAACATATCCCATCCAGCAGCAAAGTCCTACCCTCTAGGGTGAGCAGTCCTACAAGACCGAGAGTGGATACCTTGCTCAGGGAATTGCTGCGCCTTTTATGGTTGGACAGCTTTCTGCAGAGACCAAGACATATCTGCCAAATGGGCGATGAAGCACACGCCGGCACATCCATCGCCACTGGCTGAAGGCCTTACTCTCTCTTATAATGTTTGGAAGTTGTATATGCCAGCCATGCAAGACAATTAGACATATTGTACTTCGCCATGACTGCGAATGAGTCTCTACTACTATCTCCTTGAAATTATCATATGAATAATGCCATGTATGATCTACGAGGAATCCCTAAGCACACACGTATTTTGTTAAGATACCACTGAACCTCGTAGCAAGGTGGAATTCAAAACTTGAAGATATCGTGGTAGTGTTGCATCAATATTGATTGTCAACCGAGCGAGACCGAAGCAATGGCTAGCGATTGGCTGATTTGCCGGGTGACCAAGTCATGGAACCATCATACTACCATGATGCCATAACAAGGTGGGTTTCGTCCGACAGTATCGATCTATGAAGGAATATAACGTGTGCTAGACGGCAACCACCTATAGTGAAGCTACGGGCATGAAGTGGAACCAAGGGATTGGGTTCATGAATGCCAATAGAATCTATATATATATATAGAGGACATGTAATAAAGCAACTACCCAGAAGCACTGCCCTCGCCCGATTGAATGAGATGCTGTTGTTACAACGATCGAAGAGAACAATGTGCGAGTCGCTCAGTGATCTGCAGTATCGATCACGTCACCAACAACCTCACAACTGGTCCTACCCGGCTTCACGGCCACCACATCCAAACATCACCATGTAGGATATTTCAATATGGCAAGGTGTTGACACCCTCACTCGGTCTATACCTTTCCTCACGTCGAAGACCCTATCCAAGGTTGTGACTGCTGGTGGTATGACAGCAAATAATTCCAAGTGCAGTGTTGCATCTAAGACAGCTGCTCCAATGAGGAAATGCACCAGTTCGTGTAAATATCGATTGAGACAGACGAATAAAACCCTGTTGCGCGAGTAATAGACTGCGTCGCAAGAGGTTTATACCATATGAAAGATGAGCAGGAAAGGACAAGTTGTAGACAAACATACTTGGCGATGATCCACAGGACCCTTCGCATATGACACTACTGAACGGGCAAACTTGCGGAGGAAGGTGAGATGAACGTGAAGCGAACATACGCTGCTTTGCCTTGGAAAGTCTCTGATCATCTAGTGTTGAAAACAAGGCAACCGAGATGAAGACGACAGCCAGGGTCAGCTTACACAGATACACCTGGAGATCCACAGTGTGACCGACGATGGGTCTGCCGACGGCTATGAAACCCTTGAGCATGGAGCACAAGGTCAGGGTAGGTAAGACCCGGTGAAATTTGTGGATGCGAATTGCAGAAGGGCCCATATGCTGACTACACGGTAGCATTCCCGTCCCGGATCGCGAAGAGGCTGCCGAATGGCAAACCATCTACTACATGCCGTAGCGTCCGACCGAGCAGGCTCGGACGCTGATATGCCACCGATGCGAACGAGGATCTCGAGAAAGCGGTGCAGGTGCCCTCCATACCCACCCTGCCCGTTACAGACGTCACTCGTCGTCGACCGAGGTATAGCGGTATGCAATTGCATCGACACGGGGAGTCTAAACCATTGATGTTGGTGCTTTGCATGCGTCGACAACGAGCGTGTAGATTTGGAAGTGGTGCGCAGTGCATGACTTCTAGACGTCGGTAAGTGCTTGCGGTAGAAGACAACCATCAGCCCTAATATCACGCACATACCTCTTCCAGTGACGAGAAGGAAGTTTAAGGTGGAGAAACATCAAATCTCTCGTAGGTACACGCGCCGAACATGTCAAACCGATGGGAGGGCCCACTGGTGATAGGTAAGTGCTAGATGACTAAAAGTGGGTAGCGAGGGCGAAAAGCGCGAATACTTTAGCAAGATTTAACTAAAGTCGACTATAGTAAAGTATTAGCCAGGCTGGCTTCGTGCCCACAACGTCTGTGCCTGTGCCATACCAAAAGCTACCTAAGCCAGCGAGCGAACGAGTGGGAGTCTTCGGTGCTTCACAGACAGCTAGGGTAGAATAGGGTAGAGTGAGTGAGTGAGTGACTGACTGACTGACTGAGCCGGCTGTTACTCTTCACCGTCTCGTGTCGTGTCGTCTCAACTCATGTCATCTGTTTCCACCAGCTGTACAGATCCAAGCCAGGACACGGAGCGGCGCTATGATCGGCCAAAACAGAACTTCCAAGATCTCCTTCACGGCATTGCACAGCTTCTGAGCCAGGCTCAGCGTGACCAGCAATCCGACGATCCGGCCAACAGTGACAGCGAGCGCCTTCAGCGCCGCCGCCTTCTCTTCCGCGCTGGCTGTCTCGCTTCGCAGTGCTTCTAGTGCGCCCAGCTGTGGAATCCTAATGCCGAGCAGCATGCGGCAGGCTGAGGCGGCTACGAAGATCACAAAGTCCACTATTCCGGAGACAGCTCCCCCCAATGCGTTCACGGCGTACGTGGGCTGAGCCTTATTGTCTGTGAATCCTTGTCCAGCCGCTTTGTCATGTCCTTGTTTGTTCTCGTTGCTGTCATTGTTGAGGATCGACCATCGCGGGTATGGTGCGGATCCTTGTCCACTTGTAGAACGCTGTTGCGCTGTAGGATCATTTTCACTATGACACTGGCATCCTGGAGATGCCTCCAGCCCCTGTGGAACTGCGTCTGTTCCGTCTTTCGTTGCTCCTCCTCGTTGTCTCGCCATCAGCCCGTTGGGTGCATTTTTAGGATCATTTGTGGCTTGGCCTTGATAGATAGTGCTATGTGGTTGTTCGCTAAGATCTAGATCTGGATTTTCGCGTTTCACCTGAACTGGTTGTGGTTTTAAGAGCGTATAATAGGAGGGCTGTTGTAAAGCGGATGCGCTCAGAGTAGGGATTTCGCCGTGAAGCGTGTCTGAATGGCAGTGGCATGGTAGCTCCTGCGAGCTACGTTTCTGATCCGAGTCAGCGACGGTTCTAAAACCTCCACCGCAACAGAAGCTACTCACATCGTCCAAACCCTCAAAATGCTCTCTACTGGCGGAATTTCTTGCCAAACTTGGCCGTCTGACTACTGTGACCTTCCTCTGTGGCTCGAAAGATGCGCTTCTGTTTGCAGCAGAACTCTCCGAACCAGACCGATGTTCTTTCAGAGCCAGACTAGCTGAGATGAATTTCCGAGGCCCTGCTCCTACCGATATCACGCTTGCTCTTTTCGCTATCCTGAGACGATCATCGTGATCATGCTCAAGTCTAGCCTGTTCACCATATCCTTCCTTTGACACTCTCCTGCTCTTTTGCTTGTAGTGTTCGAATGCTTGGACCTGCGCTGGGTTGCAGCCAGGATGCGTAAAAGGTTGTGGTTCTCGAGCAGACGGCATGTTGACAACGAAACGGTCATCCTCTGTCGGGTGGTAAGGTATGCCAATCGAGGTTTGTGGGTTCTGAGTCAGGTCACCAGAAGCATGTAAGGCGGCAGCACGAGCAGCACTGATGACAATCGCTGGGGACTGCTGTCGCGGATAGGATCTCATTGGCGGCGGCGGTCTTGACAATGCAGGTGGTGATGCGGGAGAATTGCTTATCAGTATCCTTTTGCCTTCGTTGGCTCGTCGCGAATGGGTTTGTTGGATTCCTTTGCTTGTATGTACCGCAGTGTCACTGTAGGTAGCAGGTGGTAATGGTCTGGCGCCCATAACCCTGGCGGTATGCCATACCTTCAGAGCCTCCCCAGGGCTCGCTGGGGTGCGACCATCAACGCTGGGTGAAATGCAGCCTGTACGAGGGTTTGCACCTCGACCGGTGAGATAATCGCCTGTATCGCGAACTCGCACGCTTTCCAGATCCTGTGATGGGCTTGTCGTCATGTCTTCCTACAGCGAAAGTAGCCTTGGGACAAATCGATGTAACGTGCTGAAGTCAGTCTGTGTACCAGATGTTCAATCAAAAAATACAGTACGCCGAAAAGACCATTTCCACTGGCTGAGACAGGCTCATTTCCTTTGGGAAATACTTCCGTATCCTTTACCCGTGACCGTACTTAGACGGTGGCAAGGCCACCAAAATCTATTGTCACCATAGTCCAGAGGAAAGCGATAACGATAAAGCGTAGGCTAGACAATGCTAGACTCGTCACCCAGCCAACGGTGCTGGAATGCAACTCGATAGCAAATACCAGAATATGCACCTCACCCAGAGGAGCATTCAAGTGGATTGAGGGTGTTTCCGGCATTGTGTCCGTGGATTTGCTGCGAAGAGCGCCCGGATCGGAAGGCGTGACTGCCTCAGACCGAAAGCAATGACGCAAAGGCAAGAAGAATCAGAGACCAGTTTGAAGGGTGACAAGCTTGCGAAATGAATTGTTGCCACGCAACTCGATTTGACCTAGATTATGACCATAGTCTAAAGATTCTCAAAGCGGATGATGATGATGATGATGATGATGATGATGATGGCCCATGTTTCAGTTCCATCACGAGGTTCCCCAATGTTTCGTACGGATACGCATGTTGACCGAGCCTCGGTGCACTGAATTGTCGCTTGCAGCCATCAGATACAGGTGTTTTGGGTCTCTTCATTCCAGATCATCTCATTCTGTTTCTCATCGGAATGAACAGCGAGCGACTGAATGACAGCAGTTCAACACGTTCCTGGCCAATATCAGTCCTCGTCCATCAAATTCGTCCATCAGATCCGCGAGTGAGAACCATAGCGTCTTGGCCGAGAGGTCAAGAACCTCGATTCCTGCGCAAGAATGGTAGCTTCCAAATGGTGATATTTCGGCAGCGATCGGGGATACCTCCCCACCAGAAGTCAAAGAGTGGGGTTGCTGGCGAAGCCCTAGCTTCTTTTGCTAACGAAGTAGCGTTTTCATTCGAGAAGCTCGCGTCGGTCTAGAATGCGGTGTTTTGCGTGCGTGACGAAGATGCGGCGCTGGTCATGTGCGGGGAGCAAGCATGGGAGCCAGCGAGAGACACGGCGCCCAATACGCCGGTCAAAAGAAATGAAGCAGTCGTCGAGCCGGTCGTTGTCGCACATGACCGTGTGCAAGCATTGCACTGCAAGCATCACATCGCAATGCCCTTGCTTTTCCTCACCGCACCTGGACGGCTATGGTGTTGGAAGAAGAGGAAGGCCATTGCTCTAAGGCCGGACACTGTCACGCTGGGGGAGCGGCAACGTCAGGCTTTTCTCGATGGCTCTCACAGAGACCCATCCGTAGTTTCGCTCATGCGCTTCGTGCGTCGATTTGCCGAAGCGACGAAACCCGTCCACGCGAATAATTCGTCGGGCGACGATCGTAGCTGGAGGATTGGATTATTTGATCATACGGAAGTACGGCGATGCTTTGACGCTGACAGCATGTGTCGATCCATCCATTGGGTTCCGCATCGAGGGGCAAAAAGCGCGACTTTCGTCGCAGTCCGAAGCTGGCCCGCATAGCGGCATAGCGCAGACGCGACGGCATAAGCGGAAGCTGACGGCAAGGGCTTTGTGACCGCATTGGGGGCGTGGGTGTGAAGCGACGATCGAGTCCACGCCTTGCAGGCTTGCACGCTGGCTGGTTGGCTAGGGATTTATTTTCGAAAAAAGCTCGAAATTGCTTGTTCGTGTCGTATACGCCTACCTGGCCCTCCTTGCGAGATACCACAACCGAGAGCTCCAGATGGGCCTGGCTCCATGCCCCATGTACAGGGCGTCGACTGGCAGGTATCTACAGGGGTAGAGCTGTGTGAACCGTCAATGGATGACGTTGCCAGACATGCCGGAAGCTTGCATTGCAGGACGCAGTAACACACCCTGCAATTGGTTATTGTGTGCGACAGCCGCCCACCCACAACCGCGAGCTGCAGCTTTCCCATCGAACGTAAGCCTTGCATACAGACAGACAGTATAGATAGGTAGACAAAAAGCATGCAGCGGCGCAAGATTTGGGGGCAGGCGATTGGACCGGGCTGGAGAGCGAAAATGCAAGCCCGATTGGCCAGCGTGTGCGGATGTGGGCTGGGTCCAGTGAGGGTTTTTTTCAGTGGGAGGGTGGGAGCAGTCGAACCGAGGCACAATGCCCCAACTCCCAATGGCTCTCTCCCTCTTTAGTGGAATCGATTCGATATGTCGCTTGGTCGGCCGGTCAGGCTGCGAGTCTGCTTGGATATTTGCACTTCCAGCTCACTTGTAGGCCACGAGTTCGACATGACCCGACCTCCATTGTCGTCGCTCAATGCCCAGCCACAAGCGCACGAAGGGTGAAGCGTCGCAGTTGCACGGCATCGTTGCCATGGCGGTGGTTGTGCAACGACAAGGCTCAATCATGCCATGTTCTTTGTGGGCTCTCTGTCTGGTCTGGACGGCCTGATTTGCCCAGGGTCACTACCTACGGTCGGTAGCGTTTGGTGCGTGTTCAACACATGCTTGGCTGGTATTCCTCACGCGGACTAGCGTAGTGAGCTTGCGATACTCTCTGCTCTTTGAAACCCAAGGACGAGACCTTGGCCACGCCTTGGGAGCGCACAAGATGTCTCAGTAAGACGTCCAATCTTTACTTTGTTGGTGAAGAATCTTCAAGGACATGCGGTGCGGTGCGGTGCGGTGCACGGCTGGGCTGGCCTGGCCTGGAAACTGGGTAGACAGCATATCCTGTTGCCACAGCTGGTTGCGAAGTCGGTGATAGCGATCAATCGTGGCGCGGGGTGGCGCTTGAACTCGGCACTGTAGAGGCGAACGACCAGGTCCAGACACTGTATGGTTGGGATTCCAAAAGCGATCCGGTCTCTAAGACCGCGGTATACTGCATCTCTTGTACATCAAAGGATGAGAGTGCAGGTAGACAAATCAATCTCGTCCTGGTGATGGACGGGTGGATTGACTGATTGAACGATTGATTAATCAATCGAAATGAATGAGTGAACCACGAGTGAGGGGTAGGCATGCACAGCTACACCACACACAGCACAGTTCGAGGAACGAACGATCACTACACAACCAAGAAACCGGTGGCACTGGTCTACAGGTAATAATAACGCCGCAGGCCTGGGATTCCGCCAAACGGGATGGGATTGAAGGAGCATGTTGGATAATCGCGCTCTTGGAGTGTGGCTACTAGCTAGAGGCAGCCAGGAAGGCTGGGTTGTATGCGCCAGAACGAGCTGGTTCGAGGTTGGGTTCGGATAGTGGACAATGACAAGGACAAGCACAAACACGAGACGATTAGGATGACGGTGAGCATCCGCAGAGTCCAATCCGGTCCAGTGCGGTCCCAGCGGCTTGTTGGGACAGCATGACCTGTGGTAATGGTCTGGCATAGGACGGATGGTAGAGCAGCAGAACAGTACAGTGACACAGTTTGGGCTTGTCAGGCCGAGGCAAGATGCACATTTCCGGGCGACGGCAGATGAGATTTGGGGGGCAGTAAATCGCGCGTCCCAAGCCGAAATAGGCTCGAGATGCGGTGTGCGGCGAGTTTGCGGCTTCGGGCGTCGATGGGATGGAATACCGAAGTAGGTATACTTTTCGTTGGAATTACCGGGCGGCAGTATACAGTGAGCACTGTTTGACGATAGACGGGCCCGTATGTAAAACCTGCTCTAGGCCAGGGCTACGGAAAATTTCTCATGGGCGAGCTAGACTGCCGCCCCAGCCGTAGTGGCAGCCGCGTGCGAGCAGCAGGGCAGAGACCGACATCGTCGACCAGGGACCACGACCTGACCACCACCTCAATCGGTGGTTCGGATGAGATGAGAGGGTTGCCATGGTGTTCTGTGCATACAGTGCTGTCGTGGGAGTGGATGTGGAAAACACAAGTCCCACCACTCCACGCCCCAAGATTATCGTACCCACCTACCCACCTGACCTGCATCACGGTACAGTACTTGCTGTATATACATACTGTAGAGGGTATGGTGATGTACGGTAATAGGGTCTCGAGAAGTCGATGACAGAGCGTACAGTAAGGAGTAATCAGGACAGATCAGTGGGTGGACGGATTACAATGGGTCACTGTGGATAGGTATCCATAAGGAATCTTCCTTAGCTATGCGCCGCCCTGCCTGTCTCGCATGCAGGTGAAGAGCAGACGTGCTACTGTGTGGCGGACCATCCCGAGCGGCTGTCATTGTTACCCAAGGAGGAAATACTGTCATGATACTCGTCTGTCTGTCTGTCTGTCCGTCTGTCCTGTCCTAGATGCCTCCAGCGAGTCTACTGCGGTGCTGAGATGCTGAGGAAACCTGTAGAGGTGGCAATGGCTCGACGGAATATCCGCCTGGACCTGGCAGCTCGAGGCGGGTCGGGATCGAGGAGCTCACCATGTCCATGTCCATGTCCATGTCCATGTGTCGCGTCGCGAACCGAAGGCCAGCAAGATGGGGTAGAAGGACTGGCTGACTGATGGGGTCTCGTCGTACCCAACGTGCCTAGACAATACAGTGACGATCAATCACTTTTGCAGTCGCGTGGCTGGTGGAATTGCGGGCAAGCGCGCTGTCTAAAGGGAGTGTGTATGTGTGTTGAAGCACAGAGGAGGGTGTGCGACGGTGACGGACGTATCCCGGATGTCGTCGTACGCAGAAAGTCGATCCTACAGAGGTACAGTACAGCACGCAGGAGGCAATGGCAGGACGATCGGCAAGTAAGCGATGAGGCTCTCCAGATTCTACAGGATGTGCTGCATGCGATGCTGTGCTCCAATGCCCTGTGTCGATGCTAGCGCGCGCTGGACAGTGATGATGGAGAGGGAATGGGAGTGTATGTGCGTGTGGTGTGTGTGCGTTTACGTGAGTGTGTGTGTGTGTGTGTGTGTGTGTGTGTGTGTGTGGAGTGAGTGTGTGTGTGTGTGCGATTGTGTGAGTGTGTGAGGGAGAAGAAGAGAGGCTCGGCGGCAGGAGCAGATGCGACACCGCACGCATGTGCATGCGCACCTATGTACACTACACCCTCCCGCCAACTCACCCACAGAAACACAGACCTAGACGCACCTGGCACAAGCACACGACACCACGAAAGGGATGAACAAGAGTGAATGCTCCTCCATGCTGTGCCATACCGCATCGACTCGAACGGGGATGATGGTGATAGCGATGTCGATGTTGTTTGTTTTCAGCTCGAACTAGCAGACTGCGCAATCGAGCTGGAATGAACGGTTAATTTCCGCACGGCGAACGATCGCGGCCGAGCCCCCAGCCACGTCAATCCAATTACCATCCCCAATGACCACGAGCGCGTCCGATTGCGATTTCCGTAGCATAGCGCGCACGACACTGGCCATGGCTCAGGTTTGGGACACGAACTCGATGCGGTAGTCCCGTGGGCAGCAACGGCAACTAGCCGGTAGCGAACGGCAGCATGCATTCATCCCAATGGGCAGCCGCACCAGTAGCGACAGCAGCATCAACGGGACAAGCATGATGATGAAGAGGAACAGGGAGAGGAGGCTAGGAACCCGAAATCTGTCTCGTGTCCGAGATACCGTGCAGTACTGTACCTCGCAATACCGTACCGTACCGTACCGTACAGCGAAGACGCCAGCGACAGATGAAGAATCCCATCAGAGACAAGACGCTAGGGTCAGCCTTGGGGGCCCGCAACGATAGCGGAAGGACCAGCCCTGCATGTGTGGTGAAACTACGCCCGTACCCTTCGTGACCAATTCCAACATAGCGCGTCCGGGATCTGGCGGCAGATTAGGATTCGGATGGGTGATTGATGACGGCGGTCGCTACTAGGGATGATTATGATGGGGAAGGGGGATGGCTAGGAGCACGAGGGTGATGACAATGACGATCTACGCAGCCAGCATACCTACGTTGCATCTGCTTGGACCGAGGACAAACGACTCGACACAAGACAGCACGAACTGAGTCTCTCATGTCAGCGGTAGTGTGAGGTGGCAAGGTGATGGAGCTACTGGGTGGAATCATTTCACTGCGCCGTATGTCTGTAGAGAGGTGGAAACGTCGGCTGGTCTGGCTGGCCAGCCATTGATTGACACGGGCAGTACTCGGTCTGATCATGAGACGCCTACAAGCCTATCTACAAGGCTAGAACCGTGCCATGTATGTACGAAACGCACGTATGTATCTACGGTACCCGGGAAGTGAGGGCCAGAATGCTATCGGACGCATCGTCGACGTCAGCGGCTACAGACAACGGCACAGGCGAAGAGATTGTACGTAGAGATATGCAGCAGAAGCAAATCAGGGAGACGAGATGATCTGTAAGAGTTAAGGTTTCCCCAAAGATAGAGCTGCTGGATAGGGCACATCATGCCGGGAGAGGATGGAAGGCGTATTTCGTCGAGCATGCACAGCGTGATGCCAATGGCAATGGCAATGCCAATCAAGGCCAGTCGCCAATGGCAATGACCACGGTAAAATGTCACGCAGCCGGTCACTCATCTCGGTGGCCATGCAGCAGAAGAAGGCGTCGAGCAACACAGACAGAAGATAGACAGACGGAGGGGAGAAGGAGGAGCAGAAGCGGCCAGTAAGCGAGAAGGGCGGACGCTGATTGGACAGATAACGGGAATGCGAAGCATTACAGCGCTGCAGGTAGAACCAGATACAAGAGATACACACTCTGAACTCTGTATGCAGACCCACAACCTCCATCTACCCTAGGTATGTGAGTTGGTTGGTATGCGGTATTTACCTTATACCCTCACTATTCCCTATATGTCGATTATTCCCTACAATGCTCTACCCTGCACCGTAGAGCACGGCAGGTAGATAGGTAGATAGGTGGGTACGTACATACGTGCATAGATACCTACATACATACATAGATACACACACACATACAGCCAGGACTGTGGAGCTCAGCTGCGTATGGCAATAGTTTGCATGGACACAGACGCTGGACGGTCAATAGCATCTGGACGAAAGAAGTCGGGCCTCTACTGAGATGAGATGAGATGAGATGAGACCAGACGGAGTGGGCTCGGATTGGGCGGATGGAATAGAACAAAACGGAATAAAGTGGGATGGAACGGATGTGCGGATCGCTGGGGGGAATATTTACCAAAGAAGCTGCTGGAGGGTATTAGCATAGGCCGGTAAATGGTGAATGGTGAATGGTTGATGGTGACGGAACACGATAGACATGTTCGGCAGACGGCTCAGCAGTGACGTGGTTGTTGGTGATGATGGTGATGATGATGGTGATGATGATGGTGATGATGATGGTGATGATGATAATTTCGATTGGTGTCTGTGTCGAGGGTTGCTGTTGCTGTAGAGAGGGAGGGCTGCTGTTTGTTGTTGTTGTTGTTTTTTGATGCCGTTGTTGTTATTGCTTGCTTGCTCGTCCTGGCTGGCTCCCACCCATCGGTGCTTTCTCCACTCCATCCCAACAGTTAGACATGCACGCTAGACAGGCCACAGGCAATCAGAAATCGCTCACCCTTCATTTGGGCGAGGCAAGGCCAGGGCAGCGTCCCCTGCACCACACCACCACCGCCGAGGGCCCTTCCCTGTCCCCACCCACCCCAAATCTCGTCTCGTCTCGTCTGGTCTCGTTTCGTCTCGCCTTGTCGCTTCCGGCCCATACCCAAAGGCGCAATTTTCTTCTGCGCTCGCGGCCGGCCTGCCAATCGACTTCACCCACCGCACTAGCCCTCTAGTGGCAGACAGACGCAGACGCCGACGCCGACGAGGATTACCACATATTACTACGAATTACACACCTGCGCTACGGCCACCGCTACTGCGCAAGCGCCCGGGGCCACACGCCAGCACGCTCCAAGCAGGCACAGAAGAGGGCAGCAGGGGAGAGAGAGAGAGATAGAGAGACATACTGTACTGACAGTCACCGAGGGAGGAGGAGAGCAACAGTAGGGCAGCACACAGACACACCCACCCACACACACACACACACACACACACTTACACCCGCACACACACACACACCTCTCTCTCTCTTCGCAAACGCACTAGAGCCATCGTTGTCATTCTCCCATTCTCAATCTCACTCACCCCTGTCCCCTCCGTCCGCTACTCCCGCTTACTCGCCGGGACTGTGTACGTGCATGTATACGTGCTGAGTCCAACGCGCTCGCTCCCAGCATCCGGTATCTCTGCTGCACCACCCGCCGACCGCCGGACGGCATTGCCCGTGCAGCTTGCCTTTCTCTTTAATTACCACACCTTGCCCGCCCTCAACACCACTCTTCTTCTCTACTCACCTGTCACGTCTCGCCAACTTCGACTCTGCCAACTGCGACAACCATTGACTTGGGCATCGCGACGACACAATGGCGGCTCCACGTGTCAGTTTCTCTGACAAGGATCTCGAGAATGGGGAAGGTGGTGCTGAGAGGTGAGCTTGCTCCTGGTCGACAGCTCATGCCTTCGTTCGGTCGGTTGGGCTGTTTGTTGCGGTCACCCTCGCTGCTTTCCCAACAAACGGCCAGCTTCCACTCGACGAGGATAGCTCGAGCTCGGCCTACGCAAAAGACGACCAACGGCAAAACTAACAATGGCTTAGATCTCGCAAGTGGTCGCAGGCTCCTGGCAACATTGAGGATCTCGGTATGTTGAAAGCTGTCACCAAACCTGAACAGCACAAGGCAGCTCTAACACCTAGTAGACGAATACACTGCCCTGCAGAAGTACATCTCTACTTACAGGGATCCAAAGGCCGCTCAAGCCGCAGACCACAATGTCGAGGAGAAGCCCAAGAAGTGGTACCAGGTAAGATTGACCGCTGTGAAACGATTCATGAATAGCGAATTTCAGCTAATGCCACGAACAGTTCGGAAGCAGCAAGAAGGCCGAAGGCGACCCAAAGACAGATGGCGTTGTCCCGGAGGAGATGCTCGAGGCCGACATCAAGCAGGGTCTGACCAACGCTGAGGTCGAGGCTCGCCGCAAGCGTTACGGCTGGAACGAAATCACTACTGAGAAGGAGAACTTGTTCATCAAGTTCTTGATGTTCTTCACTGGTCCAATTCTTTACGGTAAGTCCTTGCCAGCCAATGCGTCTCAGCTGAAAGCGGCCAGCCGCTTTGGGCCTACTCGTTCGGGCAGCTTGCCCCAATGCTATGCGGAAACGGTCCGTTGCTAACGAGTTGCAGTCATGGAAATTGCTGCCGTGCTCGCTGCTGGTCTTCGTGACTGGATCGATTTCGGTGTCATCATCGGTATTCTTATGCTTAACGCTATCGTCGGTTGGTACCAGGAAAAGCAAGCCGCCGACGTCGTCGCCAGCTTGAAGGGTGACATTGCCATGAAGGCAACTGTCATCCGCCAAGGTCAAGAGCAGGACATCAAGGCCCGTGAGATCGTTCCCGGTGACATTGTCATCATTGAGGAGGGTCAGAGTGTTCCCGCCGATGCCCGTCTGATCTGTGACTACGAGTCTCCTGAGGACTTCCCCAAGTACAAGGAGCTTCGTGAGCAGCACGCCTTGAACCCTGAGGAGGACCCTGCTGGTTCTGAGGAGAACGAGGATGAGGGTGAGGGTATCCAGCACCAGGGCCACTCCATCGTCGCCACTGACCAGTCTGCCATCACTGGTGAATCTCTCGCCGTCGACAAGTTCATGGGTGACATCGTCTACTACACCACCGGTTGCAAGCGTGGCAAGGCTTACGCCGTCGCCCAGACCTCTGCCAAGTTCTCTTTCGTCGGTCGCACTGCTACTCTCGTTCAGGGCGCTAAGGACCAGGGTCACTTCAAGGCTATCATGAACGGTATTGGTACGACACTTCTCGTTCTCGTCATGTTCTGGATTCTCGCTGCCTGGATCGGTGGTTTCTTCCGTCACTTGAAGATCGCTACTCCAGAGGAGTCGTCCAACAACCTGCTCCACTACGCTCTTATCCTGTTCATCATTGGTGTCCCAGTCGGTCTTCCCGTCGTCACCACCACCACTCTCGCTGTCGGCGCTGCCTACCTCGCGAAGCAGCAGGCTATCGTTCAGAAGCTCACTGCCATTGAGTCCCTTGCCGGTGTCGACGTTCTCTGCTCTGACAAGACCGGTACCCTTACCGCCAACCAGCTCTCTATCCGTGAGCCATACGTCGCTGAGGGTGAGGATGTCAACTGGATGATGGCTTGCGCCGCTCTCGCTTCTTCCCACAACATCAAGTCGCTCGACCCCATCGACAAGGTCACCATCTTGACCCTCAAGCGTTACCCCAAGGCCCGTGACATCCTCAAGGATGACTGGAAGACCGAGAAATTCACTCCTTTCGACCCTGTCTCCAAGCGTATCACTACCGTCGTTACCCTCCGTGGTGACCGCTTCACTTGCGCCAAGGGTGCCCCCAAGGCTGTCCTCAACTTGACTGAGTGCTCCAAGGAGACTGCCGATTTGTTCAAGGACAAGGCTACTGAGTTCGCCCGTCGTGGTTTCCGTTCCCTCGGTGTTGCTTACCAGAAGAACGATGAGCCATGGATCCTCCTTGGTATGCTTTCTATGTTCGACCCTCCTCGTGAGGATACCGCTCAGACCATCGTTGAGGCTCAGCAGCTCGGTGTTCCCGTCAAGATGCTTACTGGTGATGCCATTGCCATTGCTAAGGAGACTTGCAAGATGCTTGCCCTCGGTACCAAGGTTTACAACTCTACTAAGCTTATCCACGGTGGTCTCTCCGGCAGCACCCAGCACGATCTCGTCGAGCGTGCCGATGGTTTCGCCGAGGTCTTCCCAGAGCACAAGTACCAGGTCGTCGAGATGTTGCAGCAGCGTGGTCACTTGACTGCCATGACTGGTGACGGTGTCAACGATGCTCCATCTCTCAAGAAGGCTGATTGTGGTATTGCTGTCGAGGGTGCCTCCGAAGCTGCCCAGGCTGCTTCCGATATCGTCTTCCTTGCCCCAGGTCTGTCCACCATTGTCTTCGCCATCAAGACCGCTCGTCAAATCTTCCAGCGTATGAAGGCCTACATTGAGTACCGTATCGCGTTGTGCTTGCACTTGGAGATCTACCTCGTCACCTCTATGATCATCATCAACGAGACCATCCGTGTCCAGCTGATCGTCTTCATTGCTCTCTTCGCTGATTTGGCCACCGTCGCTGTCGCTTACGACAATGCCCACTCTGAGCAGCGCCCTGTCCAGTGGCAACTTCCTAAGATTTGGGTCATCTCTACCATCCTCGGTGTGTTGCTCGCTGTCGGTACCTGGGTCATTCGTGGTACTCTCTTCCTCCCTGACGGTGGTATCGTCCAGAACTTCGGTAACATCCAGGAGATTCTCTTCCTCGAGGTCGCCCTCACTGAGAACTGGCTCATCTTCGTCACCCGTGGTGGTGAGACTCTGCCATCTTGGCAGCTGATCGGTGCCATCTTCGGTGTCGATGTTTTGGCCACCCTCTTCTGTCTCTTCGGTTGGTTGTCTGGTGACATCAACTACGGTCCTCTCCCAAGCCCATCCGGTGGTTTCTACCACAAGCAGCGTGGTGATGGCTGGGTTGATGTCGTCACTGTCGTTGTCGTCTGGGCCTACTCCATCGGTGTCACCATCATTCTGGCCATCGTCTACTTCCTTCTTAACAAGATTCCATTCATTGCCAACCTTGGTCGCAACAAGCGCAGCCGTCACGACACCCAGATGGAGAACATCATCGGTCACCTCAGCAAGCTCGCCCTCAAGCATGAGCATGACGATGCTCTCAATGAGAGCAGATGGGTCTTGGCCACCAAGTCGACTGATGAGGACGATGAGGACTAGACATCTTTCAAGCGCTCTTGAGATACCATTGCTGCGTTTTACTGGAGAAAATTATAAAATCTTGTGTCGCTACCCACTTCTACAGTAATGCATCCTCTCCCTTTTGCCTTTGGAGAGCAAGCATGTACATAGTAATTCCGCGGTAGTCCTTGAAGGCGATGCTGCATGCTCATATTGGTGCGCTCGTTTAATGGAAATTAATTCGCTTTAACCTTATCTTCTCAGTCTCATTTAGTCTCCTCATCTCTTGCCATGTTCGCCTTCCTTTCTTTGTTAGTCTTCCTTTTCCCCTTGTCTTTGCCTTTACGTCTATGAGTACGAGTATCCCAATCATAGTATTTGTTTAAACTTTGTTTGGTGTTTTGTACTCGTCATGTCTACTTCGTGTTCTTCCAGCTCTTGCTTGGTGCTTCATTCAAAATCGTGCAGTGGTTACATTCACACGCTCAAGCATTCGAGGTCCTTGCAATATTATTTACAATATAGACTTATATTCACTAAACTGTGCACCCATCCTCTCTGCTGCCGCATATATGGACAACGCTTCCAACTAGATTATCTACCAAGCTTTAATTAATCGTGTAGCCACCGTCGACGACGAGGGCGGTGCCTTGGATGAAAGTGGCTTTGCTACTGCACAGGAACAAGATGGCATCCGCCACTTCCTGAGCCGTCCCCGTCCTGTTCATTGGTGCTATCCCTATAGCTGGACCCAGGATTCCCATCTGTGGCTCTGTCATTGGGGTTGATATTATTCCAGGGCACACGCAGTTCACTCTGATGTTATCTTGCGAGTACTGTGAAGTTGGAATCCTCGTCAGCTTCCATCCTTGTGCCATTTCCCATTCTTCCTCCCGACTCTTTTCGCTTCGTGTGATCTCACGTGCGAAGACCACACCATCAACCCTCCAAACTACTCGAGAAAGGGAAAGGAAAAGTGGGGGAGGGGAGACGACTCACGTCGATAGCATCGGCCTTGGTCATGCCAATGACGGCGGCCTTGGAGCCACAGTAGGCCGGGGCATTCTGCCTGCCGACGATGCCGAGCTGGCTGGCGACGTTGACGATGCAGCCCCTGTTGCCGAGGCGGCCGTCGTGGGAGGGCAGCGGGTCCTGCTTGAGCATCTGGGCCAACTCGGCGCGCGAGGACAGCCAGCAGCCGCGGTAGTTGACGCCGTTGATCCGGTCGAACTCGTGGCTGGCCAGTTCCGTCGAGCACGCCGCGCTGCCCAGCACCCCGGCTGCGTTGACCGCGTAGTCCACCCGCCCCAGCTGCCGCACCGTGAACTCGATCAGGTGGTTGACCTGCTCCTCGTGCGCGATGTCCGTCGGCACCGCCACGATCTGGCCCCCGCCCGCCGACGCCGCCTCCTTGATCATCTCCTCCGTCTGCTCCAGCCCGCCGATGTTCGAGTCCGCAATCACGATCTGTCGGCACCCTTCGCGCGCAAACGACACCGCCACCGCTTGCCCAATCCCTGTGTCTGTTAGCCGACCGGGTCCATATCGTCCGCATTCGTGTACATGATAGATGCGAAAGCCAGAAAATACCGTCTCCTTGCTTTCCACTGAGTCTCGATTTATTTATTTTTCTTTCACTTCTGTAGTCCCTAGTTGGACTGGATGGTGGTGCTTGGGGAGCGACACTGGGTTTCTCTTGATGTTTTGCATACCTGACGCTGCGCCGGTGATCACCGCCACGCCTGGGAAGAGAGTTGACATGTCTGCAGTCTTATCCTCTTCGGCTAAAGTGGAGAATAGGGTTGTAAAGGTCGCGTTATCGTTATTATTCACCTTCCCCTTTCTGCTGGGCAAAATATCCAACGTCGCGACCGAAGACTCTCTCGAAGATATGGGGTGGAAGGTCGTCGTCAATTGAGGCCCTGGTCGGCCGATACAGAAAGCAGCGCTCATGTAATAGGTTATGTACAAGTCTATTTTTGATGGGGCCTGAGATCCATTAGTTCCGAACGCAAGTGCGCTATGCCAGACACAGCAACCGATATGCGCCCCTCATCCCTCATCCCATCCTCTCCTTCCCCGTCTTGCTCTCGTCTGGCTCTTTTCTGGTCGCGGTGCCCAGCCTCGTATGCTGATCGTTGCGCTCCTTCTATCGGGATACTGTATGAATTCTGTCCGATGACAAGATACAGCAGCCACAATCGCGTCTCTATGGCCCCATTCTCCGAAACTGTGCACCTCTGCACTACCTACCTAGGTTCCATCGCCACTCCTCTCCTGGAAAGCGGTGTGTGGCATCGTTATCACTTCGTCTTGATACCGCCTCGTGATAGCATAACATAGGTGTGTGCCTTTGGCTGACTCTTGCTTGACTTGGACGTTGCAGCTGCAAGCGGACACTGTCAGGGTACCTACCTAGTACTCGAGGTTCCATGGCCATATCCGTCGTCACGCCATCTTTCATTCATCACACTACCTTTTGAGTCTTGCAAGGAATATACCTTCGTGTGCAATGAGCCTGTGTGCAATGAGCCCGTGTACAATGTGTTGCCTTGTGATCATGAGCTTGCGATACGTTAAAAGACATCCATCGAGTGGTAAGGCGTAAATGCACCTGGCTTGTGTTTGAAATTCGACCTGAGACACCATATGCTTTAGTGTTTGACCTATCAAATATCTCAGGGACGACTTGAAGATCTTCGCCTAGTATTGATCCAGCGCTCACTATTGCATGGAAACTACGCGTGGATCGTCTGACCGTCCACGTGCAAGGAAAGCCGCTTGAAACATCCGACGCTGACCGTTCTTGTGTCTCTCTCGACCAGGCACAGATGGATCGCCTTCTTTCATCTAACCCAAGGCATGTCGACAATCAACCGATATTCGGCCCGTCAGCTTGAGCACTTTGCAAAGCTGGATCTGTCTATCTCCAGACTCAGAGGTGCCGAAATGCAATGGCTGGTCCAACTATCGCCAGGCCGGAGGGTGTGACCTTGGCCTCGACTATAATACAAGTGTGGAACTCCAATACCACCAGCGCAGATTTCAAAGCATTGCCTGCTCTCACAACAGGTTTCAGCCACGCAATTATAGGTGAAGTGTGATACGTCCATGTTTGGCATTGGAGCTGATTTGAAATGTTGTAGAAGAGAAGATATCATATCGTAATACAAGTTACATACCACGAGAACCATCGCCATTGCATCCATGCCCGTGTTCTATACTCCAGGAGACAGGCCACCGACGAAGGGAGGATTGAAACGGTAGGAAGGTGATCCGTTTCGTCAGTGGCCTCGCCTATTGCTCCCTAGTGTCAGTCGCATAAAACCATGTATCCCGACAAACACGAGCTGTTCCCGTGGTCAAAAAAAGCGGCCATGTCATCGTAGTCGACAGAACATTGGTTTTGCCGACCCAGTGTCCACACCCATATCGTTTCCAGCCAGCCAGGAACAGCGATCAAAAAGACGCTTAACACAGAAAGCTATATCACCCAAGTGAAAGAGAAAGCTCGGGGAAAAAAAAGATAATCAGGTATCAAATCCAGCCACCGTCCAACCCAGCCATCCGGCCTGCTTTGCCACATTTTGCAAATGGCCAAGCCATGTCTCGGGAAATTTCAGGAACGCCTTTGACGCACTTCCTCTCGAGGGATGCCATTGTATAGAGAAACCCAACCAACGAAATCATATTCGTGGCGTGGTGGTCCAACCGTATCCACACGAAGACGCCCACGACGCCCTCGCTGAATTTCACTTTTTTTCGAATCTGAACATTAAGACATACAAGAAAGGGATTGAATGATAAAAACGATTGTTCGTTCACTGCAGAAGAATTAAATCAAGACTGTGCTATCCAGCATCCTCCATCTTGACGTCTTCTTCGATGGCAGTGCTACCGTCACTAAGATGGCGAGGTTCACCCGATGAGGGTCTTGCTGGTGGGATAACAGAGCCAGATCCGGTGCCAGTTGACACCACAGACGCGGGCGAGCTTTCTCGTTCACTCTTTGCTGTATCACCATTGACCTCTTTATCTTTGGCTTTGCTACGCTTAGTGTAGTCACTGAGACTTAGTTTCTTGCGAGCAGGCCCGGAATTAAGGGAAGCACTTATAGCGGGCGAGAGCAGGGAAGGCACTGAAGGTGTAGTAGTGGCTGTAGGCGAATGAGCAGCCCCAGATCCAGAGCTGTTAAGTGAGGGCGCTGCAGTGGAAGAGTTTGGAGCAGGTGGGGCCATGTCGATATGCATTTCTGATCTTTCGACAGGTGGAGAGGGTGAAATGCGTTGAACCTTCGGCGACGATAATCTTACAGCATCATCATGCGGTGCAGCATCAGACATGGGCGATGACACTATGGCGCTCTCTGACATGGCTTCTTCGGGTTTGTGGTTGACGACCGTACTGTCATCGGCATCGGGCATGCTTTCTTCCTCGACAGATGTCGATGACACCTTTGCGACGTCAGGCATGGCATCAGAAGGTAGGCCTTCGATCACTGGCGAAGCTTCCTCAGGTTGCTCTGTTGTCATCTGCTGATCTCCGTCGGACTTGTGTGATTGCGATCCGGGTGAATGAGCTGGTAGCCGTCCACGTTTCCTTCTGGCACCGTTCTGCACACATCTAGCCAGTAAGCGTTGTGTGAAGGATACATATCGTCTGGGAGGGTCCGGTGTCGGAATCGCTTGCTCCACCGGCTGGTCCTCGTCCAGGTCGCACTGGGTAGAGGCATCGACGTAATCAGGCTTGGCCCTTCGAACCACCTTGCCGGTGAGGGTCTTAGGCGGCCTTTGGGTGCCCGACTCCCTTGGGCGTTTCCCAGCCATCTTGTTAGATGGTAGAGAAGTCGGTTTACCTGTGCTGGCGTCGGTGTATTTGGGGACGGCAGGGTTGTTCATCTGCCTATACTGCTGAGCAGGCAGCGTGTTGAGAGTGGAACCAGCACTGCCACGCTTCTTCTTGTTTTGTCTGCCGTTGGCCTCATCCTCTTGCCGCTTGAACATCTCCTCTTCCTTCGCCAGCTTCTTTCTCTCACGCTCAGACATCTCTGGCATGACAGTAGATCCATTTGCGGAATAATGTGTGTTGGGCGTGATGTCTCGGCTTGCAGTACCGCGGCCGGCCGATCCGGAAGTAGACCTGGAATCGGACTGATCATCTGGATCAGCCTTGCGTGCCTCGCTGCCAGAGCGGCTAGTGACAGCAACGCTGGTATTGACCGGTGAAACATGCTGGCTTTTCTTCTTACGAGCCTTAGGGACTTTGACGGATGGGGCATCTTCGTCTGTTAGGGACATGCCGCGTCGATCGAATCTGGACATCATGCAAGACGTCCCGTTCATACCGCAAGCGCATGGCCCACAGTTGGCAAGAACGTTGGTGACCCATGTTCTGATGGTGTTGAGATCGGTACCGTTTCGACTTCCCTGGGCAATGGCGTTCTGGAGGCCCTCTTGCGAGTCCCACATGATGGCTACCTCTTCGCCGGGTTCGATGTCGCGCATGGCCATGAAGCAGAAGTGATATTCGGTCCCTTCGGTGATCATGATTTGCATGCGCGCATTGGGAGAGCAACTCCGTCGAACGTAACGAAGCATGCTCCCCTCGCTTCGGGCATCGACATATATGGGCAGCTTTGGGTGGAAGAAGACGAATGGCTCTGGATGACGGATCAGAGACCAACGATTTGAAGGGTCTGCGTAGTAATCCTCTTTCAGTCCAACGTGTCCTCTCAGTTCGCCTATACATGCACCTTCAGGGACTGGCCCTTGAAGAGTCACGTTCTTCCAGGTGGGCTGCACTGTGGTATCGCCAAGCACGAAGGGTGCGACCGAGTTGTCGACCTGTTCCTCGAGCTGTACCTGAGATGCATGCGATATCTCTTCGATGTGACCATCCCAGCGTACAAAGACGTCCCTCTTCTCGAAGCCATGAGCGTCAGCGAAGTCTTCGTCAGCCTCCTGAAGCCATTTGGATAGCCTGTCAGACACGGCAATGTTAGTGTGGCAATTCGTCTTTGTCTCTGACCAGTTATCCTCTAGGTGGCAGCGCAGGAACTGCTCAGAATATATATCCTGGGGCATTCCGGGCGATCTCGACACGCTTCGAGGTCGGTTCAGGGTGCCATTTCTCTTACGACCATTGATTGTAGGGCCGGTAGAGGATTGCGACGGCCGATGCGAAGTCTTTGGACGTTTTGCAGGCGGCGGTTGGTCTCGAGGGCTCGCACTATTACGGTCGTGACGGCTCTTATCGGTTGGCCATCCGTTAACATAAGACGCGGCTAACGACTCCTTGGTTTTCTTCTTGGCAGCCTTCGCGGCCGGACGCTTGACGCCATTCGAATTGACATCATGCTGTTGGTCCCTCGCACGTTGCTGCCGTTGGTAGGCGGCAACAGCGTCGATGTGTTTCGGCATACAGTCGACACACCAATGCTGCACGTCATCTGGAAAATCGTGCTCATGCTGGGGATAGTAACATATTATGTGCTGCCACCTGTTACAGGAGTCGCATGCGACAGTGTAGCCATCGTCGTCGTTGAAGCCACAGATGCAGCTGATCTGGCCTTCGTCCTCGTGAACGCGGTCGACAGTAGGGGTGGTGAGCTGGTGCTTCCCATTCCGGGAGACAGTAGACGAGGGTGTCGCGCGAGGAGGGGAGTGACCTGAGAGAGTCGTAACAGGGTATGCGGTATCAGTCATGCTATCACGTCGTGAAAGATGGCCAGTAGAGTGGAGAAGCTTAGGTGACGAGATCTTGGACGAGTCTGCGTCGCATGTCGGAGGCGGCGCGACGAGAAGAGCTGTACCGTCCGTGTTCGCGTCTCTGTCACGGCGTGTGGAAGCGAAAGGAGAGGGGGTGGTGTTGGCGGTGGTTGTGTCTGTGGTAGGGATTCGTGGTTCGTGGGTATGGTATGACCGCCGACCGAGCTGGGTAGACGGGTGAGCTGGAAGAGAGTGGAGTTGGACACGGTCGAGGAGACCTCAGGAAGGCAGACTGCGCCCCATACACAGGCGCAAGACTGGAGGCTATCTGCTCAGCGAGGCGCACCGGCCGATCATAGGAGAGCAGGTGGAAGGCAGAAGGAAGTGACAGCGACGGAAGCGTAAGGAAGGCGACTAGAGGATGGGTCCAAGGCGATCGCGTAGGGCGAAAAGACGGAAAGCGGCTGAATCGGAGGGCTCTGGTGGAGGCGTGAGAAGAAAGTCGAATAGGCTGGATGAAGTTGTAGAAGGTTGAGAAAGTGAAGCGAAGAGAGACGGCCAACGAGAGAGGAGTCGAGAGGGAGAGAGAGGGCGGCCATGAAAATGGGTAGGTGGTGGTGGTGGTGGTAGTAGTGGTAGTGGTAGTGGTGGTGGTGGAGCTGGCTGGCTGGCTGGCCGTGAGGAGGAGAGAATAGACACAGACAGACAGACAGACAGACAGACTACAGACTACAGACTACAGAGAGAGAGAGTAGTAGTAGCAGTAGCAGTAGTAGAGAGCGAGCAACAGCTAGAGACGGACGCTGCACTTGGGCTGGCTGGCTGTCAGTCACGACTTCTGTTGCTGATCTACACATTATGGCCATTCCTCCTTCAGTTCCCGTAGCCATCACGTGATATGCACCTGTCACTCTGGTTCTTCTTTCATCACCGAATGGAGAGATAGAGAGAGATAGAGAGAGGTAGAGAGTTGTCCATCTAACGTCTCTACCTGCATTCGGATCACTAGACATCTGATAATCTGTATGCTATAACACACTTATGTGTATACAAACACATACACGCATACGCACACGCACACACGCACACACACGCACACACACGCACACACACGCACACACACGCACACACACGCACACACACGCACACACACGCACACACACGCACACATATACACATACACACGACAGATGGGATCCAGCTGGATTTCAATCCACTGGGTACGACATATCCTGTACTCCTGTCACTGCAGCTGTCTGTGTCCCGATCGCTCCGTCTCTACCGCACTACCTGGGTCTACCAATCCTACACCTCGCATTCCCTCAATCTGTCATCTTATCAGGGTCCCTGCCATGCCATGTCTTTCCCAACATCAGCCGAACAGGTAGACAATGCGCATGGCATGACACGACAGATGAGAAGAGGAGAGTCTCGGCTAGGCGGGGCAACGGAAGCGTGCCGTGTGCTGCTTACCCTCTCCCGGCAGCCACTTATATCCCTCCTCCCGCATGTGATTGGTCAGCTCCACCGTGCTGGATGCTGTATATCGGCGATATGCCAGCTTCCTGTCTCAAACTACCACTTCCGGTAGTGACTTAGATACCTGCATAATCAATCAGCCAATCAGAGCCTTCGCTTGCATGTATCTACCTGCGCTAGCCCCACTAATTGTAGGCGTGTAAACGTAAGTACCATAGGCTAAACACTATAGCAGGTTATGTAGGTAGCATGTTGCATGTTGGCGGATTCGAATGCATGTAGAGTAGGTAAGGTGTATAGAAGGGACAGTTTATCTTTCAAGGCCGTCATCTCATCAAAACCCATGGTCAATGTTCAAAAGGCTAAACATCACTCGGCGAACACGAAAGCGGTCGTCACTACGCATCGACGTGACTTGCCCTCGCCTCACCCAGGGGCGTGGCCGGGCGACTTATAGCGACGTCGAAAAGCGCCACGTTCTCCCTGAGCGCCACGTATTCGCTGTCCGCATACCCGATGATGTCGGCTACTTGTGAGCTCTTGACGCCGCGAATGCGTTTGATCTCGATAGACGAGTAGTTCACCAGCGCCCTTCCCACTTCCTCGCCTTCGCTGAGCGGTGCTCGACGAGACGGCAGTGCGAATATACGCACGCATTCCTGCTGGTTGAATGTTCCATCGACGTCCACCACTCCCACGGGAAGCAACCCGGCTTTGTTGACGAGCGCATTGAACGCCCCATTGTCGATGTATATCCTGCCGTGTGGGGCTAGGCCGTGCAGTAGCCAGAAGTATCGGTCGCGGATTGGATGGGCCGAAGGCAGGAAACGTGTGTGTAGAGGAGGGCGCTCGGGTTCGTCCAGTGTGGGCTCGCCTGCGCCGTTCGTAGTGATTGATGCTTTTTGAACTCGCAGCGATGCCTCAGCAGCAGTCGCCGCGTCTTGTCCTGGCTGCTTAAGTGTAAGCGACTCTGTCGAAGCTTCCATCGAACCGGTGATGGCCTTCTGCGCCTCGGCGTAGCGGACAATCGCAGTTATGTTCCCAGGCTTGCTGCTCTTCGTGATCACCGTCGTTACGCCTGCTGCTGTCGCGAGTCGTGCAGCCACGATCTTGGTGCCCATCCCGCCAGTCCCCAAGTTCGATCCTGCGCTCGATACGTCTGCACTCAGCTCCGAAATGTCTTCCACCACTTCTATTGCCTTCGCGTCTGGATTCGTCCGTGGGTTCTTGTCGTATAGGCAGTCTACGTCGGTCATGAGGAAGAGGTAGTCCGCCTGTACCATTCCAGCCGTTATAGCGCTCAACGTGTCGTTGTCACCGAATTTGATCTCTTGCACGCTCAACGTGTCGTTCTCGTTGACGATCGGTATCACTCCCATGTTCAGCAACTCTCCGAATGTGTTCTGGGCGTTGAGATACTGCGTCCTATCCGCGATGTCATTCCTCGTCAACAGGATCTGCGCGATCGGTTGTCGCATGTGCTTGAAGTATTCCTCCCACAACGCCATGAGCTTGCTCTGTCCTATCGCGGCCAATGCCTGTATTTGAGGAAGGTGCTTCGGTCTTCGGTCCATGTTCATCTGTCGCAGTGCCACGCCAATCGCTCCCGAGGAGCATATGACCACGTGATGTCCATCTTCACGTAGCTTGACTGCTGTCTCGACGATCGTAGCGATGGTGGATAGGAGCGGTTTGTGGTCTTTCTCGTCGACGATGGAGGACGTTCCTTGATCAATCAATCAATCAATCAGTCTCGTCTGTTCAATTCCTAGACCTTTGTCCTTCCGTTGGAGGTCGTACCGAGCTTGATGACAATAGTCAGATGCTTTTTCATCGTGTCATTGATTTACGTGCTGCATGCCTCGAGTTAGCATGGTCGCATAGCACTTGACGGACTAGACCGTTTCATGCAGACGGAAGCACTCACCAACGTTGCGTTGATTTTTTCGATCGGAGCTTTGATAGCCTCTCCAAATCAACCATGCGGTGGTAGATAAGTCATGCGATCAGTATTTTGCTGTGATGTGATCATATCATATCGCATCACCAACCCCGACGCCTAGGTAGATTCCTTTCCCATGGTTCGTCACATGGAGAGTCATACCAGCGAATTCGGCGGATCCAAAGCCGATCGCGCAACCGTTCCGCGTTCCCCGCCCTAGCAACGGTCTGTTGATTCGTTTACCTGCAAGTAATTACAGTAGGCTTGGCTTGGTTCGGTTCGTTCGCTTTCACTTCCTACACACCTAACTTATCCATACTCGAACATCATCCTTCACACAGCCATTGCAAAAGCCTGGCCAGCAAAGCTTCGCATCATTTGCTGTCTTCCTCATCATGACGGAAGTCCAGACTCTCGAGGAGCGCTTGGGCGGTATCTCGGTGCAAGATGAGAACTACGAGGAGAGCGCGAGGCCTCATCAACACAAAACGAAGGTATGCGATTGGTATCGACAGAAATATACTTTCCAAACAAAGAAGCTAAGTGTCAACAGGCATCGCTATCGCATGCCATGACAATGGCCCAGATGGGCGCCTCAGGGAGCCAGAACCGTATGAAGCTGCCTCTCCAGAAACTCGCGCCCAATGCGGCTGGCAAAGGGTCGGGCCCAACGGCCGTGCACACCAAGATCACACTCCCATCGCAAGCCGCACAGCAACGAATCTCGGCAGATCCTCGTCCAAGCAGCGGCAACAACAACGACGCGTTTCTACGACCGCAGGTGGAGGAGAAAGCGAAGGCGAGACAGTTCCACCTGGGCATGTTCGAGATAGGAAAGCCGCTGGGGAAGGGAAAGTTCGGGCGGGTGTATCTGGCGCGGGAGCGCAGCACCGGGTTCGTGTGCGCGCTGAAAGTACTGCACAAGATCGAGCTGCAGCAGGGCAAGGTGGAGAAGCAGGTGCGGCGCGAGATCGAGATCCAGGCGAACCTGGCGCACCCGAACATCCTACGGCTGTACGGGCACTTCCACGACTCGAAGCGAATCTTCCTGATCCTGGAGTTCGCCGGCAAGGGCGAGCTGTACAAGCACCTGCGCAAGGCGCAGCGGTTCCCGGAGTGGCAGGCGGCGCAGTACGTGGCGCAGATGGCGTCCGCGCTGCGCTACCTGCACAAGAAGCACGTCATGCACCGCGACATCAAGCCCGAGAACATCCTCGTCGGGCTGCACGGCGAGATCAAGATCTCCGACTTCGGCTGGAGCGTGCACGCGCCCAACAACCGCCGCAAGACCATGTGCGGCACCCTCGACTACCTGCCGCCCGAGATGATCAAGCCCGGCTCCGGCGAGAACTGGTACAGCGAGAAGGTCGACCTGTGGTCCCTCGGCGTCCTGACCTACGAGTTCCTCACCGGCGAGGCCCCCTTCGAGGACACGCCCGTCATGACCCAGCGCAAGATCTCCAGGTGCGACATGACGATCCCCGGCTACGTCAGCCCAGAGGCCAGAGACTTGATCAAGAAGCTGCTCGTCTTGGATCCCGAGAAGCGTCTGCCGCTTGAAGAGGTCGAGCGCCATCCCTGGGTTGTCAAGCATTGCATCAAGGGCGAAAGGGCCTTCATGAGAGGCGAGAGGTGAGGTGATCGCCCAGCTTGAAGCCTTGACTTTCGCTCCCTTGCGACTGGACATCTTTCTTTTTCACTATTGATCGCAATTAGCTTTGGCGCTTGGTATTGGTTCTATACGATTTGATGCATGGGCAGACAATGTGGCATTAGAGGCCGAAAAGGCACATCTTACCGGATATAGTGAGCATTCTATGGTGTAGTCTTGAAAATTCAAGATTCAACAATCAAAAAAGAAATCGGTCAATTCAAGGTTTTGCGATTGATCTTATCGGGTATCAAGCGTAGTCTTAGTTATCGTCAACCGGTTCTTCCTTGACAAGGGCCGCATCGTCTCCTGATTGCTGCCCGACAACGACTCTCTGGACACCGCCGTTCCCACGCTGGACCTCAACAACGTCGATCAGCCTACCTCTGGCGGGTCGAACCTCCTCGGCTACGATGACGGTCTCGATGCCAGCTCGAATGGGCTCCTCCTCTCCCCACGGTAGACTATCGACGTCGATCTCACGATTCAGAAGCGCCTTCAGGATGACTTCGGCGCCAGCCTTGCTCATCACCTGGTTTGCCTCCCTGCATCTCTCACTACAGCAACACTCCAGGCAACCCTCGTGGCAGTGACATGCCTCCACCCGCTCGCATGCTTGGTTGAGTAGGAGATCGATGAATTCAAATGCCTTGGCTGCGATCCCGCTGCCGTGCTGACCGCCCTTGTCATCGTAAAAGGTCAAACGCGCTGGTCGTTTGCGTGACGTCTCTTTCTTGGCGAATTCCTTGATGGCTACCTTACATTCAGTCTTCACATCGCCAGGCATCGAGATGACGAAGTTCGGCATCAGGCTCAGGATGGCATGTTCAGCAGCATGTATGGCTCCCGCCACGTTCAGTCGACGGCTGTTGAGGATTTCAATCGCACGTTTTGGCACATCGAGCCACATTCCCTTGCTGAGTATAATCACGGGCGGGTTATCGACATGGACTGCGTCTAGTATACGCCCTTTTTTGTCCACTTTGAAGAATCCAAACACGTTCTGTGTGATTTTGATTGTCCCCATGAACGCTTTGCTGAGACTGCCAGGGATGCGCCGGATGGCTTCGGTCTCGACCGGGTCGATATCAGTGAAGTCACGCTGCTGTGTGGTCCAGTCGACCTTGACGTATTCAACCTCCGCGATCATACGGTCGGTGCTCATGTGCTTCACGTGGTAGGTCCGGCCCTGGTGGAGGAATATACCTCCCTCGTAGATGGTGAAGAAGGCACGGCTCGCTTCCAACTCCTCCAGCACTACATTCCTGCCATGTGTTGTGTCCACGATTGCAAAGTGTGAGTCTTCCGTGTCCCTGATGGCCACGGTTCGGCTGGGATGGGGAAGAAACCGCTCATCCGTGTGGTAGAAGCCAAGGTCGTCTTTTCTCAATCGCTCTTCGCATATCTCTTGCAATTGTTTTCCGAAAAATGAATCGTCAACGTCAGGATTGATTGGCATCTCATGAGCCGCACATTGGATGTGACCTTCAAGAACAAGCATATTGGTCAAGTCGACCTGGAGTTCAGAGTTTGGCTTGGTAAAGATCTCATCCGGATTCGCCATGTAATACTGATCCGTTGGAAAGCAGTCACCCACCAAGATAGACAGGCTGTCTTTGTTTCGCCGCCCGGCACGGCCAGACTGCTGTCGCAGATTTGCTATGGTATATGGAAAGCCGACGGTAATGACACTGTCCAACGAGCCAATGTCTACCCCTAGCTCGAGCGCATTGGTACCGATGATTCCCACTAGCTTTCCTTCGAACATTTCTTTCTCAATCCGTCTACGATCCTGTGGAGTGTAGCCACCGCGATACGCCATGATACGTGCCATGACCTCAGGTCGCTCCAAATTTGTCAGCTCTGCTTTGATAGCGGTTGTCAGAATCTCACACTGCTTCCGCACTCTACAGAAAGCTATCACCCTCACTCCTCTCAAGATGAGTTGACAGAAGAGCCGCGCAGTTTCCGCAAGGGTATCGCCACGTCCACTAGTAGGGTCGCCAGGGTCTTTGAATGGAGTGTTCCAACAAAGAAACTCTTTCCTACCACTCGGGCTGCCATCGAAGTCAATAAGCTGAACGTCGTCCAAGCCGAAGATGGTTTGCATATGCTGCTCGGGATTTGCCACGGTAGCAGAGCAACTGACAAACTTGACTCTGCGGTTGCCGACCGCAGCGCATATTCTCCTCAACCTCCGCATAATCAAGGCAACGTGTGCGCCAAACAGCCCATTGTAGACATGAAGTTCATCCATGACGACAAATTTGAGGTTTTGCAGGAATGTTCGCCATGATTGTTCTTGAGGTAGGATCGTGAGATGCAACATGTCTGGATTGGTGAAGATGATACGCGCATCATCGCGGATGGAATTCCGATCAGACATCGGCGTATCACCATCGAATGTCTCACATACCACATCCTCCAAGCCAGGTAAATACGACAAGAGATGTTTTAAAGATCGTCTTTGGTCTTGTGCAAGTGCCTTGGTGGGGAAAATGTACATTGCTCTGGTATAGGGATCTTTCTCAAGCTCATGCAAGACTGGCAATTGATAGATCAGGGACTTTCCAGACGAAGTCGATGTCGAGACGATGACATTCCGCCCTTCCTGTAGAGCATTGATAGCTTCAGCTTGGTGAGAGTATAGCTGTTGGATACCTCGAGTGTTGTACAACGCGTTGACAACATCTTGGCTCAGCTCGAAAGCGAGTTCTCCAAAAACTGGCTCTTGAGGGTCAAAAACACGATGGCCGTCCGGGACGATCTGTTCGGTGTACCATTCTAGCCCTTTGATGTCTTGTACTATCTCAGGTATACTCTGACGCTCGGTAGGGATGCTCTTGGGTAACGTCGTCTTACTGAGTTCCTTACCGGGCGTGCTTTCGCGACTTTGAGACGGCTGAGGAATGAAATCCGGAAACGCCTCTTCAAGCCGCAAGTAAGGGTCTTGATCAGAAGCAGCAGATTCGTTAAGCCATGCATTGACAGCGGAAGTGAATTTCGTGTTTCTCTTCTCGATCAACTTCATCATTTGCTTCTGGCTGTAGACGGGCATCTTCAAGTCTTCGTTTCTGAGCCGTTGTGTTGCTTTGGTCGGCTCTCCCGTCTTTGAGTCGACAACCTGGCGCTTCAGATCACCATCCACAAACTCAAACAGTAAGATTTCTTCTTCCTTCTGGGTCCCGTGTCGTTCGGCCTCGTGGTGATTCTCTTGCTCTCTAAAGTTGAGAGGGAAGAAATCTTTGACTCGCCTGCCTTGCAGGAGATTCTCTTCGCCCATGAGGTTGACAGTGAGCATTGATTCCTGCACGTAGGCGAAGTTGATCGTCCGTGGCATAAGGGTTTTGACCCGGGCAACATCTTCGACGGTGAGCTCTCTCTTGATGTTGCTTTCCACGGCAGTTTTGATGGTGTCGAACGAAGTCGCTATCTGCTTTCGAGTGCAGCAAAACGTGTAGACCAAGTTCAGTGCCTTGTGGACTTGTTCGAGTTTCTTGAACTCGGGAGGCCATGGGATAGTAGATTCTACTATCTGCGAAGAGCTCCGGCGTGGCAGACCAGGCTTGTCACCCTTCGATTTGGTTCGTTTGGGTTTATTGCCTCCATCATGTGTTTTGGTAGGAACGACAATGCTTTCCGAAGTAGCAGAGGGTGTGTTATTCGTCGCCTCGGATACATCATCTCTCGCCAGGTCTACACCATCCGAAGTGACTGCCTCTGATGCTCCCAGGCCATCGTCATCTTGCCGCTTTCTTTTCCTCGGCTTTCGGACGATCTGATTGGAAACAGTGGCTGCCTGTAGCTTGACCATTATTCGATTTGCAGCTCCAAATTAAACCATCCGTTACATACGCCAGTACGAACGCATTATCATTTCATACCGTACACTTAGAGTGTCCTATCATCAGATATCATCGCCCACCTCGTTGGCTGCCCCTAGAGTGACGACATGATCGTGCACTGACGCGACGTTAACGACACGAAGTCACGTTACCGAAAATGCGGCGGTTTCGCTTATTCAGCGATATCAGATATATCATTGCACAGTACCTGGCACGATACGCAATCACGTCTTCTGTACTCGATATTGACCAAGAGCTACGTACATGGGCAATCTAAGCCATATCTTAAGCTTTGATATGACAATATACATCTCGATCCTCGTAATCTGCATCAATCATCAACACCCCGCTCAGAGGCACATACCTGAGTAGTATTGAGGTGTGATTAGTAACAAGGCGACATTCAGCCCATCTGCGTTTTGAACCGGCATTCCTCTTCTCCCGAACGCGTCCAGACCATGGCGTCTGACTAACGGCATGGTAGAGTACGCCTCGCACTTTGTAAGTTCTGGTAGATCGTAGAAGGTCAGAAGGTCAGAAAGTCAGATTAGACCAAAAATGGGACACCATGAGGGGGTCCGCAGTGGATGTGGCACTGCAATCGGACTACATGCCGATTACCCACCGCAATGAATGGAGGAAGGTGCAGAGGTAGGTACCTAGGCAGCAAGATAAACGACCGCCAGTGATAAAAGGCGCACCAGTTCCGGTCCAGTTGAGCATTCATGAATATTCCAATTCCCACACAAACCACCACCCCCCTGCACAAGTCAAACACAGGTTTCGCCGACATAACTTCAAAATGGTTCAAAACCGTGCTGCATTTCTTGACGGTCCTGCGCAGAAGCCTTTCCGCATTGCAGATGCCGAGCTGCCACAACCAGGACCAGATGAGGTTCTAGTTCGGAATCAAGCTTGGGCAATCAATCCTATAGACTACAAGGTGCAGGATGGGCACGAAAACTGGATACAGAACTGGCCGTTGATACTTGGAAACGACGTTGCTGGAGAGATCGAGGCAGTCGGCAGCAACGTGACCAGGTTCGCCAAGGGTGATCGTGTGATTGGACACGCAACAGGTATCGTAGACGGCGATATCAGGCACGGAGGCTTCAGTCTCTACACTGCAGTGCCGGCCGCCATCGTTTCGAAGCTCCCCTCGTCTCTGGCCTACAAGGACGCCGTCATCTTCCCACTCGCGATCGACACGGCCGCCGTCGGTCTCTACGGGACGACTCCGGGTCTGCTTGGCCTGCCCTATCCGTCCCTCACGCCACAGGACACCGGCAAGGTCATTGTCGTCTGGGGCGGTACGTCTTCGGTGGGAGCGGCAGCCGTCCAGCTCGCGGTTGCGTCTGGGGTGCGCGTGATCGCCACAGCATCGCCGAAGCACTTCGACCTCGTCAAGCGTGCAGGCGCCAGCGAGGTGTTCGACTACAACAGCGCGTCGGTAGTGTCTGACATTGTCGCTTCGATCAAGAAAGCAGGTACCTTTGCTGGCGTGTTCGACGCCATTGCGCTGGCCGGACAGTCGACCGAGAAATCGGCTGCCATAGCCGACCAGCTTGGAGGAGGAAACCTCGCCCTGACACTGCCGCCACCTGAAAACCTTCCCAAAAGCGTCACGCCTGCGTTTTTCTTTGGCATTGGCCCTGCCACTCACCCGGTGTGGGAAAACTACGTCTTACCCGCGCTCGAACAGGGTAAACTTCTTCCCATCCCACCAGCTGAAGTAGTGGGTAAGGGGCTCGAGTCCCTCCAGCATGCTGTTGATATATCGGCAAAGGGTGTCAGTGCGAAGAAAATTGTGGTGGAGGCTTAATGTAGGGACGGTTCTTGGGTACATTTAGCTTACGAAGAGGTCTTTTTGACACCGTTTGAATTTACATTGCGATTGACAGATATACAATAGCTCACACGAAACTGACATCTGTAGGTATAATAAGTGATAAGGTCCAGGTAGCGGAGGCAGAACGCACGGCGCACCCTTCCCCACGCTTGGGCATTTCCGAGATAATCCGGCGGATGTCCATCCAAATAAGCAACTACAGGTAAATGAACGTATTGGTTGTCATCGGAGAGACGTGCATTTCTCCATCTCATATCACTTCCAAACAAGAGATCTGTCACTGTGTCTTCATCGCCCTCATTTCGTCATATACATTTCTCTATTGTTGATTGGGTGTCGCAGAAGCTGGTTGTGATCTACCAACCCGGTGATATCATCGATAAGCCATCAGAAAGAGTCATGTCTTCAAACCCAAAGCAAGAAGAAGATCCCATCACCGTGGCCGAAACAGAAGACATCGCTAGACGCAAGCTACAGAAGAATGTGTACGAGTACTACGCAAGCGGTTCAGACAACCAAGAGGTCGTCAGGAGGAACAATGAGGCGTTCAGAAGGTGAGTTCTCGGCTCGTACCCACCCACTCAATGGCCTTGCCTTCGATCTTCAGGCATTGACGGCTACAAAGGGTGTTCGTCATCCCTCGAGTCATGAGGGATGTCACCAGGATCGACACGAGCACACAGATATTTGGCAAGACGTATTCCCTCCCAATCGGCATCGCACCGAGCGCAATGCACAGGCTGGTTGGTGGCGAGGGCGAGATGGACGTCGCTCGCGCGGCGTCCAGCATGAACTTGAACATGACATTGTCTTCACAATCTACAACCTCACTGGAAGACGTCATGTCCACACTCAGCGAGGGTGGCAAGGACGGATCAGCCCCAACTAGACTTTGGTTCCAGATCTATCTCAATCAAGACCCGGAAAAGAGCGTGCCTCTTATCCAACGAGCAGAGGGTAGGTGAAGGCGTGGATCGAAGGTTTCGTGCTTGCTGTCTCACTGACACATTTCGAAGCCGCCGGTTACGAAGCGTTGGTGTTAACGGTAGATACGCCCGTGTTGGGAAACCGGCTGAACGAACGGAAAACACCGTTAGCCTTGCCATCTCACCTCAGTCTGGCCAATATCGAAGGCAGAGCCGACCCGAACAAGCCGCGGAAACCGACGATCAATCGGGCATTGATGGATGCGAGGACATCCAAGCAGGCAGATGAAATACTGCAAGAGGCCAATGGTTCCACACACAGCTCGTCATTGACGTGGGAAGGCACGATGAGCTTCCTACGAAGGGTGACCAAGATGAAGATCATTCTCAAGGGGATCATGGCGGCGGAGGATGCAGCACTGGCGGTGGAGCACGGGGCCGATGCCATCGTCGTGTCCAACCACGGCGGCAGACAGCTCGACTGCGTGACATCAACGGTCGAGGCGCTGCCAGAGATCGCGGATGCGGTCCGAGGCAGGTTGCCGGTGGTGTTCGACGGCGGCGTACGACACGGAAGCGACGCCTTCAAGGCGTTGGCACTGGGCGCCGACTTTGTGCTCGTGGGCAGACCAGCACTCTGGGGATTGGCCTGCAACGGCCAGCGAGGTGTCGAATCCGTCATGAACATCCTGGAGCGTGAGCTCTCCCGCACCATGGGCCTAGCCGGCGTGACCAAGGTGCAGGACATCAGCAAATCCATGGTCGGTGTAGCCCGCGGTTCCTTCGGCATCGCAAGGCTGTGAGGAGTTGCGTGTGGATTCCTAGATGTACAAGTAGATGTGGACCGATCATTGGCCTGCTAGGCGGTGCGAGCAGCACTGGACTGGCTGTTTGAATTCCAACACCGGCATTGTTTCGAGCTCTGCCGTAGGGCTGCCATATCATAACACTATCACCTTTGATCCTTGAAACAGTCAAGAACGTGGGTGACGTATTGATCTGAAGGGTTTTTTCCAAGCGGTCTGGAATGTGGCACTCGTCGTATTCGCTGCACGACCTACATATATTGCTTTCTACTGCAGAGGTATGATCTGCCCTCTCTCGTAGTTCAACTGTAATGCATGGAGAACGAGGACGTGATCGGACAGACATGGGGCCGAGCGGTCTGTTGTACACGATACAGTACAGACAGGACAGAGCAGCGCTGTACCTGAGGGAGCGCAAGGCAATACGATTTCGGTGGTGCTTGTGGTTGGAGCTGACGCGTTACCGCAGCGTTTTGCAGGCAGTGGGAACAGGGATACCTGCTACGAAGGGGGAAAGGAAGGGAGGGATCGATGGGAATGCAGGCCGCAGTAGTCGACCGCACAGCAGGCGTACGGGCCGGTACATTGTCGAGTATGTGAATGACCAGAGGCGAATTGGCACGGAGGGATGGGGGGGAGATGGAGGGACGGATGGGGATGTGTGTGGTAATGCAATGCGCCGGGTCTACTGCATCCTGCAATGTCTCGTACTGGGCTTGTAAATGCATCCGGCCCCATAAGCGGAAGTCCTTAATTTAACCTGCCGGGGTCCAGTCGATGCTGATTGGCTCCCTCTGGCCAGGTCGAGCACAATGCGACTGGATTGTGAATCTGTGGCTTAGCACCTGCAATTCCAGAACCCTACATCTCTCTGTGCTGTCCGTCGAATACGAGTCATTCAATACCCAGGAAGGGGGATGGTGAGATGGGTAGCCGACCCTTCGGCCATCCGGTCGTTTCGCTGTGAGCCATTCGGATGTGCATGTGTAGGTAGTGGTGCTTTGCACCTTGTGATTGCATTATGCGCGTGGTGGTGTCGAGACAATATAGCAAGAGAAAGGACAGGACAGAAAAATGAGTTCAGGCCAGGTGGATCAGGAGCGATAATAATAATCCAACCCAACCCAACCCAACCCAACCCAACCCAGCAGTGTCAAATGGGGAAGATCCACCAGTAAGAGACCCAACGGGAGTGGGCTAACAAGATGGGTGGGCGTGTAGGATAGCGTAGCGCATTGTAGTGTGTAGTGTATGTAATGTGTAGTGTGTAGTAGTGTAGTGTGTGTCCTGATTGACAGTATACCTCCTAGGCGGGTAAAGGTAGGTAGGTAGGTAGGTACCTTAGTATGCAGGTGGGCATTGATTGACATTTCTGCTCTATTCTGCTGTTACTGTTACTGTTGCCGTTACTCTTCCTCCTGTCTCTGTCTCTGTCTCTGTCTGTCTGTCTGTCTGTCTCTGGCGACTCTCCCCTTTCCTTCCATCTGGTCTTTTCCCTGTGCTTTCGTCTCGTCTCATCTCGTCTCGTCTGGTCTCTTTTCCAACCTCAGGCATCAAGGTCTGGCACCACATTCATTCTCTCACTGACCGGCTCTCGCTCTAGCCTGAGCTAAGCGCAGCTCACACACCACAGACACTTTACACACTCTACCTACACTCACACTACACTACCCTACTCTACTCTACACTACACTACACGCCCTCGCCTTCACCACTCACTCCTCACTCACCACTCACCACTCACCACTCACCACCTACCACCTAAACCCCTCGCTCGCTGCCTCTAGCCTCACTGCGTCTCGCCCTGCCTTGCTTTGCTTTGCTTTACTTTGCTCTACTTTACTGTTCTTTGCCTGTCTTCTTCGGTCTCCAACAACTTCGTCGTCGCCATCACCATCACCATCACCACCACCACCACTACCGCCGTAACTACATCCTTCGGCCTTTCTCTTTCGCTTCTTTCTCACCCCCTCCCAACCGCCGTCGCCTTCTACACCTACCGCCTCGATCTCGCCATAACCGCTGCCGCCCTCTACTACCGCCCGGCCACTGTATAGAGCCTCGTCCGTTCACTCCATCTCCACCGGCTGTTCAACCACCAGGACGTCTTCTTCTTTCTACATACACCCACTTGTAATACCCTTTTCTCGCCTCTCGCCTTTGCTCTCGTGAGGGAAGACCTGGAAGTTTCGCCATTTCCAGCCAAATCGACGCTCCTTCGAATGCTGCTTGCGCGCTGCCCCTGGCCACAACTGTAACAATACAATCCAGCGGCCTCTTGCCTGCAGTTTGCTGTCCTGCCACTTTCGATATACTCACAAACATACGCTTGGCACGTTCGGCGGGCAGATCGTGGAATTGGACAACAGCTGAGACGGCACGTCTTTCTTTGTTCCCTCTCGACCCGCTTCACGCGCCCTCGATTGAATCTGCATTCCCGTACCTCGCGCGACATCGCCAGACCCATCCCAAACCGCTCATCGTCGCTCCTTCCGACCTCGACGCTTCTGCTTTCGACGCTCGTTGCGCGATCTCGTCCTCAAGTCGCTGCTAGGATGACCTAGTCCTCCACTGCAGCTTGCCCTCAACTCGACTTGCCCACCTTGGACACACCCGCAACCCACATTCGTTTACCGGTGCATATCGCCGATTTCACTCGTTTGACCAAAGCAGCCCGTCTCAGGTCTCAAGGTCCAGAACCCTATTTCCATCGGAACTTACAAGGCAGCATAGTAATTTGCAACAATGAGGACTTCTTCCACAATATGGGCCGCTGCACTGGCCGTCATGTCCATGCAGGGCCCTTTCGCTACTGCTGAAGCTGCCCCTGCCCAGCAACAACAGCAGCGCCAGAAGGAACAGCGGCCGAAGTACTTCTTCCCGCGCCATATCAAGCGCCAATATTCGAACACCACCACCTCTGCCGTCGAACCCTCCTCGGCAATAACAACGTCATCTGTGGAGCAGACCACCTATCCTCCTCAAGCGCCATTCTCTCGTGGTCCTCAAGCGCCAGACACCAGCTCTGTCCTCTCCAGCTTGCTGTCGGTCGGTGCTCTGCCTACTGAGTACGCAAACCCGTACCCTTACTCGGACAACACCAGCACCTTGACCACGACCACTTCTGTTCAATACGATGCCGACCGTTACGCCACATATACCCTGACCTGGACCGAGACTGGGAGTCCCCTCCCTCCACCGAGCACTTCGAGCTCTTCCGTCCCTGCTTCTACGCCTAGCAGCACGCAGTCCTCGTCCACCACGTATTCGCAGGTGACGAGCACAGAGCCTGAACCTTCGAGCACGAGCTCCACTCCCTACACTCCGACATCGAGTTCAACACCGTCCAGCAGTGAATCATCCCCAACGATCGTCTCGCTGCCATTCTCGGCTGCTGCTGCTGCTTCCTCTGGTGGATTTCCTTCAGTGATCGTCTCTCCCACCCCAGGTACGACATCCTCGAGTGTAACAGAGACTACTTCGAGCACTCTCCCAAGTGAGACCACTACCACCAGCACTACCTCGTCAACATCGGCTTCAAGCTCGTCTACAGCATATTCGAGCACGGACACACCTTCTAGCACGTCGTCATTGAGCACAGAGACTTCTACTGGCACGTCGTCATTGAGCACAGAGACTTCTACTGGCTCGTCGCCATCGAGCGCGGCTTCGGTTGGGTCGACTGGCATTCTGCCCTCGAGAATTGTCTTTCCCACCGCGAGTGATACCGTTGGATCCACCTCCACGCCTTCACCTTCGGAATCTGCGCCATCATCTCAATCCTCATCGGTACCTGAATCTTCGGCATCCAGCGGTGACTCAATTGGGTCGACTGGTCTCTTGCCCTCGAGCGTAGTTCAGCCCACTTTCAGCGAGGCTGCCAGCAGCGAGCCTATCTCCAGCACGACTTCCTCTAGCCAAATCACTACGACGTCCTCTTCTACAACGTCAGTGGGTTCGACTGGTCTTTTCCCCTCAAGCATTGTATCACCCACTGCTAGCGACTCTTCCCCAAGCGCATCCAGCCAGGCGACAACCACGACTTCGACAAATTCAGACTCGGTTGGCTCAACCGGTCTCTTGCCATCGAGCATAGTTTTGCCGACCGTCAGCCAAGCTTCTGGTAGTGGATCCAGTTCTAGCCAAACTTCCTCGACTCAGACCACTACCACGCCTTCTGCTGTCGAGTCTGTGGGTTCTACAGGTGGCCTGCCATCCAGTGTTGTTCTACCCACTGCAAGCGAACCAACTTCCTCTAGTCAGACCACTGCCACGTCCTCTGCTACCGAGTCTGTTGTGGGTTCCACAGGTGGCCTACCATCCACTATTGTTTCACCCACTGCAAGCGAACCAACTTCCTCTGGTCAGACCACTTCCACGTCCTCTGCTACCGAGTCTGTTGTGGGTTCCACAGGTGGCCTGCCGTCAAGCATTGTTCAACCCACCGCAAGCGAGTCTTATCCGGGCCAGGTCCCTACGGTGTCACCCGCCATCGCATCTGTGGGTTCTACAGGTGGCCTGCCGTCAAGCATTATTCTGCCTACGGTGAGCGAGTCTTCCATCAGCGGATCCAGCTTATCAAGCCAGTCGACTACTACAACTTCATCTGGTTCTGACTTGGTTGGTTCAACTGGCCTTCTGCCCTCAAGCGTTGTCCTGCCCACCGCCAGCGAACCTGAGTCGACTTCTCCCGTCGAGTCTCCAACTTCAACCGCTTCCTTAGCCGAAAGTAGTGTTTCGCCAACCTCTACAGCACCAAGCGGTACTGCTTCGGTTGGTACGGGAACCGGCGGTATTTCAATTCCCATTGTGCTTCCGAATACATCTAGTTCCAGTGATACTACTGCTGTCGAGTCGTCTGCAGTAAGCTCGACCGTCTCACCGACTACAATACTTGCGTCTGCCACTGGATCTCAAGGTCAGGATACAACGAACACAGCCGGTCAATCAACGGGATCCGCAGGTAGCTACCCGACGTCAGAACCAACCCCGACAGTTGGAGGTGCTGGAAGTTCTACTACCAGTGGTGACACGTCCAATACTGAGACATCCACTGGTGGCATTATTATCGGCATTTCTACCATCATCTCAGACACGACTACCAGCAGGACATCCGGTCTCTCATCACCAACTGCCACTGCGGCTTCTGTTGGTGCAAGTAATACGTCTGGAACTGTTTCTCCATCACAGGGCTCGCTCTCATCATCAGCTGGTACTGGTGTGGGCACTGGCATCCTACCATCAGCTACAAGCACCCAGACCGGCAGTGACTCGCAGGCTGGAAGTTCTGTGGGCTCAAATACCGTCCAGATCTCTCCATCTGGCGGCAACACGTCCGAGACCCAAACTGAGCTCTCCAGCTCCGCTACAGTCCCTGGCGTAGTCGGTAGTCTCACTTCCGGTCTTGATTCAATACTGTCATCGACTGGCACAGGCGTATCTAGCACTCAGACCGCCGCAACCACTCTAGCTTCAGGCACAGGTGGCATCATCGGTTCAACCATCTCTGGGTCGGACACTGTATCTCCGACATCTTCACCTGCAACCGGCACAGAGAGCACAACTGGTGCAGTGAGTACTTCTGGTTCAGTGTCTACCTCAGCACCTTCATCTAGTTATGCCAGTACGCTCTCGGGTACACAAGCCTCCGATCAGACGACAAATACTGAAAGTCCCAGCCCGACAAGCACCGGTATTGAAAGCTCCAGCATATCCAGTACCGGTACTGAAGCCTCCAGTCCATCTAGCACAGGCACTGCAACCTCCAGTCCATCCAGTACGGGTACTGAAACCTCCAGCCCATCCAGCACGGGTACTGAAGCCTCCAGCCTGTCCAGCACGGGCACTGCAACCTCCAGTCCATCCAGCACAGATTCCGTTGGTTCGCTTCCTACTGGATCATCTACCCTTCTTTCCCCTACCAGCACTGGAGTACCCACTGAGTCCGAGAGCAATAATGGCACGGCTACTGAGACATCACTCAGCGTTCCAACTACAACCTCAGGCGTGAGTGGAATCTTGCCTACGCTGACCAACTCTGCTGGCTCACTTACTCTTTCCCTTTCTGGTACGGGAACCGGCCTGCTTCCTACCACTACGGATGCCTTAGGCAGCATCGTATCATCTGCAGCTTCTGAAGCATCAAGTGTGGCCTCTGTCTTGCAGTCGTCTGTCATTTCTAGTATCTCCGCTGGCCCAGCTTCTGCAACCGCATCAGGCGTAGCCAGTGCGACAAATGCCCTCTCCAGCTTTGCGTCCTCCCTCAGTTCTGAGTTCTCTAGCATTGCTGCTACTGCGACCAACTCAGGAGCTTCCGCTTCGCTGGGCTCAGCATTGACAAGTATTCTTTCCAACGCAGCATCATCAGTGATCCTTCCGTCTCTCACCTTGACAGAATCGTCCAACACTCCAAGCGCCACTGCAACTACAAAATCGTCTACCATCTTGTCTGGCACCGGATACACCAGTTTGACTTCTAGCACGATAACGGGCTCAGATGGTACAACTGTCATACCTGTTCCCCTGACCTCGAGCTCTGCTAGCCCTTCATACTCACTGAGCTCTTCAGGCACTACGGTCGTACCTGTACCAATCACAACCTCTTCAGGTAAGGGTTCAAGCAGCTCTGGCAGCACGAGCAGCCACGTGCCAGTCCCCCTCTCAACAGGTGTATCATCGACGCCGAGTTCCAGCAGTACCTTGAGCAGTACCACAACACAGTCCGATACTTCCTCCACTGGCACAAGCACAGGATCTGTGACTTCGGGGTCTGTGACTTCCAGCAGCACTACCACACAGTCCGATACTTCCTCCACTGGCACAAGCACGGGTTCTGTGACTTCGGGTTCTGTGACTTCCAGCGTTACTTCCAGTGTCACAGCCAGCAGTTCTTCAGGATCACAGTCTTCTGAGTCCTCCGTAGTGGAGACCTCTTCTGGATCGTCGATTTATGGGTCAACCGCATCGAGCAGTTCGTCGACAGTCAGTGGATCCTCCAGCACTACTGGTACTAGCACAGCCTCGGACACTGCATCTAGCCACACCAGCTTGACGAGCACCGCGAGTCGTACTGCAACATCAAGTCCAGCCAGCACAGAATCTTCAAAGTCAAGCTCCAAGACTGACACTACTACATCGGCTATCTCTGACACTGGACTACCAGCAAACTCGACGCAACCGGTGAGCTCCGTTTTCTCATACCAGCCATCACCTTCGACTGGCCAGTCAAGTCCAAGCACGGTACCTGCAGCTCCTTCGACCACATCATCTAGCACTTCGAAGGGGCCAGTTTCGATAGTACCTACAGGGAGTGACTCTGCAACTACCTTGAGCGTGCCAACAAGCTTCTCGTTCGCGCCGTCTCCAAGCAGTGACTCACTATCGCAGAGTAATATGCCTACGGCCACTGCATCGTCTACGGGAAGTAGCTTTCCTACATACATGCCTCGACTGATCCAGCCCCCTGGTGGAATGCCGAAGCAACCACCGAACATGACCCTCATCCAGATCGGATTTAACTATGGTCTCAACTATCCGTTCGTAGTTGCTCACAGCGACTCTACTGCTCAGATTTTCGCTTTCCTTCCAGAGGGAATCGCATATGGGCTGAACATCGGCAATGACAGCGTGGTTATGCACTCCCTCCAGCCATATGATACATCCGCCGAGCTGAATTACGTCACCACCTTGGCCAATGCCTATATTCCCAGTGATCTCGTCGACCAAATGCGGCTGGACCTCCATGCTCCGTATGGTGCGCTGTATGACAACCCCTCTGCTCCTGTCAAGACGCTGATGCAGATGATCAATCCCACGATCCCAATCCTTCCAGGATCAAATAAAGTCAACAGTGGTAGTAACACCAATGAAGACGAGAATCCATCTGCCTCCTCGACTGCCTCGGCAGGTGACGGTGCACCAATCGGCGGTGATTCAGGCAGCTCCCAGAAAGTTCGAAGCTCCTCCGTCGGTATAGGTGTTGGTGCTGTTGCCGGTGCGGCTCTGTACGGTGCAGCCATGATATATGTAGCTCGTCGCTACAGGAAGCGAAGACAGAACCACCAGCGTGCCAGTTCTAATCCAGGCGGCCCTGAGCCAGAAATGAGCCAGCGTTCTTCAGGCGGTGGCATGGGTGGCTACTTCATGTCAGGTGCAAATGCATCTGGTGATCGCTACTCTGGTGGTTCTAGAGGTCCGTCCGTGATCCCTAGCGGTGGTAGTGGTGGACGAGTGAGTCATCTGAGCGCTGGAGGCAGTAGTGGAAATGGTCGCAGCATAAGGGATCAAGGAATCAGCGCTCCTGTCATGTCTGAGAACAGTCTCGGCTGGAATTGACACCGCGATGCGACCATGCATGCCCGCCTATGAACGTTCTGTCACCATGTCGCTTGCTCTTTTCCTTCACCAGCATCTTGCGCCATGTAACTGCATACTGAATAGCATTTCCAATTTCGGCAATCTTCCCTCGCAGCAGGCTACGATTGAGGCATTTCGCCGTCGATCCTATCACTCAGCTACCGAATCGCGATTGCAACCTGTCTTTCCGCGTCATCCCTTTCAGCATAGCCGATTGTTCCTACCCCCCCTCTACATCGAAGGGACGGGCTGTACTCTTTCGATTTGAAAACCGGTAAAAATTGGACAACTTTTCGATTCTTTGGGAGAGCGATAGATCTGCCTCTCCATTGGGCTTGCGTCCGGTCGTCTGTTCAGACGCGGCACATGCTCAAGACATGTATATATTGCAAACGGACACGTGATACGTCGAGAAAATATATTTCTAGCATCCACTCACGAACTATCCATGTTTTTTGACTCTTACTAAGTCATATGTCTGAAAATGCATAGTCGTCTCGAACTCGCTCCCGCTTTCGAGATTGTTACTTTTATAGCGTACCATGTCGTCCGTCTATGCCCGTCTACGCCTGCTCTGCCCTTTTGAAGCTGCTGATTGAGGATGGGAAATGTCGTCACGAGGATGGCCAAAGTCATCATGATGCTGCCGCTGCTGGCCCAACCAAAAACGTATCAAAAGCAGGAAGAGCCCCCACAAAACCTAACACCAGCCATTTTTAATGCGCAACGTCTCAAATTTCCCCCCCATGATGTCCGCATCTGGCGCCTAGTAGTAGTCATGTATATGAAATTTTCACCCCAGCCAGGGTATCATCAGCCTCTACAGCTCAGTTGTCCATATTGCTATCCGTCTCATGCTGGCCGCGGTTCGGTGTGCCCGGGCGACAGCATGGTGATACACGCCTGGAGCTGCTGGGAGGCGCTCTTCAGCAGTTCCCATCTCGGCTGGCGGAAGCAGTCACGAAGCAGGAGCAGCAGACCCAGGCAGGCGTTGCGCTCCGTCTGAGTAGCGAGATCGTCGGGCGAGGCCAGGCCACCCATCCTCACCAGATAGTGCTGCATGTCGAAGATCTGTAGCTCGCGCGAGTCCAGTGGGTAGGTCGAGGGCCGCAATGGGCCGTCGAGCGCGTAGCCATAGCACCATACCGTCAGAGCGGCGAAGTACAGCACCCACGGCCGGTTGAGCAGGTAGTCGTCGCGCGCCGTGTATGTGAAGGCTGGAGACCTGAGCGGGTCGTGCCGTTTGTTCGTCGGGTCGTGATCCGGGATGAGCACCTCGCAGAGGAATCGCAAGGCGTAGAAGACGGCATCGCGCGCTCTCGCACTGGGCGCCCATTGCTCTTTCATCCTTCGCACGACTGAGGCTCGGTCGGCTTCGGTGATGATTCGGCCGAGGACCCTGTCAGCGCCGGCGAAGACCTGGCAGTCGATCATTTCTACGTGCATAGCCATGTGTGCAAGGCTGTGGAGGCACGTGCGCGACTCGAAGACGTTGTCCCTATGATCGATACTGCCACGATCACTGTTGCGAGGGTCGCACATCTGGACGCAGTGTTCGTTCTGCGCAAGACTCTCATCGAAATCCCGCCGCCAAACATCAAAAGCCCTAGTCAGAGAGGATCGCCACTTCATGTGATTTCCAAAGGTGTTACTCGCACCTAATGACGAAACTTGTAGGTCTCGCTGGTTCATCTGCCAGCTCACATTGAGCAATCCAGCCATGATGATGACCCTACCGAATATGTTGGTTCGCACCTTCTGACCATTCAATGTCTTCTTTAGGCCCTCAATGAAGGTTACCACTCTAAATCCGTTGGCAGAAAGGCTCGCTTCCATCCTACCGACTTCTTCACTGCTGGTAGCTGACCACAACGCCTCATCACAGGGGAGAGGCAGTTTCAGATCATGAGGTGACATCACAGCAGCGTGGCCGAAAAGAGTGGCATGGGTGGAATCAAGGATGAAGGCGGCAAATGCAGTTCTCCTTGTCGCCTCTGCGGTAATCCATCTATTCCAAAAGGCATCCGGGGTATTCTGTCCGCTCGTGTTGATGCTTCCGTCCGGTCCTGGTGGTGTTCGTGTAGGGTCGTCTTCCTCTTGGCGCGCTTCTAAACTCCTACCGATCAGACTTGATCCTCTCCTCATGACGAGAAGTGTAGTGGCATGATGAACATGCGCCCTCTCATGCAATGCAACGGTGCTGTACATTTTCTCAAACATTTCTAGTAATAACATGGTTTGAAAGGTCCAGAGCTTGGCGGTAGGCCGGAAGTCAGCTTCTCTGAATACTTCCCATCTAACATGATAGGCCAAAAAGAATGACAGCTCGGCGCAGCTTTCTGTGAGTTCAAAGGAATGACTTCTCTCGAGACAGACGGCGCCGAGGCACATCATTGCTAATAGCAGAAGTTCCGGGCAGGTTTCTGGATTGAAGGTTGGACGATGAAGTATAGGCATTTGCTGGTGTATGTGAACCCAGAAACTGCTCAAGTAGGTCCTCAGCATGTGTAGGCTGAGGGCATGACTGGACGCCTCAATATCGCCAGCGAGAATCTCGTCCTTCGATTTCCGATCTGGCATACGGTCTACATCGTGGAAGCGATTGCGAATCAAGTCGAGCAGTCGTTGTCGTTTTCTCTCGGTCAAGACGCTCTCACGCATGTTTGGGTCAAGACCGTTTGTGTAGGTCGCAGGCCAAGGGCCGAAGGATTGGCCATCACCGGAACCGTTTGTTTCAGAACGCTGGGTCACCGGCTCAAATTGTCGTGCGGACTCGAAAAAGCTGTAGCCTGAAGGAGGAGAAGGATCGATGTGTTCGGCGCCGTTGGGCTGAAAGTTGAAGAGCTGGGCGAAGAAGTCATCGCTCATGGCCCCATGAGGCGACCGATTCAGCCCATCACTTCCAAAGACTGGCATAGTGTATCCAGTGGCCACGTGGTCGAAATTATGGAAGTCGTAGGCGCCATTGTGAGTAGCAGACGGTGCGGAAGCCGATTCTGTGAGAGACATGGGTGGTGTGGTCATGGACATCTGCCCAGCTCCATTGGCCAAACCGGATTCTTGCGAATAGCCATAGTGATGTAGTGGAGGATGGTTCACGTATTGGGTCGGTGGTGGCGGCGGGCGAAAGTCATGATGATCTGCTGGACGAGGCTGGTACGAGGGGGTGTACGCACCACTGGTAGAGCCGGAGGTAGACGCTGGTGGCGGTTGCATTGCACCGCCGACTGCGGAAGATTGAACTTGGGCCAAACTACCATGAGATAGGGACCTGCCACTATACATGGTATCAAGGCTGAACCTTCGATCGGATGTAGAGGGATTGGGCTTCTGCATCATCATCATGATCGAAGATTGTTCGCCGGCTGACGATGCTTGCCCATAGGTACTGTAATGTGTTGCTAGTGGCATAGATTGGTCATAGGACACGCTGCTGGTCTCAGAGGCCGCAGTTGAGACCTGTGGCATTCTATCGGCGTCGTATGTAGGTCTATCTGAGCCAGATTGCAGTGTCGCATCTCTCGACGGTGATTGAATGACTGCATCGGTGGTCATTGGCCGAGGGTATTGCGCTTCGCTCCCAATTGGCGAGGTCAAGAAGGCACTTTGCCCGTTGGACAAGGTGTCGGTGGAGGTGTTGGAGAAGCTCTTGCTTCGTTGGCCAATTAGAAATGTATCTTTACGTTGCAAATGGGAACCTTTTGCAGTATGGCGTTCTCGATGTCTGGTACACAAGTCGGCTCTGACGAAATTGCGGTCACAATCGGGAAAATCACAGCGGTAGATCTGTTTAGGAGCATCTAGAGGGAGTCAGATCTGAAGGACGAGGAGGACAATTATAGCCAAACACTTGTTGGCCTACATGCAAGGTACGTACGGTTCAATTGGTGTCGATGGAGATGCTCTGCCCTGCTATAACTCTTGCCACAATCTGGCTGGGGACAAGGGTATTTCTTTTCCAAATTTTTGATGATCCTCCTTTTCTTCTTCGGCTTGTCTCCTTCAAGATCGTCGAGTTCATGCTCGGCATCCACATCGTCACTCTTGTGGGTATTACCGTCATCGTCGTCTTGGGCTGCGGCAGCGGCGGCAGCAGCAGCAGCACCGACATCCAGATCGACTAACATAGTCTTAGAGAGAGAGTCTCGAGAGTCGCGAGGCTCGGACGGGTATACGAAGGCGCAATCTCGAAGGATTACCGGTCGTGATTGGTCGACAGACGGCGAAGCCAGTTACATCTCACAGGTGACAGGTCCCTCATCAGTGCTCGGCAGGTCCTCGACCCGGGTGTTTGCGATGATGGCGCAAATGGAACGTCAAGTGTCATGGGCGAGCCTATCAGTACGGTAGGGGCGAGCGTATTGGAGTTGCAGGCCAGCAAAGGGGACTGAAGAGGGGACGATGCGCTACGCTGCGCTGCAGTGTTGAAAGTCCGGATGAGATAAGTGGTGGTATATCTCTCAAAAGAGGCTTACCCAAGCGGCGCACAGCGACGGTGAGGATGGGAGGGGCAGGCAGAGTAGTGGTAAGGCGACAACTCGAGAAGTGAAGTGACTGGACAAGACGTATAAAGAAAGTGGTGGGTAGGCAAAGTAGGAAAGCAGACATGGGTGTGGTATGGGTATTGGCAGTCGATGATGGTGGTGGTGGTGGTGGTAGTGGTGCAAGTCCGTCAGTGTATGTAGTGTAGAGCAGTCCACGGGTAGCATTGTAGCTGCTGCTGCTGCTGCATCATCATCGTCTGGCTATCCCCTTCACACATTCACCGGCCTACCTAGATGTGGGCAATACAAACACCGGTAAATTCTACAAGCTATTTCCAAGGGATGCGTTCGTAGTATCGAAAGGGCTCTTTCTCGTGCTTCCAACCCTCCTCACGCAAGCAAATGAATGTAAATGACTCGCTAGATGAAGAGGCAGCACGACCGCGGTCGCAAACGGTCAGCAGAAGAACTAGGGCTTACCACTCCTTCAGGCAAGGTGCGTACAGGAGCACCCAGTGCACACACGACCGGTACACAGGCATACCTACATACATACCTATACGCAAAGACGTGGTCGATGCCTCATGCAGTCTTGGGGTCAGCTGCCATCTTTGAGATTCCAACCGTCGATGGGTTGACTGACCTGACTGACGAATTGATCGAAGGAAGCGATCGTCTGCACCTTCGCCAGCCACTGCGCTCCCCCCTGGAAAAGGCCAGAACCAGCATAGGCGTACGATATGTTGGTCAAGGGCAATCAATGACGGCCAGCAGTAGACGAGATCAATCTCCGTTACCCTCCCCATCGATCAATTGAACCGCTGAGCCGCTGCTGAACCGCTCGGCAGGCGTCGGCCTTTCCGCTGCGAGGTTCCGCATGCCTAGGTAATTATGCAGCACTGCAAGTGGAAGGCGTCCAATCCATCTGCATACATACATGCATACATACGTGCATACGTGCATACACACCCATACAAGCATGCCTATCCACATATGGATTGGCAGGGATGATACGCAATACGGTAACCCAAGGCGTCCACGCTTGCCTGGGAAGAATTCCCGTCGAAGACGAAGGGGACGACTTTAATGGATGAGAATGCAAGCAAAGCAGAGCAGGACAGGGCAGAGAGGGCACAGTGAGTGAAGATGGGACCGGGAAGCCCAGACCCATCCAATGGAATCGAGTTCAGTCCCCGTCACAGTCTCTGTCCAATTCAAACCACTGCCGACGCCGAGGCCCGGGCCAAAGGCGAGCTCCGATATGCTCAGCCGAGGGGGGCGGGCGGGTAGTGGCAAGGGCCAGCGAGAAGAGAAGGAATTCGAGAACGAGGGCAAGGGTCGATAGCGAGAGAATGAGGCAAACCTATACAGAGGCAAGAAATAGACCGGAGACTTGGAGGTTTGCACTCTCCATTGCTCTTCCCATGGATACGATGCCTAGTGATGTGTTTCCTTGCTGCACGGCTGACCAGGAACATACAAGGTGTTTGTGCTGTCCCCCCCAATCCTGTCTGTCGCTCTGCAGATGACAGGCTTAGAGACAGAGAGATAGACGGATGGGAAAGCGTCATCTGCCTACAAGTCGTACTTACTATTTATGAGCTGTTCGCCTCCCAAAGTGGTTTCGAAAAAATAAAAGGTTGCATCGCCGATTTCCTCTGTGGCTTGGATGTGTCTGATGGCGACATGCGGATGAGGTCGAGCACGTCGGCGACACTGAGCTGTGATGGGCTTCTTTACGTGAGGGCACGGGTGAGAGGGAATGCAGCGGGCCATTGCACTGCACTGCATTGCATTGCATTGCATTGCGTTTTGTGGTGCAGTGATGAGCTCTGCACTACCCTAAGTCTGGAGAAGGCGCAACGAACCGCACCGAAGCGAGTTGTGTCGAGGTGTGTTCGGGTCAGAGACCAGATACACCCCAACACCCGCAGACACAGACACATAGAGAGATACACACGAGTGTCGACCGTCTTTGTGTTGCAGTTTAAGGTTCGCAGCGCACGAGAACAGATCTGCTCCACTCCACTCCAAACCGCATCGGCCCAGCTCAATCCCTGTCCATCTTTCACCCTCCAGATTGAAGATGCATGCCGAGGAGGAAATAGCCAGGCTGGAGGCGCTCGCTCCATCGAAGCTGAGGTGGGTAAAGGCAAGAGAGGTATGAGCGTCTGCTTGCTACACACTGCACCAGTCACCAGTCATGCTGTCGAGGATGCTGCCCTGCCAGCTGTTGTACGACACGAGCAGGGTCTCACACCGGACCAGCACAACACTCTGGCAGCGCCAAACGGTCCTACTTACAGTACCTTCTGCAAGTAATTCACGCTGCGCGTAGGTGGTAGTTGTGGGCCGAACCAATCTATTCGCACGATCCCTGTGCTTTTCGGGTTGTTCTTGTTTATTAGTTAGGTTTGACCATACACCTCACACGTTCAAGACTCCTCGCCCCAGTCACCCCTTCCCACTGCAAGCCCCGCCAGCATTCCAATCCTTCAATTCGCCGGGTCGCGAAATGGAGCTGCAGGCCGATGCAACCGAAATGCACAATTCTCGGTAAGCCGAGGGTTGGATTCTCTCAGACAGATACACCCCTCGCCTAGACATGGGAAGGAGAGCTGGTCGCTTGTAGGGCAATGGAGATCTTCGTATCTGATGCCGTAGGTATGTATATTTGTATGATCACTGCTGCATCTCTAAAAGGGAAAAGCACACTACGAAGCCGGCCATATCACTATATGTTCTGGATCACCTCACCGGCCCAAGCCTACAAGCGGGCTGCTTCTTCCATCGAAGTAGCCCTCATTACCATCGTCCATACTCTCGTCGCCTGGCTCAACCATGCTCAGTGGGCTTTGAGCAATCTTGGGCCTGCTCTTGAATACACTGTCGTAGTCAGCATCCGCTGTAAAGAGCTTTTCCCTCGGTGTGATGTCTCTCCTGGGCAGCGGGTCGATAGTTGGCGCGAGGCCATCGAGTGACGGCAGTCTGTCCATCTCGTCGCCCTGCACCCATGAGTTCCTGAAAGATGACCGTCGCTTCTTGAGAGGTGTCTCGAATTGATTCACAGGGAAGATGCTGGTTCTACTGCGCGTGTGTCGGATACGAGGATTGGCACTTTTGAAGTGGTCCCTGCCGTGACCTCCATCATCAAACTCCAGCGTAGGTGCCTCGAAAATCGACTGTCGCGTGCGTTCTAATAATGATGGTTGTTCACTAGAGTCTGCCTCTGTGATGAGGGGATCGGTGGCCGGTAAGTTCGTACTGATATCCGTTGTCACATTCCCCTGACTGCTCCCTTGGTGGTCCTCCATCTGGGCGAACGCCATCGATTGGCGTGTACGCTGAGCAAGAGACGAGGGCACTGCATTTCTAGCAGGATCATTGTCCTTGCTCTCCAAGGACATGCGCTCTAGATCTTCCACAATAGAATTATAAAGCCCCACGGCTGAATCTGATGGCTCGTGAAGGACAGGCCGAGCACTGCCCCGACGTTTGGCTTTCGAGAAATTGATAGTGTCGTCGGCTTGGACTACTGGCAACACCGATCCTGTCAGTGCTGGCTCATGTGGTTGCTGTCGCTTCAAAGGCGAGAATATCTCAGACTTCAGTGGTATTGGAGCTGTCTGTTTTTCAATGCGGGTAGGCTGGTAACTGCGCGATGTATTGCGTCGTGCCAGAGTCGGCCTTGCTGCGGGAAATGGTGGGCTTCGAGATTGGCTTGACCGACGAAGTGACGAGTCAAGGCTTGAATCCTCTCGTGTGGGCTCAGTTTCGAGACTGCTGTTGAAATTAGAGGACACAACTGTCCGTCTTCTTGAGATTCGTCGTGAACTGGCCTGCTGCGCGGTCCCTTCATCGGGACTCGTCCCGGCGGCGGTTTTTCGCCTTAGGTCCTCACGCATGGTTGCAAGGATTTCCTCATACCTACCGCTGACACGGGTTTGGATATCCTTGACTACCACCGGCGCAGATACATGTTGCTCGGCAGATCGAATAGTCAATCGCCTGTGTAGGTTGAAGCTTACTTGCTGACCACGTGATTTTGTCGATGGCGATCTCGGCGGTGATTTTGGCAACTGTGATATTTGTATCTCATCATGCCATTCCTTCCATTTGCGAAGCCGGTCGTTTTGCTCCTCAGCTCTCGCCTGAAGGTTGGCAAACGTCCCTTCTACAGCATTGGCTCCAGAGTCCAGTTTATTCAATTCGTTGCTGATCCATACATCATCGAAATCCTTTTGCAGGAGAGAGTCCTGACTGAGTGTCTCGTCTCCCATCAATACCGAGTCTCTCAGACGGCTACTACCTGGCCATTGTCTCTCGATATCCTTGCTCACAGGATCGAGTCGTTTCAGTTCCTCATCGATATTTCTTGCTCCAGCAATCCGGCTAGCCTCTTCCTCTCGATGCTGTAGATCTGCTTCCTTCTCTGCAAAAGCTATCGATAGCCGTGCAAAAGACTTCCGCTTCCTATCCTTCTCTTTCAACACATTCGTGAGAGCAGCCTTGTGCGCGATAGCCAATGGCAGCAAGCTCTCCCGTTCCGTCTTTTTCAATGTGGGCGCTGATCCAATGTTCTGAGCGATTGGCCTGGGTATGCTAGATTTCCGTCTATGCCGACCGAGATTGGCTCGCCGCTCCAAGGTGACCTTCCGCAATACAGTAGCAGAAAACGACAGGCATAGCTCGAGGAACTTCTCGCCCGAGCAATCATCCAACATAGTTTTCCTGATCACCACTTCCCTCCCCAGCACCCCATTCTTCTTCAATAGATCCATGCAGCGGTAGAGAGCAGCACGAAGGTTTACAGACTGCAATAGCTCTAGCGGTGGGAAGAAAGGCTGCAGCTTGTCGGCGGTGAGGGACGCATCATGGAGACGGAAAAGATGGTACAAAGACCACTCAGAGCATCTAATCCTAGCTTTGGCATCTCCATTGGCGGTGAAGGTCGCGACAGTGGCAGATGGCCAATCTGAAAGCAGGTCAAGATTAAGCAACCGCAAGTTCGTCAGGAACAGCGCAGCGGTGGAGGAGCTCTGGGGTCTAGCGGTGGCATTGACATTGACATTGGCGTTGGCAAGATTTGTCCTCGACGAGGCAGCTCGTTTGTGGTTCGTCCTGGTGCCAACGGAGCCTGCCACGCTGCCAGACCTGGTCAAGGTGGAGGTGGCCATGCTGTCGCTGGTGGGGTTTACGATGACGAGGGTGGATTTGGAGGAGGTGGTGATTGTGTAGACGTCGTGAAACAGGTCACGATAGCTAGGCAAGCAAGCCGTCCCCCCTCTCTAGGCGCAAGAATCGGAGAACGACTGTGGAAGTCAGCAGTGCGATCTCCCCTCGTCGTTGCACACCGGTAGCCTCCTTTGGAGGTTCATATGGTGAGCCGTCCGGGACGAGGCAGTGATGGTTTCCCCTATGCGATGCAGTAGCCGGGCTATAGCGACATCATGGCAGCTGCAGGAGATGCAGTAGCCCGCACAACCAAGAGTGGAGGGACGAGGCGGGCGGGTGAAGTGGTGGAAAGGAAAGGGAAGGAGGATTGACGAGGTGTTCTAGCACGATATGGATGGGGATCACACCGACAGCAGAGGATGGAAAGACATGATTATGCGCTGTATGAATGTAGGTAGGTAGTATTGCGAAGGCATGCAACACCCGACACAGGCACCGTCCAATGTCCAATGCGCCCTACGGAGGTAGCACAGCGCAGCTACACTGCACACACAGCACAGTACAGCACAACACAGCACATCACAGCACATCACAGCACAGCACAGTTCACGATAGCGAAGCTGAAACATCCGCGCGTGGTGCCGTCTCACAGCGGCCAGATCTTGGACATTCAAAACACCAGCGATTCAGGGCTCGTATCCGTATTGGGATATGGTGACCGCGCGGCACGGTCCGGACAGCTGGACTATGGTGGGTTGATGTTGTTCGTTCATTTGGATGTCGTTCCTATGGATTCCCGTCTCTTTTATATCCAATATGACACTATCGTCTTGTAGTCTGCGCGCTTTTTGCATGGATTCAGCTGTGTCTTTTGCTTTCCAGATCACGGTGTAGCTGTCGCTTCGCGCATAGACGGCGCAGATTTCATCTGTGTTCCAGCGATGCAGCGCCAGGTTACCGGTTTAATGACTACAATCCTGACCGTTACGGAGGGAACCGTAGTCATGGCTTGCGATCCATTGGCGGTTTTGCGCATCGTCTCACCAACACAACATGTCTGTGGTCAGCGTCATCGATATTTCCCGATGTGGCAGGTGAATATAGGAAGGGATCATTTGCTTGTTCTAAATGCAGGTATGATACCTACCTACTCATGCCACACTGTTGTTGTCTCACAATTTTGATTTAATATTCCCAAAGGTGCCAGGTACGATTACCCCATGCGGATCTACCCGCTAGAACCCAAAACAGCCTGCCGGGGTCCCACATGCAAGTTTGTGGTGGGCTTGATGTCTATCTGTCTGTCTGCATGCCTGTATTTGCTTTACTCACATACATACAGACAGTCAGGCAGGTGCGCAGACAATTGAACCGGTGCAGTCAATACTTGCGAAAGCTGCAGCAAACAAAGGGAGGACCAGTTAAATCCCCACGCCCTCGTAGCCGTCCTTCATTCCACTTTTCTGCACACAGCCTTTCACTTTGCAACATGGCACCAGGACTCGCGCAAGATGCGCTACAAACCATCAACGACACCAGTAAGTGTCCATTGTAGAGACCTCATCCTGTGAACAATCGCACAGAATACTGACCGTTTCACAGCGTCCAAGCCTGGCGTGCTCACAGCATCACAAACCGACGGCCAATGGACCACAGAGACTGGTGTGTGACGTGTCCGGTCCATGGCCTGCACACCACAGGACGTTGTTTTGGAGGTTGTGATGACTGACCATAAGCTCGCTTTCTTACAGTTCTAAACACCCTCCCGCATAAGCCGCAGCCAGGATCGAGCACGCCGATTCCCTTCTTTCACCTACTGGAAAGACTGAAAACGACAAAGCGAGAGGGATGGAGACGGTTTGGGATCGAGCATGGAGAATCAATCTCTGATCACATGTACCGCATGTCGATCATCACCATGCTCTGTCCTCCTCAGCTTTCCAGCAAGCTCGACCTAGGGCGGTGCACAAGGATGGCACTGATCCATGACATGGCTGAGGCGCTGGTCGGGGACATCACACCTGTAGATGGGGTTGCGAAGGAGGAGAAGTCGCGAAGGGAGGCCACGACGATGGACTTCCTGACCGACGGCCTTCTCGGTGGAGTGTACGGTGGAGCGACAGGTCAGCAGATCAGGGAGGTCTGGCAAGAGTACGAGGATTCGGAAACGCTGGAGTCCAAGTTCGTACACGACGTGGATAAGGTGGAACTACTGCTACAGATGCTGGAGTACGAGCGGGCGAACAAGGGAGAATTGGACCTGGGTGAGTTCACCCGGGTGGCTCGCAAAGTCGTACTTCCGGAAGTCCAAGAGTGGGCTGCACAGCTGCTGGAGGATCGTAAGAAGTACTGGAATGGACTTGGTAGAGAGCCAAGCGGTGTGCAGGACATCGGCGAAGAGCGTCGGCGGCAACAGGATGAATATTACGGCTCTGGCGCGACAGGCAACCATTCCTGATCATGGGGATCTCACTCTGAAAGCAGTCAGATGGAGCGTAGAGCGACACGACCGCAATGACGACGACCACGACGACGAAGATCCAACACGACAGACATTGCAGATTACACATTGCATTGGTTTGAAGCATGGCAACGACGAGGACGAGCATGGCGTTTGGCAAGTGATGACGAGGTATAGATAGGTGGCCTCTCGATTCGAGACGGGGAGGTTAGTTGAATGCATGCATGCACAGCAGTAGATATTGCAAACCAACGAAGTCCAAGTACGTGCTGATACTTCAATACCTGGAGTCGCGAGACTGAAATGGGTCGAGACGGGAAGCGAGTGACTGATGAGATGGAAAGTCGTAGCTGGGGAGCGACAGGTACCTGGAGAAGGCTGTAGGTTCGCCTCTGGCCTACCCCACGGACGAGCAGCACTATTTGCCCCCCGCGCTCTTGTCGTAGAACGGGAGCGCGTGAACAGGGATGCTGAGTTCGTGAGGTGGTTTGATGTCCGGATGTACACGATGCTAGTAGAAAGCCATCCATCGTAAAACGATTGGGGACATGCTGCAGGACGTGAAAAGCGGCGATCGGCAGGGGAGGGCCTGGTTGGTATCGTGTGTGTGCGTGTACTGCTCATCGCTCGTGGATGACAGTCGGCTTACTGTGAGCTCGAGCGGGCCTGTCCAACCAGTAGCAATATAGGTAGGTATCATGCAGCGCCGCGCACATGAATGACGTTGGGAAGAGGGATGGTGGTGATGAAGCTCTGTGTCGGTTGGGATGTCAAACAGACTGCAGGATCCAGATCCCACAGGCAGACAAGGGCATGTGGGATGCAGAGCGTTCAATGCGGTCGTCGCTTGTCTTGGACGATTGCTCGATCGATTGAATGGATTGAATGGATTGAATTGATGATGAATGGATTGAATGGATGAATTGATGATGAATGGATGGATGGATGGATGGATGGATGGATGATCCCTCCCATCCATCGCCATCTATCCTGCTTGCATTGGCGGGTGAAGTGCGGCAGTACAGCAGGATCCCAATGTGTAGCGCACAGGTCTGGAGGCGGGATCGTTGGGATGTACAGTACTGTGTCGTCTGTACTGCGATGCAGTCACTATGAGCAGACTACGCAACCGCAACGGCTCTGCGAAGACTGCATACGCTGGATTTACAGTACCCGACTGTAGTACCAGCGCTCACAGTATACATTCAACGGGTGGCAGTACCTCCTACGTAGAGACGGAGACGGTAGTTGGAAAATGCCATGGCCTCGGCTGGACCAGGCTGGCCTACGAACGGACCGCCCAAGGGCGAAGGATGTGGCGAAAGCAGGGAAGTCCAGGCGACCGACCGTCTTGTCTCTTCTTCCCTTTTCCATCCACGACTGTTTGCAGCAGATTCAAGCCAGGTGAATACGCCTGAGTATGGCGGGAGAGGCTGGTAGTCCTATCAACGTCCGATGATTGGCGGTTGTGAGAGTCTGGCAGATGGGCACATCGTCCATCTACCTCCTACGTAGTGCGCTAAAGACATGCAATCGCACATACTGTATGTACCTATGCAATGCAGGTAAGGTAAAGTAGGTACTGTACAGCGAGGGAATGCGGGGACGGACGGAGGAGAAACGCCCCAACAATTCCGATGTTCAGGCTAAGAATCTTCAACGGGCTCCGGCACAGCATGACCGGATGTACTACACGCTGCAGCTTTTCCTTCGATGTCGCTTGCACAGGGGACCGACAGATCTACCGCCACATACGGCCGAAAGAATCAAACATGTCGAGGTGTGGAGGGAGGTGAAGGGAGTGTTTGAACTCTCAGCTTAGCGTAAGGCAACAGGAATTGATGGATGAAGCGAATACTATGGAGAAGCGATGGCAGATGCAGCAGACGCACAAGTCGAAATGGTACGATTTCCATCTGCTTCCCACCGAGACGATAAGATTTGGCTAGTGGGTGGGAAGCAACAATGCAGTAGACCGTGCAGCCAAGCAGAGTAGTGCAGTGTACGTAGAGCAAAGTAGAGTAAAGTAGGGTAAAGTAGAGTAAACCATCGCTCACTCCTCACACGCTGTGCAGCCGCGTTGAGCTGCAGCGGCATCTAACCCTTACCCTACCCTGCCTGTCCCTGCCTTACCCTTACTGTGCCCTGCCTTACCCGCCATTCGCCACCCTCCACCACTGCGACAAAGCCAAAGCGCTGGCTGCGGTGGCTTTCGGTACTGTAGCTACTCTCTGCTACTCTCTGCTACTCTCTGCTACTCTCACACTTGCCTCACCTACATATATCGTCCCCATTCTTCTTGTTCGTCTTCTTCCTTCTTCCTTTCCTACGCCTACCTTCAATCCGCCTATCCTCCCAATCTTCCCCACTAGCCACTTCGGCTTCCGATCTGGCACACCTTCGTTCGGTTTGGGTGTGACTTCCACTGCTGCTTTGCATAGCCCTAGTGCTGCTCTGAAATCCTCATCCGATTGCTTCACCTGTCGCTTACTCCAACTTCTTCACGGGAAAGCCTTCAAAAAGCTTGTCCTCGCCATCTTCCGATCCTCTTCCATCCGCGCTCGTCCCACGAAGACTCCTGATTCGCCATCATGTCTTCCGCCGCCGCTGCTCCCGTCGCTCCCCAGGCCTCTACCGCCCAGGCCACCAAGAAGCCTCACATCACCGAGACTCCATTGACGAAGAAGAATTGGTACAAGCACGTCAACTGGCTCAATGTCACCTTCATCATCGGCGTGCCCCTCGCCGGTGTCATCAGCGCCTTCTGGACGCCTCTCCAGTTGAAGACTGCCGTCTGGGCCATCGCCTACTACTTCGCCACCGGTCTCGGTATCACAGCTGGATACCACAGATTATGGGCTCACACCTCATATTCCGCTACCCTTCCCCTGAGAATCTTCCTCGCTGCCGTTGGCGGTGGTGCTGTCGAGGGTTCTGCTAGATGGTGGGCTCGTGACCACAGGGCTCACCACCGTTACACCGATACCGACAAGGATCCCTACAGCGTCCGCAAGGGTCTCCTCTACTCTCACCTTGGCTGGATGGTCATGAAGCAGAACCCAAAGCGTATCGGCCGTACCGACATCTCTGACCTGAACGACGATCCCGTCGTCGTCTGGCAGCACAAGAACTACATCAAGGTCGTCATCTTCATGGGTCTCATCTTCCCAACCCTTGTTGCTGGTCTTGGCTGGGGTGACTGGCGTGGTGGCTTCATCTACGCCGGTATCCTTCGTATCTTCTTCGTCCAGCAGGCCACCTTCTGCGTCAACTCTCTAGCTCACTGGCTCGGTGACCAGCCATTCGACGACCGCAACAGCCCTCGCGACCACGTCATCACTGCCCTCGTTACTCTCGGTGAGGGTTACCACAACTTCCACCACGAGTTCCCATCCGACTACCGCAACGCTATCGAGTGGCACCAGTACGACCCAACCAAGTGGTCTATCTGGCTCTGGAAGCAGCTTGGCTTGGCGTACGACCTCAAGCAGTTCCGCTCCAACGAGATCGAGAAGGGTCGTGTCCAGCAGATGCAGAAGAAGCTTGATCAGAAGCGTGCCAAGCTTGACTGGGGTATCCCTCTCGAGCAACTGCCAGTCATGGAGTGGGACGACTACGTCGAGCAGGCCAAGAACGGCCGTGGCCTCATCGCTGTTGCTGGTGTCGTCCACGACGTCACTGACTTCATCAATGACCACCCTGGTGGTAAGGCCATGATCCGCAGCGGTCTCGGCAAGGACGCCACTGCCATGTTCAATGGTGGTGTCTACTACCACAGCAACGCTGCCCACAACCTTCTCTCCACCATGAGGATAGGTGTTATCCGTGGCGGTATGGAGGTTGAGATCTGGAAGCGCTCACACCAGGAGGGCAAGGACTCGATGGTCGCCAAGGATTCCGCCGGTCAGCCGATCGTGCGCGCAGGTCTCCAGGTGACCAAGGTCTACGACCCACCTACCAGCGCTGGCGCTGCGTAGATGATATCCCATCTCAGCATATGCCTAGAAGATCGATTGACGTTGTAATGGGTGCATACCTGTGTTTTAGTGACGAAGGAAAACTTTGCGTTCAGCGGCTTGCTATCTTGAACCACGAGTGAGGGAGAGGATGGTCAGCATGACCTGACAGGAGTGAGGATAGAGAATGTACAACTGATTGGAAGCTGGCGTTTGAGAATCAAGAGGGTTCGAGTTTACCATTCGCTGTCTATAGACCATCATCGACCTCTCTACGACTTTTCCCTCAAAAGGGTATTATGAATTTACATCTACTACAATGCCACTCCTGCCAAGAACTCTCGCTTTCAAGTTCTGCAGTAGATATATCTCCAGTTCTGCAGTAGATAAGTCTCCAGTCACCGAGTCTGACTAGATCGACATGGATTGTGGCAGTCTTCACAAATGCTCAGTTTTGCAGGTTCACCGGATTCAGCCCACTCCCAGCATCTCTTGTGCCATGGTAGCAAATACTGGCGATGCACAACAAACGGGACATTCTTCATCCAATGAGTGGATCAATGTGTAACTTGCAAATGAAAAGAATGGGAACCTACCTTCCGAGTCCTCAGGTAGGTACCTCTCATGCACCTCAATCCCGAGACACGGGTCCCGTCTGGCGTACCTGCGTCGAACCAGTACCAAAGCCTGGGTTTTGGGATTCTAGGTGTGTTCGGAAAGAATGTTCTAGGGGGAAATGAGAAAGAGTTTAGGTACTGTAGAATGTAGAAGTTCATTGTAGTTTACTATTCCCCTATTTTATTATTAAACAATACATTTGTCCTGACTCACAACCACAGCTGCCGAGACTGGGTTCGGTATTGGATCTGCTTGCCGGTAAAGCGGTGATTGAACATGTTGCGAACAGTGGCTGTGTGCATGCGGTCGGTATTGTAGGTAATACAGTACCTACCTACCTAGGTAGTCTTTCTGCGTGACGAATCCAATTACCTACCTCCTACGTCCGTCCACAAAAGCACCTACCTAACCGGATGACAGTCACCACAGCGGACACCCTACGTGGCTACCTACCTAGCATTGACGTTGACGTCGATGTCGACTTCCGTAGCTGACGATCGAGGCGAGGCGAGCTGCTTGCCGACAGTCCGTCGTGGCCTCCAGTCGACGCACCGGCCTGACCATTGCTTCTCGAATTGCCGGACTTCACCCCCCTTATTCAACCGAGCTACACCACGCACAATGGTAGTAGGTCGAACAGGTTAGGTATAGGGCTGTTTGCTGTGTGAGTAGTAAGTGCCCGGCCAGTTCCCACCCGGATGGAATTGCGAAGCAGATCACTTCTCTAGGCTCTAGGGCAGAAAGCAGACGCGATCGGATCCGGCCTCGTCGTCGGTGCGCCATAAACGGGAGTTGGGGGGGCCAAAATTCTGTAGTCGGTGGCCCGAACTCCATGCTATCGATGATTACACCGGTTTGCTGTGATCGTCATCGCCTCGGCCACGACTAGCGACGGAACCGCTACGCCCGCCGTCTCGTCTTGTCTTTCACTCACGCCTGCCACAAGCTTGACACGCACGGATCGGCGTTGCGTTTCAGAGCATTGGAAAGTCGCGCGCGCGGCCTCATCGACCCAAGTGGGCGCACTTTCGCTGTTAGCGCTTCGGGGAAGGGGGGGAAAAGAGGTCGCCTGGCGCACAAACGCAGTCGCCGTCACAGACGGAAACACAGTCACAGTCAGTCAATGGCATTGGCATTGGCATTGGCACTGGCACTGGCACTGGTAATGGCACAGACGCCAAAAAAGCACGTCCGCTCTTCATCATCGTGCTCACGCTCGAGCTCATGCCCATACTCACGCCCATGCCCATGCCCATGCCCGTGTCTCCACGCTCGCTGCTTATCCCACGTTGCGAAATGTCTGTCCCCAGTTCATCGAAATGCTGTTTCTTTCCTTTTTGGGGTTTGTTTTCTGCTCAGGCAACGTGAACAACGCTGTCTCGCCATCATGTCTGGCGAGATCGTTTCCACACCTCCCATTTCCATCCCATCCCATACCAAGCACTATTCGACACGGTTTGAGAGCACGTCTGTTCTGACCTCGCTCCCCCTTTACCCACCCTGGCAGTGCTCGAGTATGATTCTTTCTCACAACTATAATGACAGCTGTGATGGTAAACTAGAGCCGGAGACACCGATGTGATCAATGAGACTACACACTCACGTGCCTTGCTCTTACAGGGATGATGTTGTGAAACAGTGATGAATGTTTGTGATCCAAAGCTACTGGCTGTGATATCATACAGAGTCCTGCCTCCCGCTCTTTGCCGATTACCAAGCGCCGGTGGCAGCTGTGATGGGCAAAGTGAATGGCATGCTTGATGCGTTGACAAAAGAAAAGTCAATCAAATCACCAGGTGGTGGTGGTGCAAATCGGCCGTCTATTCACTTCCAAAACGCCCTCCCTGTGATTTTTTCAATGCTCCAATATCAGAGCAAAAGTCTCTCCATAGCGCCCCAGGTAATGTCGTGTCGTGTCGTCGTCAGTATCAAATGAGAAATTGGTATCTATAAGTGTTGAGGTTGGTAACAGAGTCGGTTGGTTGTAGATGAATTTTTGTTTTGGTGCCGTCAAGTCTGAGGTGTTGCGTTTGAGCTTCAGGGTGCTCCAAAGAAGCCAGCACGCTGTCGTAGATGTTAGCAAGTGACTCAAGACAAAGTTTGACCAGGCGGCAAACATACCAGGCATGTCTCACAAGCGTCTCCGGAAGCACCTCCCATAACCCAGCCATGACAGTTGCGAGCAGCGAAATAGTAGCAACGATGGCAACTCAGCTCCTGTGCGGGTTCTGAAGGCTCTTGCGGTAACGGCTTTTCCACCGTCGAAGGCGGTATTGGCTGTTTGCGACTCGGCGAGACCGAGGGTTGCAACATGTCTGTCGACATGGTCCGTGACATGGGTCGGAATCCAGACGACTGTAGGTTGACTTTGTTTGGGGACACGACGATGGGCTGGATCTCCAACACCTCTTGCGGTTCCCCACGACGGCGTGTCCTCGACTTCTTCAGCAACGATCGGAAGGAGAACTTGTTGCTGAAGGTCCTGAAAGAAGCTATCGATCGGGAGTCCTCCATACTGTCCTCGAAGGCCGGCGAGAGGGGTCTGGTCTGCTGGCAGGCGAAGGCGCTGGGCACTTTGAGTTCGCTGCTGGATGATATCGACGAGTCGTAAGATAGGTTGCTGCTCGATGAGTGCAGGCTTGGACTCGATGACGATGACGATGACGACTGTTGGCCAAATAGACCGTCGAGGTACGCTGGACGACTACCAAGTCCAGATGGTGGCGGCAAAGCTGCTGTCATTGTTCGATGCTCGGCTGTGGTGGTGCTTCCCGCCCTTTGTCTCCGTGGCTATGCTTTACCGTTGACAAAGACGACGCCCGGGTGTTCTGAATCCGACGAGTAAGACCAGTTGTTGTTGTTGTCGTCGTCGTCGTCGACCATGTATATAGATCCGTCGATTCTGCACTCTGACAACAAGCCGATGCTGCACATAGACGGAAGGGAATCAGATGCACAATGCCGAGTCCGTGGCCAATGCTACTATACAGTACAAGGAGATGTCAAGAGGATTGCGAGCCAGTACATTACAGTGGAAGCAAGATCAAACCAGGGCAGACGACGAGTATAAGGGGACTTGGATGAGTATATGGGGGATTGGGGAGGGGGGCAACAGGAGAGCGAGGCTTCAAGTGAAGATCTGCCGGGTGAATGTGGGAAAAAGATGGACGGTGTGTGGCCGGGCTCAAACCAATGCCATCACCCTGCAAGTGTACTAGGCTCGTCGTCTTGCTTCGTCTGGTCTCGTCTCGTCTCGTCTTGTCCTGGGGGGGTGTGCGAGGGGACCGTTGGAGAGCATTGTGCATGCATGCGTGCGTGCATGGTTCCTGCAGCGTAGTGGTGCCCTCCCACTTCCCTCCCTTCGAGACGAGGAAGCTCAACACAAGGTCTCCACTTGGGGTGCATGCACCGACCTGCTATTACTGTACATACAGGTAAGGGTACTGGATATACTGGACATACAGGCAAGGGTAATGGATATACTTTACATACCTGCAAGGGTACTGGATATGCTTTACATACAGGCAAGGGTACTGGGTATGCTTTACATGATGGTAGACGTGAGATGCATATGGATGCCGCCAGAGAGATGGGCCATTGCTCCAGGTTGCCCGGTGCTAATCGCCCTCCCTACCTCGTCCTGAGAAATGATAAGAACGGCGTCAAAATGGCGAGGGGAATGGAAGGCGACGGTGGAGGTCTCGAGCCGTATGCCTTTAGGCTGTAAATGGAGATGGTCAGTTGGGAAGCGTGAAGCGCCAGGGCTGTGGTGATGGAGATCAGCCATGCTACTGAGCCCGGCCATTCCCGAGGGAGTCAGAGCCGTGAGATAACCTTCCTAGTCAACAGTAGCCACAGCACTAGGGTTTCTATTTTGTTCTTCTGCCAACCCTCCCACTGTCTGCTACCCTGTGCCAACACTTCTCCCCCCTCCCCTACGATGCACAGTGAGATAGCGAACAAGTCCCTGATCGAGGGGGAGGGTTTGTTTTGTTTTGTCCTGCCTCGTCGATCGGAGCCGGCGTTGACCGTCAAATCTTGAGGGGTGATGGTGTCGTGGTGATGGGGCGGTCTCTGTCCTGAAACCTATATCACTGTCAATGCACTTCCATCAATAACGGCCAGTCCACTCTGCTGGACACGGTAGGTGGTAGCGTCGACAGGACAGAGACCATCACGAAGGATCGAACGCCCTGAACAATGAGCAGTCAAGCACAGTACAGTAACACCGCAGACATGGCCAGTTCTGCGCTGGTTGCAAATGGCTACGTAGGTGGTCGGAAGGCCCTCCAGTGCTTAGTAGCCCTTGACCTTGCCTTTACCCTTGCCCTGCTGTGGGTTTCTGTCCCGACTGACGTTAATCTGGCCTATTACCCTGCTGCATTAGAGCACAGTAGGAGTGAGGCTCTTCGGGTGGGAGTCAAGTCGGCTACTGTAGGTGCTACTGCAGGTGGCTCATGGCTAGAGACCGGCTAGACATGCGGCTAGTCCATGGCGGTACGGGGCTCAACCCGTAGCCCGTCTTTCCATCCCGGCACCCGCACCCACCTCACCACTGTCTGCCACCACCACCACCACTACCACTACCACTACCTCTACCACTACCACTACACCACACTACACTACACTACATTACACACCACGACGACAAACGTCAAAACACGCTCCATGCAATTCCCTTACCCTTCTGTTTCGAGATATGATAGGCATACGGCAGCTCCATCTCCACTGTCGTCCCAAGCGAACACAATGGTCTTGGTGTGGCACCTGGACTGGGTGAGACGCGAGTGAGCCGGCTGCTACAAATCTCGCCATTAGAGGACTAGGATTTCGCAATTTTCATTTCAGCCCCAACAGCATGTTATCCTGACATTACCTTCGTCTCTCGCTCGGATGTCAACTAATAATTATAGAGTATAGTACACTGTACCTGGAACATGTCCATCACCATGGCTCACGTGCTGCATGCGGTAGCGGATAGTGGCCGGCAATTGCTGCAATGGATCTGAAGCCCTAGGCCATTAGTCCTGGAATCAGAAGCAACCTAGAATACCAACGAAATCACTGGGTCTTCAGCCATCTGTCTATCCACCGGGATCTGTGGTCGGAGAAGGACAATCCAGCAGATACAATAGATACCGCAGATCGTGTGAGCCATCCACACTGCCCGTGCCCTTCAGTCAGCAGCATATATGGGTGTTCCCCTTGGTCTTCTGCCGAGGTCCTGCGTCTGCCCGCAGTCCGTGGCCTCTTACAGTGTAACATCAGGGCCTTCGAGGTGGCTTGTCTTACACATGCATCAATAAAGGAACGGTCTGTTCCGCAAATGGGGTAAGTGGTCTCTACTCCAGCTCAGCTTTATCAAATGCTCTCCCTATGGTACCCTTCAAGCATTAATTGTTCGTCACGTGCGATATGTGGGGTTGAAAATCTCACCAATCTGTGTTTTTGATTTGCAGTCAGTCATCCTGATATGTTTGTAATTGAGCGGCCTCTCTATTTCCATCTTCCACATCCTCGTTATTGCAAAACCTTAGCGGCATAAGAGGGGAATCTTATTGGTCTTGTGCACAGTCCTTTCCAGTCGCGCTTCAAGGATGCCCAGGCAACATGTGCACCTAGAATGGCGAGATGGAAAGCCGATCATCGGATAGGGTGGAGGTAACCTTTATTGTTGCGCGTATTGTTTGGTTGCAGGGGGCACTGCTACTCCCTCTTCTGGCGACGTAGATCCCTTGAGCAGTGTGCATGATTGTGCTTTTCCAGTTGCATACCTGTCCGTCCCGTCTCGAGCATGTTCGACCAGGGAAATCAAGGAAACCCAAGACTCTGCTCTGCAATTCATGGCCACATGATCGACTTACTACCCTGTTTTCGCCCACTCTACCCGAACTATATTTGGTCGATGCTGTCCCTGATATATAAACTTTCTGCGGGTGTACCTTGCACAGTACGGCCACATGACAAGCTTGATAGAGACTGAAAATGCCCACGCAGTCTCTCTTCCCGTGGCGGCAGCACACCTTCTGACCTGGAGAATCGGTCCATCCGAACGGTGAGACTCTCACATGCATTTCAAACGGTAGGGTTCAGCATATCGAAATAGAGTGAGCAATGGTGAAAGTCTTGCAGTGGTACGACGCGTCTACTGATAGGCGCTACATTCTGCTCGCTTGCATTCAAGTCTAGTTGGGCGGACCTGGTTTCCTGTTGAGAGGAGAGCTTCCATCTTGAACAGTAGATCCAGCTGTGCGTCGTACCTGCACACATTGCATGAGCAACGAAGGCCAGCTTGGCACATCCTGACATGCAATCAGTTCACATACGCGTCAACGAAGCTGACAACATCCCACCTTCACTTCTGTATTGATTTGTTTCATCGGTTGCATCCTCGTAGTGACACTTTTGGTAATCCGCTACAATTCCTTCCTCCTCTTCCTCCTCCCTCGCCACTCCCACTTTCGATCTCAGGTCAGGTATGGTGTTATCATACCATGAATCACATCTGTCACAGCATGCAACACTCGAGAGCGTTAACCCTCGAGATAGAATCCATACCAACATCTGACTTTACTCAAGCAGGGCTGGATTACTAGACCGAGCAGTTATAGTGCAACAGCTCGCTACGCCAAATGCAAGCGCCAGGAGGAAAGGAGGGATCGTGCGTTTAGAAGGGAGCGGGAATGAGACCCCCGGAGGAGGGCCCACCAGGCCGTGCGAAGCCGGCAGCTGATACTTGCTACAGTACCTCCGTACACCACCCCGTGAGCATCTAGGTAGGTAGGCAGGATGGATGGTATGCTTGAGAGCAAGCACTTCTGCTGCCGCCCTGCAGTAGTCGAGGCCCTACGAGAGAGAAAAAGGATGGCATTGTGGGAGGAAAGGAAAACGATTCTGACCAGTCAGGAGCCAGATCAATTGCCCCAATTGCCAGGATATATTTCACGTGAAGCTACCTCCAGTACCCACCTAGACACCCAGATCTTTAGGATGCAGCTCCTTCTGCAGGGGAACACCAAGAGCCAGTTGCCGGCGCTGTCCGGTAACTTCACGTACATGCGCCCAGCTGGTAGATTCTGTATCATAGGCAGGAGGCAAGAAGGTACGGTGGTAGGGCTGCGAGTAGTCCTCGAAGAAGTAGGTACTGTATGAATATGATAATCTAGGTACCCGTTACCTACCTACCTATCCTAGGGCTGTACCGCTAAGGGTCTGTCTCGAGTGACGACACTGTCATTCCGTAAAGATAGCAAGCAGCGCGCACATTCGATATTGTCATGTTCCTCGCACCTGCGGCCAGGCGTGCCATCTTCCACCACGGACTTCTGGCAATGGTTCTCGCTCCGAGGCTCCACAGAGGAATGGGGCAACGTTGATGTCTCGGCTGCAACTCCGCCAGCAATCCATCCATGCACTGGCATTCACGACCACAACCCGGAACGATACGGTGGATTTCGCAGCAAGTGGCTTGACCGTCTGTCGCCAAGGAGCTCCGCTCGACTATTCATGGAGGTCCTCAAGAGAGACCGGACAGCAAAGGCCTTATAGTCTGGCTCCTGTAGGACAGCCACATCGGCACTAGGAGAAGGGCACGCTGCTGCGGGTGGGTCAGAGGGAAAACATCCTCCCCTACGAGCTCGGCTGGAGTCGATCTGTCCGTGCTGCTCTGCTGCTGTTGGAGGTGACGAGGAGAGTCATCTCTTCTAACGGGCACCGTCCTGACGTGAACCACCTGTGGTGAACCATTGACGGTCGTTGGGTTTCAGCTCATCAGCTATCTTAGTCATGTTCTAGTTTCGTGACAAAAAGCGAGTTCAGGTGATCCTCAACTCCCAGTGCACAATGAGTCCAGCAGTATCGACGTATTCCTTTGACAGCCACTATATTCCGCCACCTACAAAGGATCAGATCTAAGCAGACCTGTGCTGTCTATGGCACCTGAAGCGGTGATTTTATCAGAAGAGAACGTCAGTGGAGTTTTTCTCGGACCGATTGAACAACCAATTTCGAGTCCTGCTATAGAACGGCGTTCGTGCCTGGACTTGCTAGTTGAAATCTAGGCACTTCACGATGAATTTAGCAAACGGTGTAGGTACAAAACATTTCTGGATCGGTTCATCAGGACTAGGATGATCATGTTTTCATCTATACATTGTAGTCAACTTTAGCTCATGGCTCGTCGACGACTTGTTGGGTTAGAGAAGTCTGACCGAGGACTTCGCCCTCACCCAACGCAACAAAGCCGTTTTCAGTGAGCCTGACAGCCCCTGCCCTGACCAATGCCTGTGACAAGTCGTCAATCAAGTCGGCGAGATCCTCAATCCCTATACAAAGCCTAATGATGTCCTCAGGCAATGCACGCTCCTTTCGGGTGGCAGGATCAATGCTGGCGTGGCTCATACGGCAAGGCATGGAAATGAGACTGTTGACACAGCCGAATGACACAGAGATGCCGAAAAGCCGTGTGGATTCCACAATACGCTCAGACAGTGCTACTGACCCAGTCTCGAAGGAGAGTACTGCACCAGCGCCACGGGCCTGTGACCAGTGGAGGGCATACTGTGGATGAGATTTCAACCCAGGGTAGCGAACCTTGAAGCCACGAGACTCGAGGAAGTTCGCGATGGCGTCGGCATTAGCCTGCTGTTTCTCCATACGGATAGCAAGGGTCTTAATGCCTCGCAGAAGCAGCCAGCTGTCGAACGGCGCCAGCCCGCAGCCTGTGGAGTTGATCATGAAGAAGAACTTCTCTCCGAGGGCAACGTCGTTGACACCGATGACGCCGGCCATGACATCGTGATGGCCACTCAAATATTTGGTACCGCTCTCATACACGATGTCTGCCCCCAGATCTAGCGGATTCTGCAGGTAAGGAGACAGCATAGTGTTGTCCACCGCGACGAGGGCGGCCGGGTTTGCAGCATGGGCAGCTGCAGAGATTCCTGAGATGTCCACAATCTTGATCAGAGGGTTTGTAGGAGTCTCGAGGAGAACCATAGCTGTTTTGGACGACAGGGCCGACTTGACGCTCTCGATGTTGGTAGTGTCCACATGACGGACATTGATACCGTTGTAGGTCGAGAGGAACTTCAGCAATCGGTTGGTACCTCCGTAGAGGTCATCACCCGTGACGACCTCGTCGCCTGGCTGGAGATGCCGTGTGATGACATCGCAGGCACCCATACCTGAACCCACCACCAGGGCACGGTTGGCGTTCATGATCTTTGCCAGATGACGCTCGAGGTGCGACCTGGTTGGGTTGCCACTGCGTGTGTAATCATATTCTTGCCCAGGACCACCTTTGAAAGTGGCGGTCTGGTAGATGGGCACACTGCTCGCATTGTACTGATCTCCTCCTTCGGTAAAGACCAGCTCGGTCGCAAGGGCATACTTTCGGCCATTGGAGGGGCTTGACGGCGCAGGCGAGGGAGGCAGGTCGTGGCCAGACAGGTCCAGATGCTTCATGGCCTTGCCAATGCCGCTCGACGACGGAGGAGGTGGTGGTGGTGGTGGTGCTGCTGACATGGTGATGGAAATGCCGGTAGTTTAGGAGGGCTAACCGGTATGACCTCTGCTTCTGAGGCTACTTGGGGTAAATGATGGGCAAACGACGAACACTGAAGGACTTCTGAAGTTAAAGTGTCTTCGGTGGTTCAGGTCAGGACGTTGTTGGTAGGTTTGACTAGGAGACAGTCAAGTCTGGAGCTGAGTCAAATCAAACAAACTCTGTCCATTGTGGGAGATGGCTTCCAGGGACTAGATAGGCCGACAGCCGCCCCCAGGATGACGTGACGGCCCTCAGCTGCCGACATCGCTGACCCCGCGAATCGACACAGAGGCAAAGCAGCGAGGGTCCTCGGCAACCGGTATCCATACCTGTGCCTAACAGGGCTCACTAGGTACTCATCATACGTTCAAGGCTTGCCAATGGTCTGGCAATGTCATTGTACCTCACCATACATATCAAAGGTTGGTTATATGTCTTCATAAAGCGAATATAGTGCCAATCAGTCTTTCTGGGAGTTCACGAATCCCACCCAGCAGCATCGTCCGTTTCGCATCTGAACGACAAGATCAGAATGGGAGATATTGTCGATGACAAGTCTGAGCATTGCATCCCTTTCATTCTGAAACATATAGAAGACCACAGGAGATATTACGAGTCCGAAGGGACGAGACCTCCGCCCTTTTTCGTCGGATTGAATGGTGTTCAAGGTGCTGGTAAAACCACACTTGTAAGTGTGCGCATCTTTCCATCGGTATCATCTACGAGCCTCGTAGCCTACAGAAGTGCTGAAAAGCCCTAGGTGACAGCACTGAGAGAAAGCTTACGCACACCCGAAGGAGCACGTCCGGTTGTGCTCTCGATTGACGATTTGTATCTCCCGCATTCCGAACAGGTATCGTTGGCGAGTCAAAACCCTTCAAATCCCCTTGTCCAACACAGAGGACAACCATCAACGCATGATGTCGAGCTCGGTCTGGAAACCTTCAAAGCTCTACTGGAACGTCGACAGAATGTTCAGATACCTTCGTATGACAAGTCTGCATTCAATGGAGCAGGCGACCGTGTCCCAACAACGGAGTGGGAAGTAGTCAATACCGGTGGTGATTCTACTGAGGTCATCATATTTGAAGGCTGGTGTGTCGGGTTTCGTGCATTATCCGAAGCCGAGCTTGAACGCAAGTGGCTTGCAGCAAAGGATGAGTTCGAACGAAACGGTGAAGCATATCACGGCGTTCTGGGCAAGCTGGGCCTGGACAGTATACGATTTGTCAACGAGCAGTTGAAACGATACGATGCTCTCACAGAGTTAGTACGTCCGCATTTGACGCGTGAACCCCTTGCTAATCGATTAGCAGCTGTTTGAAGGCTTTCATCCATATGTAAGATCTCAATCACGTTCACAACGAAACAAGAATCGTATTGACGTTATGCAGCGACGCTCGAGACACCAGATACGTGTACGATTGGCGTCTGCAGCAGGAAGCTGCCATGAGGGCCACCAAGGGACGAGGCATGACTGATGAACAGGTTGTGCAATTTGTCAATGGATGTGAGCACCTAGCCACCCCCCCGATCTAGCACAGTGAGCGCAACCATGCTGAGCAGATATCGCAGATTACCCAGCCTATGAGCTGTACACTGATGTCCTGCGGACGGGGATCTTCCCAAACCAGGCCGGCAAGCAACTTCGATTGATAGTCGGGCAAGACCGTAAAGTGGTGGAAGTGCAAGAGATATGAAGGGATGAAGGGCGAGACAAAAGCAGGACTAGAGATCGTAACACAACAGGCCAAGACAGGCCAAGAGAGGCCGAGGAGACCTTCAGACTCTGCGTTCCAAGGTTAATAGCGTGCGATGGAGCCCACACCAAATACACCTGATCGGGAAGGTACTACTCCGTAATTGTGTAATGTAGATCTGCACTATACCACACAGGGCTAGACTGCCAGAGTCCAAGGTGCTGCACCCAGCGTCGTGACTATCATTGGTCTGAGCTCGCTTGGTGTGGCCCTGCCCATCATCGATGTCTTTGTTGCATGATTTCATCATGAGAGTTTTCATCTATTTCTGCCATCTGTCGCCTAACCTCGCTTTCCCCTGACACAGACCTGTAAATTCTGTCGCATTGCCTGCGCGACCGAGTCGCGACATTTTTGGGCACAATGGCGCAGCAAGGCGAAGCTGCAGACTACTATCAAGATCCTGCTGCCAAACAGCAACAACCACAACAGTATTATGGCAACGGCAATGGGAACAGCCAGGGGCAAATGCCACCACCGCCATCGTATGGCCAGAACTTCGGACAATGGAGCGAAAAACCAACTTTCGACCAGGCCTTCAAGGTTGAGAAGCCGAAGTGGAACGATCTATGGGCGGGCATACTCTTCATCGCTGTCTGTTGCGCTTTCGTCGTCGTGTCTGGAATCTCACTCCAGGGTTATTCTGCCACGCATGGCTTCAATGGCGGTGGGATCTATGGCGGCAACAACGACTTTGGGCTGTCGACCAACACGATTGTTCTGTTCGCGTTTGTACTGGTGATCGCGCTGGTCTTGGGATATGGCTACATCACACTGGCGAGAAAGTTCGCAAAACAGTTCATCTGGGCTAGTGGGATCTTGAACATCATCTTCGGTCTGGTGACGGCGATCTACATGTTATCGAGAAAGTATTGGAGCGGTGGCATCGTGTTCCTGATATTCTCAATCTTCACGGTAAGAAGCTCTCTAGCATTGTACTCTCGTTCGGATTGCGCCCTGGACAAATTACCGACTGAACCGGACAAACACTGATTGAACCGTGCCCAGATCATCTGCTTCATCTCATGGATACCTCGAATTCCGTTCAGCACATTGATGCTGCAGACGACCATCGACGTCAGCAAGACGTATGGCCATGTCTACCTTGTCAGCTTCCTTAGCGGACTGATCGCCGCCATCTTCGCCGCATGGTTCTCGGTGACGCTCGTTGCGGTCTACGTCAAATACGAACCGGGCAACAACCCAGCATGTAGCCAAGGAGTTGGAGGGTGTAGCTCGGCGAAGGTGATTGGACTCCTCGTCCTCATCACGTTTGCAGGATACTGGATAAGCGAATTCATCAAATACGCGACACATATGATCATCTCTGGAGTGTACGGAGGCTGGTACTTCGCACCCAACAACCCACCGAAGGGGGCAACCCGAGGCGCGACCAAGCGAGCGCTCACCTATAGCTTCGGCTCCATCAGCTTCGGCAGTCTTATCATTGCGCTAATCAACATGCTGAGGCAGGCAGTCTCGATCGCGCAACAACAGTAAGTGATGGGGACATGTTGGTGTGTTGTCCACATGACAAGACTGACGATAGGGGTGTCGCAGGGAAGCAAACAGTGGAAACATTGCCGCAGACATCGCATTCTGCCTACTGCGGTGTGTTATAGGGCTTCTAGATTGGGCGGTCAACTTCATCAACCGCTATGCGTTCTCGTAAGCAAACCATCTCGCTCAAGCGAGCGATCGGCCATACATTGAAAACCAGAAACTGACGCATGTCCAATAGGTATATGGCACTATACGGGAAGTCGTACCTCCAGTCGGCCAAATCGACATGGAAGATGATCAAGGACAGGGGTATCGATGCGCTGGTGAACGAGTGTCTCGTTGGACCAGTGTTGACGATGGGCGCGACGTTTGTGGCGTACGCATGCGCCCTCATGGCCTATCTCTACCTCATCTTCACAGACCCAGGGTACAACCGAAATGGCGAGTTCACACCGGTGGTGGTGGCGTACGCCTTCCTGATTGGCCTCCAGATCACCAACTGCTTCACCACCCCAATCAGCAGTGGACTCGACACCATTTTTGTCGCAGCGGCATGGGATCCGGAGGTTCTGATGCGAGAACATGGAGATCTGTACGGGAGGATGATCGCAGTCTATCCCCACGTGCAGCAGGCCATCCACGCCTGAGCCAACAAGAGAGGATCGGCAGAGGAGGAAAAGAGATGGGGAAGTGGGGAGGGAATGGGAGGGAACAGTAAGCCGAGCCAATGCGTAGACGACACGGGCGGATGTCACACTGGGACAAAGCAAAGTTGCTCAGGAAGTGAAACGCCCTCCATACCGAACACCTAAACCTAATGCCTGTACACCTAGCTCGATAATAGTGATAACATTGAACAAAGATTAACAACAACAATAACAACAACAACAACAACAACAATAACAATAATAATAATGATAATAAAGGTTTGGCTGTATTTTGATGCAAGCACTGTGCATCTGTCTACCTACCTAGGTAGCAATACCTACTACAGCTGTAGGTAGATGGGGAGTTGGGGTTGTGCATAGCAAACGAAGAGCAACGGCGGGGGGGAGGGAGGAGGCGGACGGGATGATATCATGGCGGGTAACGCGAGGCGTATGGCCAGACCACTTGCACCTGCACCTGGGCCGGGCAAACCAGACGAGACGAGACGAGAGTTACATCAAAGCCACGTCAGTTGAGCCTCTCACACCTCAAGCACGAGTGCCTCATCCCATCACTTCCAAGTTCGAAGGTTAGCCGTGTCTGACATCAACACCATCCATACCTACCTACCTACCTACCTAGGTACCACCTGCACCCTACAGACCTCCGTGCGCGCGTATGAAGGCCGCGTGACGTTTGTGGTCTGGACCATGGCGTCTGTGCGCATATGGACAACGAGGCCGGTTACCAGCATTGCACCGCGTGGAGGCGGGAGCGATATGGCCCCATGGATGCCGCTAAGTGAGAGAGAAGGAAAACAAAGACAGGGGAGGGAGGGTAGGTAGGCTAGGTTAGGTAGGTAGGTAGGTAGGTAGGTAGGTAATGGGGAAGATGAGAATTTCCAGTGGCAAAAGTCACGATAATCGGGAATCGGGAGTCATCAATCGCTAGATTGACCATCAAAGGATCCTTGATCTTCACGCAGAAGGACAGATCCGCAGCAGAGCCTCCATGCTGTCTCATCCCTCGTCTGGTAATTGCTTTGCTGACGTTACACCCACCATCACTGCCGCTACCCTACCTGGTTATCGCCTCCATGACCTATTCCCTCTCGATGTGTGGTGCCACTGCTACAGCCACTGATACTGCCATTGGCATTCTCATTCCCATTGCCACTGCTGAGGTGCTCTCCGACCCACTAACGCAAGCGGAGTGGTTTCCATCAAGTTCGGTCGTTGATCTTCCGAGCAGATCAAAGACGATGCATTCCTGCCTGAGATGAAGAACTAGAGGCGTACCACGTGCATCTATCCGGGCCTTGAGAGCATGTAGTAGCTACGCCGGACCGAAGAGGTCGACATCGACGACAACAGCACGAACACCTTCACGATCCTTGGCAGGTAGCGCCCGTCGGGCGTACTGGGCTGCGTACATGTTCGATGTTGGTCAGGATTGGCTGTACCAGAGGTGGGAGTAGCGTCTAGCGGCTGTGGTGAGTCGTCTCGGCCTTACTATTATTCACTCAGACCCATGTCCCTTCTGCTTTGGGATTTCAGTGGGGTGTTCAGGTCGAAAGTCGGCTCAGGCCAGGCCATGTCAAGTCAGGTTAGGCACGTGCAAGACGCTTATGTGAGTCCTGTACATTGCTGTACGTTGCTGTACGTTGCTGTACATTCTGAGGCGAGACTATCGAATAGATGTACGAGTAGGCATGTAGCTAGGAGGTAGATTGGCGCTATTATCAACATTCGTGCTTCATTACTGGACAACTGGAATTGGTTGAATCAGAGCATGAGAGCGGCGGATGCTGGGAGAAGATGATGCCTTCCATCGTCAGTCCATTCCAGTGCAATCGTCGATTGCACTTTCTTTTCTGCTATGATGTAGTGAGGTGGTAATCACACCTGCTCGCCTGGGCGGATAGACGGATAGACACAGAGAGAGAAAGAGAGTGAGAGAATGTGTGTGTGTGTGTGTGTGTGTATGCGTGGGAAGGAGTAGCAGGGAGGAAGCAGGTCTCTGCCCCTGATCCGGCCGGGCAACTAGGCTGAGGCCCTGCATGCTCCACAGAGACGAGAGAGCCAACCAGACCAGTAGCAGGCGATAACGACGATGATGATGGCGATGACGATGGTGGTGGTGGTGGTTGTGGATTGCAGGCTTTGGTGGAGTCGCAGGTGGTGGTGATAAGTGAGTGGATGATTGCCCCATGACGAAGGTGTGCGAATGCGGGGTCCGGAGTAGTGTATGGGATTTGAGTGGAGCAGCGGAGGGCGCAGTGAAGCCTCAGATAACCAGTCTGGTTATGTTGCTGGTAACCCGAGGTAATCCCCTGCCGATACGTCTGCTTGCGGCGTAAGGGAGCGTACGGGCGTGCGCAGCCCGTATCTACCGTACCGGATGTACGTATGCGCGTCCGTAAAGAGATATGCGCTCGCTGCCCCACCTGCACCCGCGATCGATCAGGCCAGGCCAGCGAAAGTCACCAGCTTCAGTATCAGCTTCAGCATCAGCATCAGCATCAGCATCAGGAACGAGAGCAAGCAGATGGAGGAACAGCTGCCACTCTACCCGCATCTCTGCCCCCTGGTCCAGACCCGAACCACACCACTGACTAGGTACTGACAACTGACAACTGACCAGTGACCAGTCGGTGACCAGTGGCTGATACTCCCCCAGGTAGGTAGGTACGACACATTCACTGCTTCCTCCCGCATCTCCTGCCTCCCTCTCTTCTTCCCAGCTAATATAAGCCACTTCCCTTCCCCCTTCTTTTCGCTCTTCTTCTTTGTCCTTCATCTTACAACTTCCTCCTCTCTCCAAATCTCCAACACCACTACCAACGACAACAGCCCTCACGTCAAGTAGACGTCCCCATAGTCCATCTCATCCTCGATTCATCCACTCACCCTTCCACACTCCACTTCACACTGACCATCATCCTCCACCATGTCCACATCAGGCAGGAAGGCAATCCACTTCGGCGGCGGCAACATCGGCCGTGGCTTCGTCGCCGAGTTTCTGCACAACTCTGGCTATGAGGTCGTCTTCATCGATGTCATGGACAGCATTATCAATGCCCTCCAGGAGGCAGACAGCTACGAAGTCACCGAGATCTCCGACGAGGGTGAGAAGAAGTTCAAGATCGACAACTTCCGCGCCATCAACAGCAAGCACGAGCCTGAGAAGGTCGTCCAGGAGATCGCGACCGCAGACACCGTCACCTGTGCCGTCGGTCCCAACATCCTGAAGTTCATTGCTGAGCCCATCGCAAAGGGCATCGAGGCTCGTGAGAAGTCCACCCCACTTTCCGTCATCGCCTGCGAGAATGCCATAGGTGCCACCGACACCCTTCGTGGCTTCATCGAGGGCCACCTCTCAGACTCCACCAAGCGCGATATCCAGTCGAGGGCTCGCTTTGCAAACAGCGCCATCGACCGTATCGTACCCATCCAACCAGAGCATGCTGGCCTCAACGTCATGATCGAGAAGTTCTACGAGTGGTGCGTCGAGCTCAAGCCTTTCGGTGGTTACCCGCCACCTATCAAGGGTATCCACTACGTCGAAGACCTTCAGCCTTATATCGAGCGCAAGCTCTTCACCGTCAACACTGGCCACGCCACCGCCGCGTACTACGGCCACAACAGGGGCAAGAAGTTCATCCACGACGTCCTGGAGGACAAGGAACTGCACGAGATCGTCCAGAACACCCTGAAGGAGACCGCACACCTGATCTGCTCAAAGCACGACCACATTTCCCCAGAGGAGCAGGCTGAGTACGTGCAAGCCATCATCAAGCGCATCTCAAATCCAGTGCTCAAGGACAACGTAGAGCGTGTCGGCCGTGCGCCCTTGAGAAAGCTTAGCCGCAACGAACGTTTCATCGGTCCTGCCGCTCACTTAGCCGAGGCTGGTGAGAAGATCGACTTCCTTCTCGGCGGCATTGAAATGGCGCTGAGATTTCAGAACGTCGAGGGTGATGACGAGTCGGTAGAACTCGCCAAGATCATGAGCGAGAACGATGCAAAGGAGGCCACCAGGAAGATCACGGGTCTAGAGGAGAGCCATCCGTTGTTTGCGAGGGTCCAGGAGAAGGTCCAACTTGTGCAAGGTTGAATTCTGTCACACCTTGTCAGCGTCTTCCGCACTTCAGCCTTACACGGCTTTGTTATGACTCTTTTTAACGGTGACACGACAGCGACGACAAATAGTCGGTTTTCAAGCATTAGCATTTGTGAGATACAACTTTTTCTAACCTACTTCGCTCCGCCCATATGGCTGAGAGCCTTTTCAATTCAAATCAAATTTTTCTGTATACCTACCTTTCACATGCTTTCGCCATTAGCTTCGAAGAAATTCCCATCGTGCTCGTCGACTTCACCTGCACTCAATAGGTGTCATGTAATAATGCCATGCTGCGCCATGCATTGGATGTATTGTCAAACAGTAGTACGCAAATTCAATGCTTCGAACTCAACGCCGTCGCATGGTTTCCAATAGTTACTGGGGAGAGCGAAGTAAACCCACACTTGGCCATTTTCCGTCAGCGAGGTGAGGATGTCTGGACTTCGGTTTACTGCGCCCCTTACCAGTGAAACAGCCATATCACGTGACAGTGGGATGGTTTCGTGTGTGGGGAAGGTTGACTTGACACAGGCTGCTCGTGCTGACCGGCTGCACTACCTACCTCCTACCTTGGCAGTCAAACGTTACACCCACGGCTGCCATGATCCCTGCCGCGTCTTCACGCATGACAGTTTCATGCTGCATGTCGTCCTAGAAAGCAGATTACCCGTTGCTCGTCTACAAACATTCAGGCAGGGAAATGAAAAGGAGGTGGTCAGGTGATGCGGATCAACAAATCGTATTCGTAGACGTCGTGAAGCATGTGCCTTGTCTCTCGGAAGTCGTTAAAGCGTAATCCTGGGCGCGAAACACGCAAAAAGAAACAGAATTATTCAAGAAATCAAACATGAAACGCCACCTGTTCCCTGATGTAGGCTTTCTATCCAGATCAGTCTGCCATTCATTCATCTCATATGCCACTTTCGTCCCTGATGCAATGCGAGTCCCGGGCGTTTTACCAACGGTGACCGATGGGTCGATAGCTGGGTTGTAAGGGTGCCGTTGGTATATCGTCAAGTCCATCTTCTTCTTCATCATCATTATCATCATCACGTAAGGGTCAAGGCGGCCGCTCGGAGGATTCGACGCTTCTTTTCTTCTAGGCGGTGGAGAACACTCGGTTAGTCTCGTCTACGCAAAGCAACATTCCTGAGCACACATTCCCGGAGACAAATTCCCGTGGTGACCGTCGTATATTGAGGAGATGGCAAGCCCTTTCTCAAAACAGGTGTACCAAAAAGAGCTGTGTCACCAGCCACTGGATCAATGTGCCGACCGAACCAGAGCCATCCTACCTTTCCGATCCTTTTCCACGCGAAGGACATCACGCCTGGGTTTTTCTTCGACGAATTCGATAATCTCCCTTCTTCCATGTGGCCGGTCGCCTCTGTATTCCACTAGACGGTATTCTTCCTCGGGCCTCTCGCGTAGGCGTAATGCCAGGTCCCGTCGTTCCTCAGCGTCACGCTCGAGCCTGAGAGCCCTGCGCTCCAGCTCCAGGGCACGGATCTCGGCCTGGATGTCTCTGTCCGACCGATGGTGTTTATCTTGAACAACCAAGGCGCCGCCGTGGTGGGAGGGTACTCGCTCCTCAACGATGGCCTCGTCTTCTTCTCGATCCTCAGAGTAGTGCGAGTGGTGAGAGCGATGAGGGCCACGAGAACTGCTGCGCTCCTCCACAACGGTTTTCTTCTCCTCGAAAAACGCAGACCCGGTCGATCGAGCACGAGATCTATGGGTTGCAGTGGTCCTTGCAGGGGACACACGTCGCGTAGTGATGGTGCCGCTGGGTGATTCCGCACGAACTGATCTCGCACGGCTCTCCCCATATACTGATGGAGGATTGATCCATTCAGTGCGCAAGAGCTCCTCGTGATCTCGAGCATTCTCAGGTACCGGTGCAGGGGGAGGGACAGATTCGATGATCTTCTCCTTCTCTGCATAGTGATAAATCACTTTGTTCTCTGGAGCCGCTGTCAGTATCATCCATGCTTTTGATACCTGCTTGCTAATCAGGATGGCGAGACCTACCTGCTGCCTTTATTTCTTCGCTGATTCTTATGACCTCGTCAATCTGAGGCTTCTCCATTGCCACTCTAACAATCCAAAAATCCTCTTCTTCGTCAAATGGATAACCCAGGTCTGTCAGAGCTTTAATACGAACCAGTCTTTTGGGCATGCGAGTTTTGCCTTTCTTGCCAAGCCTGATGGGAGGCTCAGCGGGTGGACCCTCATCATGGATGCTCTCATGAAAGGACTCATGTACGCTTTCATGCACCGAGGGTGCTCTCTCATGGATTGACTCATGAGCGCTCTCATGCACAGATACGTTGGCACGGCTGGGAGCGATAGAGGTGCGCCGGCTCGGTGCTTTGCTGACGGCCGCACTTACCCTTGTCGGCGCCTTGCTCGGAGCACGGGAAGTATGATGGCTGGATCTGTGATCTTCCTCCAGCTTAACCGTCCCACCGCCAGCGCTATGTTCTACCTCTTCAAAGCTAGAAGAGCTGGTGCTCGAGCTGCGAGCAGTGGACGCTTTCTTTGGCTTGCGGCGCTTGTGAACGCTCCGCTCTCGGCGGATCTCGACGTCCCGGTAGTCTTCGTACGGTGTGCGGCCACGGTAGTATGGATCCTGCTCGTCTCTATATCTGACCTGTTCCCATCCATCTTCAGGCGCTCGCGGTTTTCGTATGGGTAGAGGAACTGGAACACCGGACGGGATACGGAAGTCGTCCCTGTCGTACCGAGGTCGTCTGTCAAAGCTGTCCAAGCTACTTTGACGTCGGAGGAAAGCTGGTCTCGAATCATCTCGTCTGGAGCTACTCTGATCGATGTCGAGATCGTCACGTCTCTTGTATGGAGTCAACGCCAGGTTCGCCAGCTCACGAGGATCCTGGTCACCGAAGAGCTCACGGTCTGTTCTCCTCCTCCTACCACCGGGTCCAGATCTGTCGACGGGAGGAGGGTACCTCTCTTCCTCCACAAACCTGTCTCGTTCCTCATAACGGCTGCGAGGCGAGCGAGTTTCAACGCGCTCAGCTACGGCCACGTTGTGTCTTCGTGGGCTGTCCCGCTCGGTAAAGCGGACCTCTTCTTCAAACCGCCGGTCGCCGGGTCCCGCGCCATAATGACCGGCACGCTCGAAGCGGTCGCGATCCCATCGTTGGGGAAGGTCTCCGTAGGCAAGGTCGTCACGCCATGAACGCGACATGACTGAGAGAAAATGCTACAGCTGTGTGCGCTGAGCAACCAAGTACACTTTGTAAACCTTCTGTAGCTGGCCTCAATAACTGTCCTGACGGGCGGCTTCGTAGAACCGTAGGTCTAAGTAATATGGTGCGGGGGTATAAAGGGAACCGTTGTCGAATATTGTAGCGTGAGTGTGGGTGTTGGCGCAAAGCGACCCGGCAGCTCTGGCAGTGGGCTTGTCTTCTTGTATACAAACAGATGAGTATGCAGCCTTGTCCTTATGCCAGCCTCTGCCTCTGCCTCTGCCACTATGCACGGCCGTGCCCCAGTCCTTCTGACTGCGTGTGCGCGTCAATTCCCCACCCGTCTCTGCTGTTGCACAACCAATAGATCACCGCGGGTATTGCGTCGCCTGTTCGCTGCTGTGGGGAAAGAAGAAGCGCCACAAAGCCGGCAACGTAAGCGGGTCAGAGAGACGACAGTTTGGGGGAGGAGAATCAGAAGGTGTGTAGATGAAAGAGTGGGCGTGGGTACAGAATATCTGGTTAATATAGGGCCAAGACGGTGTGCTGGCAGCATGGATTACAGGCAGTATGATGGAGTGGTCGAAGGAGGTAGCTACCGCCTGTCTAACCTACTTATTTACTGTAGCCGTATACCTCCTACCTACCTACATATACAGTACCTACATATTTCCTGCCCACCACCTATCTACGGCCATCATGTGCAAGCACTATCTCATTACCAGATACCGTCTCACCTACTTTCAGCATTCTCATCACACCTACTCTTACGTAGCCTGCAGGACGTCGGCTGTGATGTCATCTGCATCTTCCAAAGCTTGAAATACCTACCTAGGTAAGGTCGGCAGTGCATGACCTAATATCAAGCCATTACAACGAAAGAGATGCCGTTCAGGTGAATGAGGTCCGGCATCAACCTGGATATTATCATTCTACGTACGCGGCGGAGAACTTCGCCCTTGTCGATAGTCGTGCAGCGGATTCACATGGATTGTACATATGGGGGTCGAGATTACCATTCTCTGCCATCTGTCCCAGCCCACTCCCTTCTGCCCTACAGTCCTCAGAATGTCATCAGAATGGGTTGATCCAACTGCACCCCACGCTTGACAGCACCACAAGTCATGACCTAGCACACTGCAGTGCTACCGTCCTTCACGCCCAATTGTGTAACATTTTCTTGATCTCCATTTCTTTCCGGTATAGAGGGAAACAGAGGCCAGTGCCTGGGCCACCGCCCTTTGACGCTCTACTGGAATCCATCTTGCCACCAATTACTCAGAACACTCCTCGCGCTCTGGTCATTGCAACGTTGCAACGCCCGGCGTCCTTGAGAAAACCCAAGCGATCTGCCGATTGGAGGCTTCCGTCAAAGATGACCATGAACGCTTCTTGGCCCTGCGATGCGTCAACCATGACGACTTGTGGTAGCTCTTGGCTGGAGAGCCTCAATTGTCGTGCTGTCTGAGCCGCCAATGCCCGCCAACGAGAGAGTGCATAGGAATATGCGCAAATGACCATCACCTTGTCAGACATGCTCTCTCCAAAGTACCTGTGCAGTCCAGGGAAAATCCGATTGAAGAAGACTTCCATGTGAATCGCCACTTTGACAGAGTGGGTCCTCAGATGTCTTTCCAGCTCGTCATCCACCTGGATCCACTGGGTATGGCAGTGTTTCTCTAGAGCCCCTGCTTCTAGTGATATTTCCTCTATATCGCCTGCAAGTGATGGGGCAATTATATCTTGCAAGACTGTTTGCAGCCCAGGCATGTCCTCTTCAAGAGTTGTTGTGGTACATGCGCCATTTCTCAATCTTGACTGGTAGAACATCCGATTCGAAAAATCTGCGACGATTTGATGCTGCATTCTTAGGTTAGCAATGCCTTGCAAAGTCACAGCCTGAGATCAAACTCGACTCACCATTCTCATCTGTTCCTTAAGCTCGGCGAACGGGAACCCTTGCCGTGCCAAACGTACCGGTAATGGTAAATCGAGCCTTTCGTTCCAAGGATTGAATACGAGTCCCCCTTTCGTGTTGACATTTGTTGGCTTGAGCTGCCGATCGTCTCCAAACATGATACATCCTTTCACTTTATCCGCCCATTCTCTGCAGGTGATTGCGCTTCAGAGATTGACTTCGAGACCTTTACAGGCTTCATCAATAAAGATCACCAATCGTTTATGGTAACGTCACCGGTTGCGATGTCTCGTCCAAAACTCTCTAGCAGCTCACCCACTCTGCAGTTTCCCGTCGTAGTTATAATGAAGCGGGTGATGATCATGACATGGGCCTTGCACCAACGCAATGCCCATGCATATACAACCAGTGTATCTGGATCTGACTGGTCGAATTCGCCGGCTTTTATCTGCTCGAGGCATTCGTGAAAAGTTTGCTAAACGCCCAGAGCAGACCCTAAATGTCTAAGACCAGGGGGACATGGCTTTTCCAAATATAAACGTCCCTCACTGGCTGACTTTGTGGCTTCATCGATGACTGCACGTTCGAGATCATAGTCTCTCGCCCCTGTCTTGTCTCATTAATAGGATTGTACACGCTGCAAAGTTAACTGGAACTCTGTGTATGCGTTCATGTCTGTACTGTAGTTGTCTTCCGATTGAAAGCCCTTGGGTCCAAGATCTCGAGAGCTTGGATACAATCGATGGAATCGTAGGTCCGGTATGGCAAGTTGGGACAAGATCCTGGTAAGATGATCGGCATTGCTGTTGGCTGGAGTCAGAGCCATGATGTGATATCCCAATTTCCAAAAGTATACGGCTAATGCTTGTCGTAGTAAAGTCTTGCCGGTACCTGCAGGTCCCATGGCTATCATACAACCACCCTTTGTATGCTTGATGCCTTCAATAACCTACACAATCTATGCAGTCAGCTCATAGTCTCGATATGACAGCTGGAAGCTCAGAAGGGTGAGTAGCGGTGGTACTCGTCTCCATTTGTTCTCTATTCCAGTGCCTTACAAAACTTCGTAGGTGATTGTCTTGAACGGCAATTTCGTTTTCGGATATGTCTTCGACACCACTGAAGTTGACTGTGGGAATGTCCTTGTGCGACTGGTTCAACAGAATAGCATGCCAACGAGCATTGGAGCTTTTACCCACGTCCTTGACCACTTGTAGCTGGGAGTTTATGCCAAACACAGGCATCATGGGGTTAAATTTGACATCAAAATATGGTGCCCACTCTTGGACAGTATCTCCATAGAGCCGATGATCAAAGTATTCAGCCGGCTTACTCGTGATCACGAAGAAAGCATCATGAGCAGGGAGCGCTGGCAAGTCCGTAATCAAATAGCCATCGTATCGGGAAGTAAGCTGAGGGGGCAAATCAAGATATATGTCGAAATAGAGCTGCGATGGCAGCCGATACCTGACCGAAGACCGAGTATTTCCAAGAATGTCGAAGAATCCAAAGTTAACAGCCAAAATGGCGATATCACCGACGCACAAGAGACGAGCAGAGTGACATTTGTTCGCCCAAAGCTTCAGCGCCTCACGCACTTCGACATCGCTTAAATACGCAGAGTACCCTATTTCCACTGCGGCCTCTTTCAAAGTGCTGAACGCATCTCCACAGTGTAGTGGCACCATAGCGAAGTCGCAATCTATCAGCTTCTTGGATTCTCGCATACTGCCGTGATGGCAACTCAGTGCGTGCAGTAAAATGGAAGTCCGCCGTGAGCTCATGGCGGACATCTGGCAGAATTAGTGAGCACTGTAGGCGCAGAACGGGAGCAAATAACAACTTTGCGAAAGTTACAGAGAGCTTGTAATCTGCTTGATTCTGGTGCGAGCGTGGAAAATACTCTGATAGGCTTGCGATATATAAGACACATGGGCTGGCAGGATGAAACTCGCCAGCCAAATTGCGCAGTAATGTATTGTCAATTTGCCGGATCGGTATCTTGTTATAATGCCACAAGTTTGGTGTCATCGTCGAGTTCTTCTTTGGTAATAGCATCTACTAGACGATGGTTATGCTGAAATAAGTGGTCGGAGCTCTTGAGAACCCGCAGAAGCCGACTAGACAGTGGTTAGCATTGTTCAACCTCTTCGAAATGCTCATATTTCTACCCACACAATGTGAGGCTCATTGCCGCCATTTTTGAGCTCGGCGACTGGTTCGTATTTCCCGACGATCTTCTGTATCCACATTGTAGAGGTGAATGACGTGTTTAGTCACGCGATGGTCACAGAGCGTGGTGCATGAACAACGGAGGTAGAGGCAGAAGGGTGTGTGTGTGAATGGGTTATGAAAACAGAGGTGGCGTGCCAAGTTCTGGTCTGGCGACTATGGGAGTGAAAACAAAAAAGGAAGGCGCGAAGTTGTTGCCTCAGGACCTATTCCAAATTGTCTAGGAAGGCAGGCGCTTGCTTTATTACTATCCGCATCGTCGTTTGTCTTGTCGCGTGCCGACGATCTGATGCTGAGATGTCCCGCGACGACCGCTATCACAATCTTGCTTAGGTATGAAGCCATGCTTGGTTCGTAACCTCGAGCCGGTCTCATACTGTGGCCGAGCCGCAATCATCTTGCATCACATGCCACAGCGAAAAGTTATCCTTGCCTCGTGGGTAGAGAGCATAGGCAGCCCGGCACCAGCATATCACGCGGCCGTTGCAGAATTGGAAGGCTCTTCTAGATGACGAGAACAATCAAACGAGCGCGGGTTGCAGCAATGTAAACACTGGACGATATGGGGGATTGAGTGTAAAGCTGTGGCTTGGTCTGACGCTGATGGATCATGCACGATATACAGAACCGGCGCCTTGACCTGGATACCGCCAGATATAGAACGACGTATGGACATGTCGTCTGGAGAGTGCAACTTGAACCTCCTGATGCGACACGATACCGCTTACCTTGCTACGCAGGATCGTGGATAATTGCGACTCTCGCGGGTTTGCGATTGAGCGAGACGCCTGTCTTGCTGGAGGCCGTCTATCAATGCCGTGGGAGGTGTGGTATGTGAGGATTCGGCAGTCGGCAAGCAGACTCCTCCAGCGACGTCATCCGACCAAACTAGCCCCAATACTGTAAGGTGTCACCACAATCACAGCAGGTATTACAGCATACCTACCTAACTAACCTACTAACCTCCAACGTATCGTCAAAGCATCGATCGGACAATCTCCATGGGGATGAACCACGGGCCATTGTTATCCACACGCAAGCGTCATATGAAGATCCCCGGAATTTCGAAGCACAGGTTTTAATGACGATGTCTGGCTTGCCCCATCTTCGTCGCCAAGTGCCTTGGGTGCTGCGTCGCAGGTTAGCGGTCTATTTGGGTATCAGGTACCATGTTCACTTTGCGAAAGTCATGACAGCGTTGAGTTCCCGACAGACCTCACCTCCTAGTTATAATTTGAGGCACAAGACCAAATCACTCCACTGCTTGTGTGCCACCGAAAGGCAGCGAGCCCAATTTTGAGACAGGATTATGGCTTTCAGGTCTAATTCAACAGCACAGGCAGAGAAAGATGGACAAGAAAGCTTCAAACCGACCGAGGAGAGTCCACCCGAGCATGCAAGTCTGAGAGATCGCATTGCGCACTTCACATGGTAATACATTCTGTTCCATACGTTCAGGCTGCTGGAAGTAACTAATGCTCTTAAATGAAGGCCATGGTTTGCAGCCACAATGTCGACTGGTGCCCTTGCCGTCGTACTTGCACAGACCCCAAACCAGTTTGACGGTCTTAAAGTCATTGGGAAGATCTTCTTTATTTGCGACCTGATCATGTTTGTTGCTTTCAACGTCATCATGGCTGCCAGGTTTCTGCTATATCCACGCAGGTTCTCCAACTCGCTTCACCATCCTGTGGAAGGCTTGTTCTTCGGCGCATACTGGGTGTCGATTGCATTGATCCTGAACTGCATACAGCTGTACGGGGTCCCGAGTTGCGGTCCGTGGCTGGTGACGACGCTAAGGGTTCTTTTCTGGATTTACTGCGCAACAGTCTTGCTCGTAGCCATCTTCCAGTACTATGTATTCTTCCAGGAGGAAAGGTTGAACATCACCGACGCACTACCCGCTTGGATATTTCCTATTTACCCTCTACTCGTCGTGGGGACGTTGGCGGGCGTTGTCATACCAAGCCAGCCGAAGTCTCACGGTTACGACATGTGGGTAGGAGCTGTCATGCTTCAGGGCCTTGCTTGGTGCGTCGCGTTCATGATGTACAGCATGTATATGCAGCGCTTAATGACGAGCACCCTGCCAGCTCCGCCAACTCGCCCTGGAATGTATGTGTCCGTTGGACCTGCTGGCTACACATCAGCCGCCCTCATCTCGCTCGGTACCCAAGCGCCGAAGGTCCTTTCTGCCGGTACATTCAACATTAGCAACTTACCTGATGGCGAAATTATCAAGGTTATCGGCATTATGTCTGGTACCTTTATAATCCTATTTGCCTTCTGGTTCTTCTGCGTGACCACTGTCGCTGTTGTCGTTGGAGTGAGAAAGATGGACTTCACATTGAACTGGTGGGCTGTAGGTCTTTCCAATCCCGTTGTCTCTCACTATCGATTACTGACTTATGGTAGTTTGTATTTCCTAATGCTGGACTGACGCTGGCCGCGATTCAGCTGGGAAAAGTTTACAAAAGCCCAGCCATCAATGGCATTTGCAGCGCTCTTACTATTCTCTTGGTCATCCTGTGGCTATTAGTCGCCGTATTTCATATCCGAGCCGTCATCAAAGGGCATATATTTTGGCCTGGGAAGGACGAAGACAAAGGTATGCCTGGCCTTCGTTGGGGGAGATATTCTGCTTGACCGCCAAGATGGATAGGTGCATGACGACCTGAATCCCATCAAAGCTTCGATATTTATATTATAATTCGAGTATTCCACTGGAACATTGTGCGACTTTTACCGCCAGAAGTCAAACTTGGCGGATTTGTATAGTAATGTGTATTCATATACCCGCCGCCTGGGCTGAGTTATCACACGAGATTCGTCGTCAGTCAATCAACTCTACATTGAGTTTGATATTCGGGTATCACGCGAATCAAATCCGGCTAACGCAACCTGATGGAGGACATTACAGAACCACTTTTTGTTCTGCGAAATATGTGGGCAGACTAATGAGTATATGGTTTGGATAGGAGCATAGAGGCGGCTCGATATCTGCTGGCAGAAGAAGGAACATGACAAAAATTGTGCTATTGTTGAACGTCTTGTCTGGCACTGAATACCTGAACATATGCTTCTCGATCACAGGAGGAAAATATATAGCATTCAGGACCGCGAACTTTTGACTGAATTGTCTAGTCTGCTCATGATTGTCTACCTCTAGTAGTTATCTTATCTTAGGTTGGAAGCGCGCAGTGCTGTAATCGTATTGTCGCTAGACCTTCCATCATGCGGTGGTGCAGCTTACTGGTAGCAACTGAAGCAGACAAGCTGGAATGCACTTGACGCATTGCATGCGCTGAAACATCACCCGCATCTGAGCACCAGTCATTCAACGAGCGAGGTTTCCCTGCATATAATTCTGACCAGAGGGGACGGTTGGAACCATGGCGCTACCTCAGTCAGCCTACAAAGACAGGCAGTTTCTCGCCGTGATTGGGGATGAAGTACGCCTTGCAAAAGCACCAAGTGCGACGTATACATGGGCTGATCGCAATGAATAGGATTCGGTCACTGGAATATTGCTCGCCGGTGTTGGGGTATGAACTGAGGAGCCCATAGAATACATTTCACCTCCGGGTCTTGATTCTGATACTTGTCACAGCACCTTACAGATCCTCCCGATTCACAGAAGAACTTCCTCATCGTCGATCAGAAGACGGAGAATTCTGCCATAGAAGCCGCGTTCGACCAATTTACAAAGGAGAGAAAGGATATAGCAATCTTGCTAATCAATCAACACGTACGTTTCCATGACTATGAATCAGCATATACGACTCAGCAATTGACTCACGCTGTTTCCCTGTAGATTGCTGAACGGATACGAGATCGCGTCGATCGTTACAACGAGGCTTTCCCCAGCTTGCTCGAAATTCCCTCCAAAGATCATCCATATGACCCAGAGAAGGATAGCGTGATGAAGCGAGTGAAGAAGCTGTTTGGAGAGTGAGGCTTGGATAACGACCGAAACATGATGTACCAAGGCGCGCCTTTACAATATTGGAGTTTGCGGGATATCACCGTTCGGGTGGCCATTCGAATGACCTTTCCGTTAGCGCAGTTCCAAAGCTCAAGCGGCCACCGGCTCTCGCACAGAGCAGGAAGCCTATCAGTCAAGCACTCATGATATTCCTACACAGCTGCATATATGGCAGTCTAAACTGCCATATACTTAAGACGATGAGACAGTATGGGCATCTGTCGGCAATGAACAAGCCTCTTTGATGTGATCCTTTAGACATTCTCGCATATATTCATCCAACGTGTACTCCCAAGACCTAGACCATGCAATATGGCTCTTCAACAAAACATATCGGGGCACCTATGTGTCTGTAAAGACACAACATGATTCGTGACCATCCCTCAGCTTGGAACCATCTCAAAGATCTCCCTTGGATACAGCATCTGTGCTTCTCTTGAACTCCACACTGGCAGTAAGGCAAGTGATCTTCTCTTCGTCTTTGGAGTATACGTCCGCAACGACACTGTATTTACCATTCGGAATTTCCTTGGGAAGTTCGACTTCTTTTGTGAGCGTAATGTCGCCCTTCTTGATTGGGCACTCAAGGTCCACGTTCTTCACCGTGTCGCAAAGATCGGCCGTCTGTCTGATAATGGTAATCAAGCCATATTTCACCTGCAGGTGAACTTTAGCGCCGTCTTCAACGTCCTGGCTGAGGTATCCTGATGCCGTGACTTTCAGGGTTTTGCCTCTGTAGTAATGTTGTCAGCATTGGATGACCCAGCTTGCACCTCCCCACGGGCTTCTATCGCGTCATGCGCGAAGAACTTAAAACTTACGCTGCAGGTGGGTTAGGGTCAAGATCCACCTTCTTGAGGTCGAGGATATCGTGCTCCGGGTTGGCACAGTGTTTGAGAGGGTTGTCGCCAGGAATGTCAAGGCCCTCTTCAAGCGTGACGGCCTGGGTGCGATCGAGGAAGCTGAGAGCAGTGGAGCTCGCCAGCAGACCAGCCAAAGCAGCTGTAATAGGGAACCTCATGGCGAAATTGCTGAAGTCGGACTGAGCAAGCTGAGCAGCAGGATGCGCTTCTATTGTGTAGCGTCAAGAGCAAAGCTGTTACCCGGGGACAGTGTCGGTTGATGGCTGGGCGGTTCTGTATGCAAGTGTCCAAGTGATTGCAGGTGCCCAGCCGTGGCCATTTAATGACGCTATCTCGCTTGCCAGGACGACGAGCGTCTAGCCGCGGCACGTCCCGAATCGTAGACGCTGTTGCGGAGGTACGCAAAGACAGGTACATTCTACCACTTTCAAGACGTAGTGAGTTGCACGTGACTTGACATTTCAAGACAGCTGTTTGGAGAACTGTACACACTCGACCTCAGCTGGAATCTATGGAGGGTTAAGCTACTGTTATTGCACGCCAGTCGCATCGCATCTGTGCCCCTAAATTTCATATTACCCTGCTTGCCTGCTTGCCCTCGATCCTGAGCCCAACATCCTCGACTTCTTCCATCGCGAACCGCTGCACACCACTTTACACTCCTCAACTAAGACAATCCCGGTCCCTTTGCGTCCGCAATACGACGCTGAGGGCAAGCCGCCAACATGAAGTTGGACGTCAAGGTGCGATGTAGCGCAATAATAATCTCCTAGAGAATGAATGAACCACAAGCTGAAACTTGCTCCATCCACAGAGACAACTTTTCGCCCGCAGCGAGAGGGTAAAGGGCATTGACTTCCACCCGACAGAACCATGGGTAAGCCTTTGCCAGGATATCGATGTTGGAAAGACGATGTTTCTCTGACTTTGCGATCTCGTCATAGATTCTTACCACCCTCTACTCCGGCCATGTCTACATCTGGTCGTACGAGACACAATCCATCATCAAGACATTCGAGCTCACCGACGTCCCCGTTCGAGCCGGCCGCTTCATCGCCAGAAAGAATTGGATTGTTTGCGGTAGTGATGACTTTCAATTACGTGTATACAACTACAACACCTCAGAGAAGATCACATCATTCGAAGCACATCCGGACTACATACGAGCTATCGTCGTCCATCCTACACACCCTTACGTCCTTACCGCCAGTGATGATATGACGATCAAATTATGGGACTGGGACCAAGGATGGAAATGCCGGCAGGTTTTTGAAGGACATGCTCACTATGTCATGGGTCTTGCAATCAATCCAAAAGATGTCAACACTTTTGCAAGTGCCTGCCTAGACCGTACGGTCAAGATCTGGAGCTTGGGATCTAGCACACCAAACTTCACTCTGGACGCACACGAGACCAAGGGTGTCAACCATGTCGATTATTACCCTCAGAGCGACAAGCCTTACCTTTTGACAACCAGTGATGATCGAACTGTGAAGATTTGGGACTACACAACCAAATCGTTGATTGCTACCCTAGAGGGCCACAGCTCGAACGTATCATTCGCGTGCTACCACCCCGAACTACCTGTAATAATTTCCGGATCTGAAGATGGCACTATTAAGATCTGGCATGCGAATACATACCGGCTGGAACAAAGCCTTAGTTACGGATTGGAAAGAGCTTGGTGTGTGTCCTACCAGCGTGGGCGACAGGGTATCGCGATGGGCTTCGACGATGGCGCTGTTGTGGTCAAGATGGGACGTGAGGAGCCTGCCGTGAGCATGGACGCGAGTGGAAAGATCATCTGGGCACGTCACTCAGAGATCCTCACTTCTGTTATCAAAGGCGGTGACAAGTCCCTCAAAGACGGAGAGCCCATAAGCATTCCCACCAAAGAGCTGGGTAGCACTGAGATATACCCCCAGACACTCATCCATTCACCCAATGGCAGATTCGTAGCTGTCTGTGGAGACGGGGAATACATCATTTACACTGCTCTTGCACTTCGCAACCAGGCCTTCGGTTCAGCTCTCGACTTTGCTTGGGGAAGCAAAGAGAATGACAAAGACTATGCCATTCGCGAATCACAGTACAGCGTTAAGCTGTATCGCAACTTCAAGCCACGAAACAACGACGGCAGCATCAATGTCGGCTTCACAGCTGATGGTCTTGCTGGTGGTGTGTTACTGGGTGTCAAGGGACAAGGTGGTATAGGCTTCTTTGACTGGGAGACCGGGAGGCTAGTCAGACGGATAGAAGTCGAGCCACAAAACGTATTTTGGTCTGAGAGCGGTGAGCTTGTTGCGCTTGCTTGCGAGGATACCTTCTACGTCCTGAGATATTCGAGAGAGCAGTATGTTGCTGCTCTGCAAAGTGGTGAGGTAGACGAGGATGGGGTTGAAAGTGCTTTCGAGGTTGTCTGTGATGTCGCGGAGAAGTATGTTTTACGCAAGGATCAACTTTATGTGCTCTGAGATGCTAATATTTTCGCAGTGTGCGGACTGGGCAGTGGATTGGCGACTGCTTTGTCTATACGACGAACACGAACCGTCTGAATTACCTTGTTGGCGATCAGACATACACCATCTCGCACTTTGATCAACCTTTCTACGTGCTTGGTTACCTGACCCGCGATCAACGCATTTATGTGTGCGACAAGGAGCTGACCGTCACGTCATATGCTCTTTCCGTCAGTGTCATCGAGTACCAGACTCTGGTTCTTCGTGGTGATTTGGATGCTGCTCAGGAAATGCTTGCAGATGGCCAAGTTGCTGAGAGTGAGAAGAGCAAAATTGCGCGCTTTCTCGAAGGTCAAGGCTTCAAGGAACAAGCATTGCAGGTCACGACAGACAAAGAACATCGATTCGAGCTCGCGCTCAGCCTCAACGAATTGGAAATCGCTTTGGAGCTTGCGCGAGAAGCAGATGTCGAGCACAAATGGAAGATCGTGGGAGATGCTGCATTGACGGCATGGAACATCAAGCTTGCGCAAGAATGCTTTCAGAACGCTCGAGACCTTGGTTCTTTACTACTGCTCTACTCAGCCTCCGCCGATGAAGCGAAGTTGAAGGATCTTGCGGAAAAGGCAAAGGAGCAGGGGCAATGGAATGTTGCCTTCAGCTCTTACTGGCAAGCTGCGGATGTTGATTCTTGTCTCGATGTGCTGCTATCTACTAACCGCACGGCGGAAGCCATACTGTTCGCACAGACCTACAAGCCAAGCAGGTGTGCCCAAATTATCGAACAGTGGAAACAAAGTCTCGAAAAGAATGGAAAGTCCAAGGTGGCAAGAGTATTGGGTGTTCCTGGACAGGATGAAGAACTCTTCCCCGAGTGGAATGAATACCTGAAGTTTGAGAGTGAAGGTCAGACTGCCAATGATCTCATCGACGTGAGTGCTAGCGCAAATGGCACCGATGAGACCGACGAGAATACAGCAAAGACGGTAATTGAGGTGGCCCCCGAGGATGGCGATGCAAACGACGGCGCTGCCAGCGAAGGCAATCATGAGGACGAAGTACAAGACGGTGCTGATGAGGAAGATGGTGATGGCGCAGATTAAGACGAAAATGACTTTCCCTTGGACCCCAGCAGGTCTAGTGATCGTTGCGGTATTTAGAAACGTCAATAACCTGTGTCATTTTTGATGGTGCTTGGGGCAAAAGTGTAGATTTATCCGTGGACACGTTGAAGCCAGATCACGTTGCAAGACGGTTCGCAATGTCCTAATGACTTTTGTTTCTCTCTTCTTCTCTCGTTATTTCAAGCCATGACTACAAGGATGACCGCTATCATCAACCTTCTTTCTCTATCATCTTTTCCATCATACCGCGGCAGATTGGATGATAAAAGTCTTTGTGTTCTTCAAATGTCTTCTTTGCAAGCTCTTTGTCGACTTTCAATAGGCCTCTCAATAGAGGCCGGACAAACTTCATCCTGCCTACCTTCGCCATCAGTTCTGCAGCGGGTTTGTAGAAGTGCGCGGCCTTCGACTGCAATGCGACGACGTAGAATCTGCTGACAACTTCAACGTTCTGTGATTGAGCATATGAATATGCCTCGCCAATCTCGTCCACCAGATTTGGTTCGAGTGGCTTGGCGAACAGCTGTATACGTTCTAGAAGAACGACGGACTGATTAGCGTTCCAGCCCTCAATATCGCTCTTGCTAGGTTTGAAATTTGGACTTAAGCCAGAGTTGAAAGCCTCAATCTTGTCTGCTAATTCATTGCAAACGTCTGCAAGAGAGGTATCGAACTCTGGTTTGGGAGGGTAACCTGGCTTGTAGAACCAGGTATCCCAGTCAACGCCTTGGAGCTTTGCGGACGCATCCGGGTCTGACGCAAAAAAGTCGAACAATGTTGCCTTGAACTCGAACGAATCCAGACTGCGTTGCTTGAACTTGGTGAAGTAGTAAGGAATGAACTTGTCCCATTTCTCTATTCCCACAAGCTTCTCGAGAAAATAGAGGAATGTAAAACCCTTTTCATATGGGATGCTCGAGAAAGCGTCGTCAGGGTCTTTTCCCTTCAAATTTGGAATCAGTTTCGTGAACTCATGATCTTCCCCATACTGCTCAATGCTGTCAGTGAGGGCTTTCCATCCGATGATGGCGCTAAAGTCACGGTATTGATTGCCACCATGGATCGCAGCTTGCAGACGGCGCTCCAGATATGTGGTCCAGCCCTCATTGAGCCAGAAATGCTCCCAGGAGGCATTAGAAACAAGGTTTCCCGACCAAGAGTGTGACAGCTCGTGAGCAATGACATCTACATTCTGACGGTCACCGCTCACCACTGTCGGGGTGGCAAAGGTATAAATGGGATTTTCCATGCCACCATATGGAAACGATGGGGGAAGAACTAATACGTTGTAAGTCGTCCAAGCATAGGGATAAACAATCTTCTCGATTGCGCGCATATATGTTTCCATATCGGCCTCAAACTCCCATTGGCATGCTGTAAGTTCTTCAGGGCCGGTCCAAACAGTGCTGCGCGGTCCAATAGAAGCGCAGGCTACGTCACCGCTTGCCAGAGCAACTAGATATGAGGGCATGGGGATGGCTTGATCGAAAGTGTAAAGCAATGTTCCAGAATCATCATCTGTTAAGCCAGATTGGAAATCTCTAACACCACTTGGGAGTCCTGAAGCCAGAACTGGTAAGGGTGAACGAATGTTGAACTTGTAGGTCGATTTCACATCAGGCGTGTCCTGGCAGGGGAATACAGAACGAGCATGAATGGCCTGACACTGGGAGAACATGTATGGATGTTTCTTGTTGCTCGTTTGGGCAGGTGAGAACCACTGCAGAGCCGTACAGTCATCTGTCGTCGCTACATCGATTGCAACAACGACTTCAGTTTGCTCAGTGTCTACCACCGACTCCGGAACACTGATGGTGAGTGGCGAGCCATAAGGCTCCGTCCTAGACGAGGCCAGCGACCACTCTGTCTTTTGGCCACCAATTCGGACGTCTGAGATTGACAGGAAAGAGGTGTCTAAAACGATCTTTCGCACATCCTTCGCCAGTCTACGCAAAGTGAGCTCGACATTTCCAGACAGGCGCTTGGCTTTGAAGTCGACCAAGAGATTTGCAGTAGTGTGTCTGGTTGTCCAGGCGTTGTAATTGGACAGCGTGTTTGGATCTCGTGGCGGAAGAAGCGAAGACGCGGCCATTAGGCCAGCCTGCTGCGCACTTGACCTCATAACCATAGTGCTGGAGAAACCACGGACAGCTGCAAACCCAGATGAAGTCTTAATTGATCTGGGGAGACAGAAACAAATGTGCGAGACCAGAGAGAAAGTCATCTGAGGCAGGGCAATCTACCTTCCTCATATGGCGAGGTCGGAATGATACAAAGCCGACGTAAACCGCGCGAAGACAGAATGGCTCAAGTACGGACCTGAGTCTAATAACAATCAAGCAGAAGAGGAGGCACCGCAATACCCCCCAGGAAATACTGCTAACGGTATCATAATCTTTGAAATACCATCTGCTTTCGACACCCGTTGTTTTGCTGGAAAAGGGAAGGTATTGGAGATTGGGAGGTCAAACATCACGTGATGACGTTTGTCTTTCGTCCACTCGCACGGACCCATTACTGATTGCCGAGATCGTAGACAAGACAACAACGCGCGCCTACACGCGCTGTCTGGGGCCGTGCTATATGTTAGTCTCGTGCGCATTGTGACGAAGGCATTTTCCGGATCGACCTGACTGGCTCCAGTCCGCATCATCCTGTAGAACGGAGTTGTCGCCATACGCAGAATAGAGACGATTTTCCTGCCGCCTGTGCATGCAGCCTTGCGAACCAACATGGTGCGCCCGCGCACAAAAGCTGTTCCTTCAACAACGCAAGCGCATACGAAACCACAAACCCGCGCGTCGAGAATCGCACTGAAAGAGAAAACGAATACGACATTGTCGCCACGATATGCTGACGACGGTGATACTGAACGATTGGTCAAGGATGCAAGGCCAAAGCGTGGTCAATCCTCCAAAAGGTCGCCGTCAAGCAATACGGACTTTTACATGACTGGAGCTATCGGGTACCAACAGGTGCGAGAAACGGCACCGGACGTCGTTGTTGCAAGAAAAGTCAGCAAGCGTTCTAGAGGACCGGCGACCTCTATAATGACTTCGACGAGAGATGCGACCCAACAACATGAGACTGTGAGAGGTTTGGGGAAGAAAGGGTATCGGAGCGCTATAGAGACGAGCACCCCCAAGACTACACGACATGGCGTACAACAAATAAGTGAAGACAAGGTGGGAGATAGTCAAGCAAACAGTGCACATGTACCCGAGCCCGTTGGAAGAGACGATAGTCTACTGCATCTGACCGATTCCGGAATTGACCAAACATCCATTACCGACTCTCCATCACCTCCACCACCGAGCAGGGCTCAATCTGTGAAAAGAGGTCGCGTGGGACGAGGAAGTCTGGCTCAGCCGGGATCTGCCTCACGCACCACAGAAACACCAGCAATTGACAGCTCAGTGCTCTTGAGAAACTTCAAGCGCCGCCCCAGGCAACCAAGTATGTTGGCGATGGTGCATCAACACCAGCAGATCATGAGCGCACAAGCGTCACAGTCACACCTCGATCTCTCACAGGCGGTAAGATCGAGTGATGATGATGATGAAGATCATGATATCACGTTTGATATTGAGGCTGGCCTTGAGAGTGATGGCGACCTGGGAGATTTCGAGCCAGAAGCCGAGGGAACACCTCTGTTGCACGCCAAATCGACACTGCATGAAATCAGTGGCTCCACCTCAACCAATCAAGATCGGCCAGGCAAAGATCCACGTAAGCGAATATCAAGTGAGATGGCAAGTCCGTCGAACACTCCAGAAACAGTGGGAACAAAGCGACGGAAGTCGCTACCCAGAAAGCCTTACGACTCGACGTGGGGTGACCGAAGCAATGTTGAAGTTTCTCGATCACCTGCATCGTCGCCTCCTCCTTTCAGACCATCAGACGATGCGCTAGATTCGGAGGTGCTCATTCTTCGTTCTTCGCCCATCACCTCTTTGCCTGCCATCGCTCCAGGTTTCGAAAGTGGTGACTCACGGAAGCTCCTCACGAGCGGGGACGTTGACAAACAGAACATTATTGCTATCCCGTCATCTGGCTTGGAGCGGAACGCCCTTCGCAACAGTGCGCTTTTCGGGCGAAAGGGTGAGGAGCCAATTCCACGCAAGGACCCCTTTACTGTACCAGAACTCAGCAGTCCATTGACTGAGTACAGCGAGGAGGATCTACTAGCAGACCCTTCCAGTCAAGCTTCACAACTAAGCCCTCCTCAAGTGAAGAAGAGGGTACCAGCCGCGAAGCCTGTGCGAACATCAAAACTTCAAAGTTTGCTGCCCAAAAGACGTATACGAGCGGTCCACTCACGGAAGAAATCTGATTTCGATGTTGAATCATCAAGTTTGTCAGACAGGGAGGATTTGAGCGCTGTAAGCTCTGAACGAGATCCAGACGATGAAACATGGCATGAGGCTCGGAAGATACCGCCATCAAGGTCTTTTGTCAAGGGTGATGCAAGGGCACGGACACGTAAAGACAAACCTGGACGATTAGCCGGGACTAGTAGAGCCGGGCGGGCATCTGCTCTAGCAAGTCACAGCAAAGCAGGTAGGACTTACGGCAGGAGTGCAGCCGACGAAGCTCAGAGAAATGAGGTGGATGAGTCTGACGGTGAGGGTGAAGCAGAGGAAAGTGTGGTACCAGATGACGGCGTGGCATCTGTTGAAGCAGCAAGGTCAAAAGAACTGGAAGACGCGAAGAAGAAATTTGCGGAGATAGACGAGTGGGATGGCCTTGAGTTCGAGAACTTTGACTCTGAAGACCACCGTAGCAGCTCGCAGGGATGGCGGTAAACATATCGAATGAGCAGTACTGTAGCAATGCGGCAAGCAGCCTCGGTAGCATTACGAAGATGCCTAAAGCTCTTAATTCGAGGGCCTGCACGAGGCCAAAGACCGCATTCAACTCGTGCCTCGAGCGCTGAGACGCAAACAGGCTCCTAGCCACGGTGCGTGGATGATGCTGGGAGGGCAATGGATGTAGCCCTCGACAAAGCTAGAATTCGACCTCCTACGTTGAACGAGTAACATGGTCCAGGGTGGCGTGCAGTATGTATTCACTAATGTATTGAGACGTAGCACAACGACCGAGTCAGAATTAGCATTGATGAACGCACCTTGGTTACTCAACCCTCCAGGACTGCTGTTGCGCTGCGGCCCTTTCCATGCTTTGAGTCCAAAGTTGCCAGGATAAGCGCCGCTGCTGCATAAACAAATAGAGCCCAGCACGACGCAGCACATCCAGACTGTACGCATAGTGGCGGACTGTAGCTATCCGGTCATCTGCTGGCGAATGTGTACCGGGTGTGAGGGTATAGGGAGTGGAGATGCCTTGTGAAAGGCTCCCTTCCTGCATTCAGATGCTCGGCATCCTCCACTCGCCCGTTGCAGAGCCAGCGGGTAAGTGCTGATGGCCGCTATTGGTGCACTTGCTACTGCTGTCCAGATACGGATATGCGGACGTGGATGTGGATGCGGATGCTGCGTGAGAGGGGATGGGGGAGGGAAAGATGAGCGATGAGCAGGCGAGGTGAAAGCACAAGCAGATGGCGCAAGCATTGCGGCTCCATTATCTCTCGCTCCTTTGACACTTCCAGCCATCCCGACATGGATTGGACGGAAGGATGAGAAGTGGAAAATAAAGGAGCAACGCGCCACGGACAACGACCCGGATACCGTTTAGCTGGGCCGTATTATCCATTCTTATTCCAAGGTCCTCTTCTCCTTATCGCGCCGCCGATTTGCTCTGTCGTGTTATTTTTATATCTAGGTACGTCCGCTACCGTCGTTGCCGACCCCTATTTTCGCTGGCGTCGTGAGCAGAGAAAGCGACTCTCCGCGCCTGTGTGGTGGATTGTCTTGCACTTGGTCCGGTATTGTCCTGCATCGTGCTGTGTGCTGTGTGTGTGGTGTTTGTACTGTCTTTCTTGCATGCGCGTATGTCTGCATGTGGCTTATAGGGGATCAACCCTGCACGGCGGAACTCATCGCCTGGAGCTGCAGGACTTTACAGGGATTGATGGCATTCAGGACACTGCTATCCTATGCCATCCTATCGTACCCATACTATACTGTAGCATGCATAGTGTAACCACGTTTGACGCATTGGCTGGACGGAGTGATCGGCAGGGATTGTTTGGTTGGATGGAGAGAGGTGTCTAAGCGAGACTAACGTATATTAGCACCCACATATTCCAATGCCTCTTATTGCCCATATGGTAACATGTGGTAATATGGCTCTCGATGACTGATGGATTGACAGACAAGACTAGCAGTCGGACACGAATGTGTCCATGATCTAGCCAAAGGTACTGTGTATTGGGTACTGTGTATTGAGTACCGTGTGCTATGTGCTATGTGCTGTGTGCTGCGTGTTGTGTATGCCCTGGTACTTGATATTTCGATGGGTAGATGCTGTAATAGACAACACCCGTATGCTGGGTCGACGTTGTCCCCCTTCATGTTTGTTTGCCTGTCTCTCTCTCCACCACTCTTCCACCTCCTCTTGTTCCTCTTCTCCTTCTTCCTCCCGACTATGCATCATTATCCAGCCCTTGATCTCCATCCCTCCCTATCCCTCCCTGCCACAACTCATATCCGACCCCACTCGTTCTCCATCGCCTTGTGGTGACCCTTCTCTTTGCTGCTACTCCTCTAGCCTCTACCACTTTGCTTGTTGTCCTTCGCTCCAGTCACAATACCCGTGCCAGTTTTGTCTCCAGATGCCTTGATCGGAGGGCTTCCTGGCCTCTCCACCTGTAGCTCCACCGCTGGCGTTGCTACCAGTCTCGGGAATTAGTCTCTGTCTCTCTCTTACCTTATGATATCCACTTCTTTCCCTTCATTCGCCTGCATGGAGTCATCTTCGCCTTTCAATGGATCTTTCGTATCAGGGAGGGCGCGATGGATCTCACAACTTGGCCTTCACTCCCAGAACGAGCGCTGAGAGAACCTCGCCTGGTCTGCCCTACCAGCCAACTCTCCAACAACACCAGCCAGCGTCCCAAAGTCATTCTTACCAGGCCACCATCAGCTCGAATGATCGAAACTTCCCCCAAGCAACTTTGGGAGAACCCAGCAGAGGTCGGAAGAATTCTATTCGTCATGTAGTGCGCAAGTTCTTTGGAAGACGATCGCGCGACATTGGGCAGGAGGAGCGTAGCATTGACTTGCGACCCGACCGTACTTATAGGCCGCAAACATCAGGTCATGCATATCACATGAGTGAGATAAGAGGGCTTCAAACCACAGAAGAGCTTCCCGAGCCGGAAGAACCTCCTCGCCTGCGGCACTCACTTTCGAACGATCGTACTGCACAAAGAACCCTCTCTGTGCCTGCGTTGCCGGACATAGCTCATGGTGGCTCAAAGTCACCGTACGCAGTTGCATTCCCGAGCCATAGCCTGAAGCCTCTGGACTTGCCAAACCCCTTCACTGCACCAAACCAGAGGTTGCGCCGACGCAAGACAACAAGTAGCATACGCGATGAAGGTGCCAACCCCATAGAGTACGTTCAGTCCGGTACTGATTTGCATCGAGGATTTGCCTCCAGTGGACGTTGGGACCCCCCTTCACCAGAGATTGGCCTCGCGCTTGGCTCTATCCGAAGCAGCAAACGAATATCCCGAAGTGCAGATGATCTAAGAAGCTATGTGTCTTTTCTTGGAGCCACCCCTAGGAATAGAGCCGATGATGAGGATTCTGGGCTAGATGTGCATCGAGAAATTGGGTACGACATGTCCAAGGATGCCGCCCTGCTTGGCGCTATAAAGCCCAATGTCATCGAGACCGTCCGTTCTACATTCTCTTCAGGAGTGGAAAATGTCGAAGACGATGATCCTGGAAAAACGGCGATGTCTGCCCGTCCTATATCTCTACAGGAACGTGCTTCTCATCGTGGAAGCCAAGCGTCTATCGCTAGTGTATCAGAGGTTGGAACACCATCTGTCTTTGGCACCGAGGCAACAAAGGATTTGGAGGATAGAGTGGCCCGGCTGGAAGCCGGGCTGCTTGCGTTCTCGCGATCATTGCAACGTCTGACTGCTGACCGTAATCGTCGGACCGTCTTAGTTCAAGATTCGCCTATCTCGCGAACACGCTCACGGGATCGCGCCCGGAGTCCAAATATGCTGGCAGATACTCTAGGAGAACCGGAAACACCTGGTGGAGCCGTAAAGGCGGATCTGAGGAAGAACGTATTCCGACCTGAAACGTCGCCAGGCCCTACCACGCCGACAAGAGAGACGCGACCACTTCTGAAAGAAGCGGCGTCGACATCGTCGAATTATTTACAAGAAGCTTTCAGGACCCCATCTCAGCATGAACGGCCAGATCAAGCATCGACCCACCCTGACAATACCTTTCGCTCTCTTTATCAAATGCTTACTGATGAACGCTCAGCACGTAGAAGACTGGAAAGACAAGTCAGAACTCTACGCTCGGAAATGACAACTCTACAGTATCAATTCTCCTCTGGCGCTCGCAGTGAGAGGAGTAGCTATGCTGCAATATCGCGGAATGAACCGAGCTCTCGGCTCCAGCAAATGCTCAGAGAGACTGCCGCAGACGCGAGTCCTCCCTTCCGTCAACAACGAGAGTCCGGTGGCACTCTTGGGTCGATAGGCATTGGTACGCGAGTGGTTAGCCGATTTAGCGGCACCGACACCAATCCCGGTTCCTTGGCTGCAAGCAATGAATATTTGGACTGCAACATGCCAATTAGAGATGCAGAGGAAGCAGGGTCTATCAACACATCTTATGAAGCATACCTGACACCAGTTGAAGAGTATCGACCAAACTTCCCTGCCCAGTACCCGCCTCTTCCAGTCCCTGCGAATGAGCTACATGTCCCTGCCTTTGCTTCGGATTCTCCTCCAGCTTCTGCCTCGCGTTTCAGCATCCGATGATGATATGGATGATGGCTTGAACCACCAAATCTACATTATGCAATACGTCATCTCTACTTGCTTCAAACAATACGCGAAGAATAAACGTCTGGCATATCACACGGTTATTATCTTTCCAACTGTATTCGTCAACACATCGCAGATTGGATTACGCCAAAGCATAGCTGGACTGACATTGGCGTTGCCTTCGATATTCTTCGCTTGTATATTAATCGTGGGAACTCACCGTGTGTCTTGTTCCCTTATTTTCATCAAGTACCTGATCACAAAATCTGATATGTTGAACTACGGCAGCCGCGATGTCACAAAACTGTGTAGGTGTCGTTATGTACAGAACAATCTTTTGCAGTACATACTTTAAGACTTCAAATTGTTCCAACACTTTCGGCAAATTTCAAGGTGGAGAATGTAGAGAGTCCCTTTTTGATCGTTCTCTAATGATGTCGACAAGAGAAGGTAAGCATCGTAATCGTGCCATAATTGTTCTACTACTACTTGTAAGCTGCGGGTCCAACCTGACGGCCGCCACTAGCCGACAGATGATGTTGCTGTCGCGGGAGCCAGAAATATGTCTTGCCATGTTGCAAGTGGTCCCAACGTCTATCGTTTGTTGCGGATATCTGTCAGCATTTCACTTACCAGGTTTAGATAATACAATCGCATTGATACAGCTACAACTACTTGATCTCTTCGATTCGGCATCTTTGACAATCCCATCGGTTCAGAACCGGCTGGGATTACATTTGAACTGTTCAAAACTCCTCGCCTGCAACTGCGTCCGGAGAAGACCTGTCTGAAGACGGTCTCGCTCCGAACCACTTCAACATGGCTGGACCTGTGACCATCTCGTCCCGATTGTCCGTACCGTCTCCATCCCCAACCGTAGCAAGTCTATCAAATGCCTGGTCGCCCAAAGACGCCTCATTTCGCCTGTTAGACCTCCCCACCGAGCTGAGGGCCCTTATATTTTCGTTCGCGTTAACCTCTACAAAGCCCTTGGTTACCTTCAAATTGGACCCTTATCAAAAAGACACCTATGCCGAAGCATGGATGCCGCCACCATTGACTCTGACTTCGCGTCAGGTCCGAGCAGAGAGCCTGCCGCTGTACTATGAGTCAAACGATTTTGTACTGCACACCGAAGGACTTGAAATCGGTGGAAGCAATCTGTTGCGTCACTGGGGTGACAAGGCGTTTCAAGCACGGACATGGCTAAGGAGAATGGATGGCCTGCCCTCCCATCTTCACCGGCACGCTTCATACCCCCTGCAAAAGCCCTCGATACAGTCGTTATCAGGCCTGTTGCCACTGAAGCAAGACAACAACATTGAATCAACATTGGACGGACCTTCTCTGTTGCGCAAGGTAGGCGGCTTCGTGTTTTGGATTCAATACATATCTTCAGAGGTCTACATTACAGCACGTCACCGAGGTCTGCTCGCACTGAGTCTACAGTGGCACCGACATAACCACCTTGCTACTGCTGGAACGTGGTATACCTCTGAGGAAGAAGGCGAGGAAGGTTGGAGGTGGCTGACTGTGATGAGAAAACCGCAAGACGTGAAGGCTGACGGCAGTTGGCTCGCAAGGACTCTACAGATGAAGGTGAAGGGGAGGCGAAGGAAAGATTTGGGATGTGATGAGTTAATGACCATCATGATGGAGCTTGTCCAGGCTTATGCCGAACACAAAGGACGATGACGTTCAATGTTCAGCTCAGGGCCGCAACACAGGCTTCAACCCACAGCTATCTCGTTTCAACAATACCAACCAGTTTTGTAGGCTCTGGGAATGCCCTGTCAAGCAGACGGTGTTATGCATGGAGATTGGTATGTATGGCTGGCCGAGTCCACACGCTAGAGGATATCCAGCTTGTCCATATCAAAGGTATATCAGTGGATCTTGATGTCGACAAATTCTGAGGGTGAATATGGCCGATATCTGAAAAGTAAGACATTGACACATGAACGCTTCCGCGCTATGGAAGTTTTGGGTTCCAAGTATGAGTGGCTCAGCATTCCGCTCAACACAAAGCTACGTTGATGGGCGCAAGGAGCCGGCTTCTCACGAGTCGCTTGGTGAAAAATGTTCCACACAAAAGAGCTGTGCACGACATGCATCTATGATCTACCGAGCTTGAGAGTTCTAAACCCAGGCATCTCGCTCTTCAGAACCCGATAACTCAGCTTCCGACTCCAAAGATGCAGATCCTGCCGCCGGCCTGTTGCTCATCGCCGCTCCAGCCAAACAACAAGGTGAGGCGGCAAAATAGCAGTCGGTCGGAAATGCGTTTGAGATCTTCAACGGCTAGACGTGTATAGTAAGTATACGGTATGGGAGGGAGGATGCAACTGTCAGGGTATCTCACGAAGCTTCACGAGATCAGCCGGACTTCGTCCCAGTAACTGATACCAGGCTTGGTCACTGAACAGCATTTTGCCAGTGGAGATCTGTGCGGTCTCGTCCATCACGCTTCCGATCTGGACGCACGGGCGCGATGTTATTCAACGTTTTCCGGCCTGGTCACAATAACCGTCTCACTTACAATACGATTGTTCAACCGTAAGCAAACCTTTCGCTCACAGAATCTGCACGAAGCATCTGTTGCATTTGCATAAACCGGCGTGTCACAACTGTTGAAAGTTCGGGATCAATTCCGTCAGATCATCCAGTTTCTGACTTACCATTCGCCAGACATGAGCGACTTGCGGTTGCATTCATCGACTAGCCGCAAGCCTGTCAATAAGACGCTTAGGTAACCCCGAAACACTCCATTTGGAATGGATCTTGCAAAATCGTCAAGGTCTGCGAGTGTAAACAAGGCTCGGACGGCGGCACGGTCGAGGGAGGCGAGATGAAGCATCCCTCGTGGGATGGGCGGGTTGACTGCCTCTCTACTCCTTTGTCTGGCGGCCCAGGTACGAAGCCAGCTCGCATCCTGCAGCTCAGGGTTCACTTCTATCATGGTTGCGCTCTGAATCTTGAGGTAAAGCTGGACAGACCGGTGAGTATCCGAGCAAACAATGAGCTGGAGCGGTATCATACCCCACTCGACAGCGACAAACCAGGCGATTGCAGCAGAAGGACAGTCTCGTCAGGCCGCCACGGCCGACTGCTGTAGTTTGCTGCGATTGAACTGCCATCTGATTTGAGATCGTTGTCAGTAGAGATAAAAGGGGACACGGACAAGGTTCCGTAGAGCCCTAATACGGCATGTGCTGTCTCGTCTTGAACATGAACCATGACACTGGAGATAGAATTGCCGTCTTTCCGACTCCCTGCATATAGTCAGAGCTAAGTGTATGTGGAATTGAATTGAAATACCCACGTGACTTCCTTGGGCCGACGCTCTTCACAATCACAAGTAGCTTGCAATTCGGCACTTCAAAGCCACCTTGAACAAAGTTCTGTAGGGCCATTAGGCCAGCCGGTGGACGTTGGACGCGCATGGAAGGCCGAGTGCTCGAGGTTTGTAGAATTGGATCATTCATATGAATCAGGATTTTACAGCTGCGATCTCTCTCTGGGAAGATAGAGACGAAATAGCACGCTGGGAGGAAAGCGAGACCGGTGGTCCCGCAAACACTGACTGTGCCATGGTCAGCCAGTGTTCGAGCATGCAGCGCAAAAATCTGATCTTTCACCGTGAGTAGCCCAGACAGACACAAGAGAGCCCAATCGGAAAGGGAACGGCCGATTGGCGTACCAGACGTGGACCGCTACGGCACCTGTATCATCTCTAACACAGATCTTCACACCACCCTTGGCCGCATGGTGGGACTTAGGAGTGTGCGGTATGTCGTAAATGTTTGCAACTTTGCCTGTGAAGGTAACCTGGCCAGGGCCAGGCTGTATGTCACATATCTTAACCTCGCGATACTCGCCATACAGTTGCATATGCTCGGACTTCATAGTATCGCGGACCTCCTGTGAAGTGAAGCCTTCCCCAGCGGACGAGGAAGAGTCAAACGGTCTACGAGGGCATTTGGTCGACACTGGATGGAAGAACGTCTGTATTGAAGCGTCAGCTGCCATGGTGTATGCATTTGCTAGTGCTCGGCGGCTTGCAGCGGTGCTGTAATGAAGGTGGAATGCGAAACGAAAGGAGGATGATGGAAATGGTTCAGTCGATGGTATAGAATCCGTAAGGACAGAGGGGAAACGAAGCTGTTCTGGATAGGATGTCGAATACGCTGATATATATACATCTGTAAAAATTGGAGTTTTGGAATGCGCCATCATCAACCGAAGGTCCTCTGCCTGATTCGCGTCGCGTCCGGCTTCAAGCGTCGGTGCCTAGAGCTCGCGTGTTTTTGGCGTTGGCGGCGTGTATGCCCGCGACACGTTCAGAGACAAGATCTCTCTATGCGCCAGTTGGAGGGTTAGAGTGGCTGGCTTGAGTGTATATCAAGGGGTTAGGCGAGGTCTTCCCGCTTATATCTGAGGGATTCAGCCATATCGTTGACGGGTTTGCGTAGTTCACAAGGCTCTAAGCAGGTACATAGCGGAGCAGGATACCTAACTGATAAAGCGAGGGTTTTCCAACTTCGCCACGCTATCCTTGTCGTAGAGGTACGGCGGTGGGCTCTACTTGGCTGGGTCTGATTGCGCAGAGTGATGGCGGTCTACGCGCATCAGAGGCGCGAGTTGCGAGATCAATGACCGGCTCACTGCTTCCATGATTGCACGGAGCGAGGCGGTTGATCAGAGCGGCAAGGGCAGCTTCCTGATAGATATTCAAGTCGGTGGGTGGTTCGTGGCTACGTTCAGCCATGCGATTGTTCTCCCCAGTTTGTTCCAGCAACAGCTCGTCATCCATGCGCAGTCCATTCTCATGTCGAATCTCGCCAAGCGTTTGCCTCTTTGACCTTCTCCTCCAACGACGATCTCAACCACGGGCCGTCCTCGATCCCTCCGTCTTGCATGCCATCATCGCTTCCCATCGGCTTCAATGCGGCCATACAAGCGTTCCGAGCGAGCAGTTCCACCTCTTCCCACTCTTCCAGCCGAAACCGGCCAGCAGATTCGTCGAGCAACATCTCACCCCCATGGCCGAAAGCAAATGCGTGAATGCTCTCGCACTTCGCAAGTTGTGCAGCAGTAGGTCGCAGTGCGACGTCCCCAGCGCCCAGAACACCAACCAACACGGCAGATAAGGTAGTCCTCAAGGGGAGGCCAGCGTCGACGAGGGCGGTGGAAGCAGCGCTCAGGAGATCTGGGACTACGGTAATGTCGCGCAGAGCCTGCTTGCCTGCTTTGACTTCTGGCTCGCGTGTGACTTGCAGAGTGATCTGGATAAGAGTGCGTGGGTGGAGGTGGACTAGAAGTGCGCTCTTCAAGACGGAATGCACGATGCCCTCGAGCCAGCGTTCCCTCGGACCTCCAACACCGGCAATGGGTCTGATATTGACTTCGATAGCGGCCTCGGCGGGGATCTCATCACGGCGGCCAACCTCAATAGGTCCGTTAACGGCAGCGATGACTGTGTGAGTATTAGACGTGAAGGTAGCAGACCCGTCTGCGCGCGATAGAGAACCGTGTTGGATTTCCGGAATTGCCATTGTGAGATTCTGGGAGCGATTAATGGTCCGGTGACAGAAGAGAGTTGTGTTGTGGCATTGCCGACTGACAATAAGCTAGATACTGTAGCATTTGAATTGGGCTAAGCTTCGGCTACAATGAAATTTGTAGAGTTGGAAAAAAAGGCGACGCATGACTCGCGTGGGGCTCTGCGCCACTGATGCGCCACTGATGCCCCCCACGTCATGGCAGGAGTGGGCTGGTCTTAGCCAGCCTAGATGAGGCCCTTGATTTTGCTAGCTTAGGATATTTGTCTAGAATACGCCAGGGCATCACAACTGACATCACAGAGATTCTATTGCTGGGGAAGGCGTATACAGCAACTTTCGGCCCGATGAGAACGAAGCATCACGCGCACAAAACGATGCAACGAGTTCGAATACCTATCGGACGAATGGTCTAGCCTGCTGAATGCACGGCTGACACGCATTTCTTACAGCCACAAACGAATCGAGAGGGACACACATGATAAGTAAAAGATGCTATTGACAAATTGGTCATCTGTTCATTCTGTAAATGTTCCTTTCATCTCAATCAAACGCCATAAGTGATTGTGACCGTGGTCATCCAGATCGATGTATGGGCTCCCAAAGGAAGTACGCCGTCGCTGTGCAAGAATGCGCAAATTTTAAGCAAGAGAAGTCAGCACGATGGTAGTAGTGGTAGTAGTAGTGGTGGTGGTAGTGATCATGGTGATGGTGGTGGCGTTACCCTCTCAACGATGAACGTGATGAGGGTTAGAGCTTTCGAGGTGTGACATGTACGGATCATATGCCAGTCGTGGAGGAATCGTCAGTTCATGGATGACGGCACGGTTGACATGCCGTTGACGTGGTGCGATAGGATGCAACGCCAGCCGCACTCTATTATAGGTCAATGGCGAACTGTTGGCCTAGCAGACATGGCACTAGTCCTCCTGAGGCGAGCTTCCTCCCTGATCATTTCCTCGACGATCTCGTCAGGCGAGGCATGAGATTTGCCGGCTGAGCGAGCACCGGCAATCAGATAGCCGTCTTGCGTCTCGAGCTCTAGCGGTGTAACCGGTCCAGGGCTGCCGAGTGGGACCAGGCGTGGGCTGACTGGCTTTTCCAGTGTGGCAGGCGTAGCTGACCGAGAGACGGCAGTGAGCGATTCGCGCTGGAGGAAGAAGAGTTGTTTCTGTGCGTCGGTATAGATCCGCTGGTAGGTCCTAGGCGACATGGGCGGCTGAGGAGAAGGGAAGGCAGTGTCGGGTGTGGCCTGTAGACTGCTGTGGGCGGAAGGAAAGTTCGCAGGATGGAACCTTGGGAGCGGAGGCAGCTTTAGTGAGTGCGCATTCGCTCGACGCTGACCACTTCCGCCGGCCCTGGAATGAGCAAGCCTAGGCGATGGAGGCTGTAGAGGGTCAAAGCGAGCCTGGGTGTCGTACCGTGGTGCGAGTGGTGATGTCGGCCTCATGGCTGGCGAAGACCTGGGCGATAGCATCTGGGAGGGCGACTTTGTCTTGGGCAAGCCAGAGATTCTCGCACCTTGTCCAGATGTGCTGACAGGTAGAGCCAGCTGATTGTGGCTGGATTGTGACAATGGTTGTGATCGTGTTTGTGTCTATGTGCTTATGTGCTATGTGTTTGTACGTGTGTATATGGTTCTGCCTCTGTATCTGCTCCTGTTTATTGGTTGTTTTGTTGATCTCTCCGCTTCTTGCGAAAGAGGTCGGTGGTTGTTGACTGGCGGTGGTCGACGTTGATGTTAGAATTGGCGATCCAGGTGTATGTATGTCAAGGGTTGTGTAGTGTCGATATGGGTGGCTATTTCATGGGATCGAGAATGGATGACGGAGGTAGGTTGACAAGGGACTGACACCGCGGAAGGGTCGAGCCCTTTGTAGGTAGGTAGGTAGGTATAGGTAAGGCGCAGGAGGACGAAGGTGAGGGGTGAGGCAGATGCAGAAACAAAGTCAGGCTTCAGATTACAGGGACAGGCGAAAGTGACAGGGACAGGGACAGGGATATGGACGTGGGCGTGGGCGTAGGCGTGGACAGGGTCAGGGTCGGAGACACAGACATCGACAAGAGAGACAGAGAGAGACAGAGACACAGAGACGCAACAGCACAGGAACAGGAACAACGGGACTTTGGTGGGGCCTTTTTCTACCTTCTCTTGCTCTTCTGCTTCGCTTCCTTTCCCACCCGAGTTAGTGCAGTGGATATGTCTGGTGGATTGTATCCATCTCTCCCGGTATCTCTAAGCTGTCGGCTGGGATAAAGTGGATGCAGATATGTGTCTAGCGGATGAGATGTGCTGCAGTTTGTGAACGTGATAGGGAATAGCATCCGCTATCTGAATGGGTATCATCAGATGTCGGACGCAATGTGGACATGTCGTTGGTCCTCATTGGCATGGCCACGATCATCACTTTGATCATCACCTTGACCATCACCATCCTTTGTGCATAGGCAAGACCATCGACATCAGTTGGGTACTTATGCTGCTGCACTACATATACTTCGTTGTCTTTCCACTAGGTATCTGGTACCCTCTGCTAGTATGCTCATCACCGATATACCTCCGTACGTCCAGCTAGGCGGGTATGCATCGATATGCATGCGCACATACTGGGCGTGCATGGCAGACAGAACGAGCAGACGCAGCACCAACCTCCCACACGAGCACGTCAGTCTTCCTACTGACGTAGAGGGGCAACTCCCATCAAACCCACCTGCATATCCATCTCGCCTCATATCGCCTGCCGTGCTCATCATGGGTAGGTTAGCACGTACTCTCTAAGTGCACAGGCGCTAGGGGCCGTGCAGCACAGATCTTATCGAGACAGGTCCTGGGCAGCACACACATACAGAGATAGGAAGAGATATCTACTGTACTGTATTACCATAAGTGTGCTGTGCTGAGCTGTGCTGAGCTGTGCTGGCAGGGAGCGGCAGCGCTGAGTGGTCTAGTAGCGGCGGCTGCTGCATCTGGGTGGATTCGCCAGAGGACGAGAGCCACTCGATGCCAATAGCAACAGCGTGCGAAAGCGATGCGGGTAAATCTTCAGGTCTAGGTCCGAATCTATTCCGACGGTGCAAGCAGCCGATGAACTGTCTTCTGTCCCCATCCGCCTATGCTATGCTATGCTATGCTATGCTATGGCAATACTAAACTCTACGTGTTTGCTGTCTGGCCAGGCCTGGGAGGACAGCAGTTGGTGGATTGTCATGATCGTCATCCGGTATATCGCGCACGCATGGCTGTCGACACGGATCGTAGATGGCCTATACAACATGCTCTTCATCTCCCGGTCCTGCACACCCATTGGCCTCCCTCCTACGTCACCTACGATGTCTACCAACCTTGGAACTGTCATGCGGACAATGTACAACGTGCACGTGAATAATGCGTGACAGCTCGATCGGCGTGTGGAAGTACGAGGAAACAAGGGCACGAAATGAGACGAGATGAGATGAGATGAAATGGAATGGAACGAAATGAAATGGCCCCCCAAATCTATGCCGCCAAGCGGTGATTGGTAGGGATAGTGGATGCATTCGTGCATTTCCCATTGCCTTAGAAATGCAGGTCTCCTCATGCCCACTCGTCTACACTGTAGGAGGTACGGTGGTATGTGCCTCAGATCGTCTGCATGCTACCTCCTCCTATAGGTGGATGGAGACGTTGGTTGGCAAATTCCCTCTGCCTTCCCTTGGCTCATCATGCGGCTTGACTGCCTCTCGAGCGAGCACTCGATGGTAACCTATGCGCATGCTGATGCCGTCCCGTCCGCCTCTCCGTGCTGCGGTCTATTGCCGCATGTGCCGCCCGGCCCGGCTAGCGGTTGGCACCCAACTCGACCGTTTCCCCCTTCAATGCAGCTCTGTCAGCGACATGCTGTTCTGGTGTTCCGTCTCTGCAGCGTTACTCAACACATGTCCCTCGCTCGTATAGCTCTGCGTTTTCTGTCGTCCTCCCCCACCTTTGCGAGTAGACCATTCTGATTAGCGTGCAAGGTGCAGCTGACATCCGACCTTTGCCTACCACAATGCGAACATACCGGACCTGTTTCGTCATGGTTCCCTTTCCATGCAACTAGCAAGCGACTAGACGGGTGATCCAGCAGTGGAGAAGACAGTGTCCATCTCACTTCGTCTAGATAGAGGGTGTAGGACCAATCCCAAGCCAGAGACTTCGGAATGCCGAGAGGTTGATGTGTTGATATGCCGACCCGGGAAACGATGCACCGAGAAACTCCCCCAACTTCTCCTACCTTTTCAATATGATTGGGCCATTTCATCCTCTCGAGATTCTGGAGCATGGAGAAGCCGAAGACTTATCAGCCGTAGCCCATTGACAGCTCTAGCATTAGCTGTAAACACTGGCGACTTCGGTATACCTGGATGGTCGAGCTATCGTGTTGTGCCAGCAATCCGATAATCATTCTCTGGTTCCAGTAGCAGGATCTGCTGAGAATTCCACAACAGAAGATCCGCACACGGCCGTCTACACCATCATCAGGCTATGAGAGGCCGCTGTACACTGCTGATCGGTAATGACTATTTCATCCCTTGAGTGAAGCATCGAGCTCAGTGACGCTGTCGCTCCCATCCAACTCTCTTAATGGCGGAGAGGGACGCACAGAAGCTGGCTGAGAGGCTGGTAAGGGCCCGTACGATAACCCGTCTGGTCCCCAATGCGCCGCAGTCTGTTGCATGGGATTGGGCGAAGCGTCATACGTAGGCTGTAAGAACTGCTGATATGGTAACGATGAATTCGGAGATGCAGACTGAAGTTGGGTGCTTGCAATTCTTCCTTTCCTCCTCTCGCGCACTAGGAGAAGCGATAGAACACCGATGACCGCCAACAAGGGCGCGCCCACGCCCACCGCAGCGCCGGCTACGGATCCAGCGGTGTATTTTCTGTTGCCTCCAGCCTCTTGCATGGCCGAAGTGCCTGGCGGAGTTGTTGTGACCAACAAGGTTGAGACTGCTGTTCGAGATGCGGCGGTGTTCGTCGCTGTGGTGGAAGAATTACCTGCTGCAGACTCAGCCATCGCCAGCTGTTCTGGCTTGAGAGTGAAGTTGTCGATGCCGGGCATGGGAAACAGCGTTCCCGAACATTGGTCTACGCCACCACATGCAAACTGGTTGCCTGCGCTATGGTATTCGCACCCAACAATCACACAGCCGGCCGCTGGATTGCCTATGTAACCAGAGTTAGAGGATCGATATCTTCATGAGGCTTACGCTTATGGCTTCAGTCCTCTTCTGAAAGAGTGGAGACGTGATACTCACAGTCTTGACAATACTGCAAACAGGCCCCGTCATCCCAGCCCTGTTTCGTGCAGCTGCCTCTCGACAGCATCCCGTTTTGGAAACATGCTCCATTCGCCATGCACAGCGCCGACTCAGCGCAACACGCTGATTCATCCGCTGTCGCGTTGCATGGGACGTCGTTTGGTGAAATCACTCCACTTGGATAATAACATGTTCCGTCCGTCGTTGCCGCCGTCAGAGCCACGAAACCGTAGCTGTTGACGGCGATGACTAGGAAAGCAGCTCTGCCTAGCAACACCATCGTCTCCAACGAGTATGTCCTTCTGGTAATGCAATGCTTGGTTTGATATGAACGCACCCAAGACCAATCAGGCTGGATAGGCCGTGTGTGTATCGTGCGATTCCTGCTGTATTCTAATCGCAAAGACGCTCGAACGTGAGCTAGGACAATGACGAGGGAAGAGATCGTTACGTTGTTATATACCTGAATGGACGAACCAGCAGCAACACGGTCTGATCAGTGTGATGATCACCATAATAAATCCCAGCTTTGCGCGGCCTCGTGTCCCGTATGGGGCCAAAAACATGTAATTTAACTAAAATCCTCCCCATCTGATTTGAGGTCTCTGGCCCACCGATCCTCGTCAACGTCTATGGTTTCAGGCTGGGCAGCTGAACGCGATCGTCACCGGCGCACACAGCTCCTTCACCCAAACGAGAAACGTGCGCTTCCTGGGAGCGTCACAAACGAACCGCTATCGCCGCCAAGGCTCGTGTGTGACCCAATCCAGTGTCGTCAGGCCAGTCAACTCTTAGCGATCTGGGTTATTATACAGTGGCCAGCATGGCTCAGAGCGCAACCGGCCCCAAGATAAGCAATTCATCCAGATATTGCCAGGCAGGACGAATTGCGAGTCGTGTTGATAGTCACGTAGGAAGGCAGTGCAAGCGTTTCCAGACAAACACTCAACACGAAAAGCTACAAGGGTTGTGTGGCTGGAGTTCACTTAGGATATACTCTGGAACCTATTCCGCACCATCGAACCTCTGATCGTTATGCCGTTTTGGTCCTGAATGTGAACCTCCAGCTCAGTGTTTGTTGACGGAGCGAGGCCTATCCTTCCGATTCAGCAACACTAAACTTGCTCGGGTTTTGAGTTCAACGAAATTGAAATATTGTCATACGACATAGAGCCGGAGAAAGAACTCGGTAGATGTGCTATTTTGAGACGTATGTGATACCTCTTGCTGAATCTTGCTCCATGCCTATCCAAATATGAGTTAAAATGCTTTTCGACGTAGATTCGCTTTTGTAATCTCAGCTTAAATCGCTACAAGTTTTCATGATTCATCCGGGAGCTGGAGATTGGTGATTAAACAGATGGCCCAATCTATTGGAACTGCAAAGCATCACCGAGGTTAGATGTGGGCGCAAGACTGCCCTCGATCCTTCTCTTTGCGTCTTGTTTCTCTTCTTTGGACGGATTCGTCTTCTGCATGTCTGGAATATATGGGTCCTGGTCTGGAGAGTGACCAATGGACATGCCTACTCGGATCTACAGGACGAAACGTGTAAGTAAATGGATCTGCTGATATCAAAGAAATAGAACTCGAGGTTTCGGCACTTACTAGAGTCTCTAGCGCACCGCTAGAGTTGCCCACGAGGTCGGCATCGAATGAGATACGCCCAGGCTCGAATAGAATCAGGACGGTACTCCCACCGAACTTGAAGTAGCCGAGCTCCTCTGCACGCCTAACTTTCTCTCCGGCTTTGCGAGTGATAACCGTGCTACCGACCATCATCGCACCAACACAGATCACCATCACCCGCCCGTGTACTTCGCTGTCAATCGGTACCACGACGCGCACGTTCTCACCATACACGTCCAAAGTGCTGCGGATAGCCATTGGATTCACAGTGTAATACTCCCCCTCGATTAGCTTCGGTTCGCCCATTATGCCGTCGACGGGAATGTGGAAGCGGTGGTAATCCTGTGGTGCCAACCGCATAATGGCAAGACCGCCGTTGCGGAACCTCTTTGCGTCCTGCGGGTAGGCAGCGCCGAGAAGACGCTCTACCGTAAAATCGCGACCTTTGACCCATATCCTCTGTGCATCATCCAGTTTGTTGAAGACAACGCTCCTGCAATCGGCAGCGGCAACCACGATATGGGGGTTGTCGGGCGCGGAACATGGTCGAGCATTTGGCTTAAGCTCTCGGTAGAAGAACTCGTTGAAATTTGCAAAGCTCTCGGTCGGCCGCAGTACCTCACTCATGTCCAGTTGATGGAAGTTGATGAATCCCGGGATCTGGCTCGCGCTGGCAGGATCGTCAAACTTCTTGCCTTGCTTCAGAGACATACTTTTCAGAAGCTTCTTTGCCTGCTTCTTCTCCATCTTGTTGGCCTTCAGGCCCTTGTAGAGAAGTCTGATACCGAGGCGGACGTAGACTGACATACGCTCCTCATTGATCATGCCCGTGATGCGGTCTTGCACGAGGATGTTGGCGGAATTCGCACCCAGCTTATAGCCGCCATAGCCAACTTTGGTGAGGACCTTGGAGTACCATTTCCGTTGAGCTTGGCTACTTGTAACGAAGCCTGCCATGACGAGGTTGTTCACCGCCCTCCAATCGCTTGAAGCGCATGTAGCAATATGGGTGATGATATCGGCGTCCGTATTTCTGCCCTTCTTCCCAGAAGAGGTGAGACGTGGTTGGTGGCAAATGGGGCATTCCTTAATCTCCACGACATGCTCCTCCTTGGAGTCCGGGTCGTCATTAAGGCCATCGGTGAAGTCGAGGTCGTGCGAAAGCTCATCATGCGGCAAGGCCTCTCCCTGTTCGCCATGTTCCCCCAGATCATCGACTTCAAGAGCGGGGACTTGTAGGCTGGGATCTTGGGAGAAGTTTGTGACTGTGGTCGTGCCCGTTTGGGTTGCTGGATCGGCTGGAGTGAGCATTGGGGTGCTGGCACCTGGGCTGTAATCGGGACTGCTGTCATTCATCGACACTTTGAGACCACTGCGCTGCAGCTTGCTCTTCCAGTGCGGCGAATGCATGTCCTTCCGTGTCTCGGCTGACTTCATGAGCTGTTCTTCAAGGGAGATTACAGCCTGATCCATGGTCAAGATCTCTTCCCCATCGTTCTGTCGCTTCCACCTGGAGAAAAAGCCGTCAATGGTTGAGTTATGTAAGGTCGATCCAAGGGTATCGAGCATGGTGGTGAGTTCCACCTTATCGATCATACCAGACTCGTCTGCATCATACTGTTTCAGCATCGCCCTCCAGAACTGCTGTCGGAGTGCCTGATATGGAAGGTATTTGGCTTTTATTCTCAAGATTGGGCTGTGCTTATCCTCCCAGATCTCCTTCCGCTTTAACTCGAGCGGTATTTCAAATGCAACGAGGGAGGGATCCTCATGACTGGCAGCGTGATCAGACGGGCCCGTCTGAGAAGACGCAGCGTCAACCGTGGATTGAGCGGTGCCATCAATGTTAAGCAGGCTGATTTGACTTGGCACACTCTTGGGTGGCGAAGGCCTCTGGAAGCGGTGTGTTGGTGCTGATTGAGACAGCATATCTGGTGTAGGCGGTGAAGCAGAGTCGAATTGTTCTCTTGGTGGGGATGAAAAGGGATCGTCATACACAAACCTCTGCCTTCCTGAAGCACTGACATTGGAAGTCATGCGCTGGAGGTTCGGGTTTGATGGTGTACGGGAAAGGTCCGTTTGCGAGGCGCTCGCGCTCGATCTGCCGAGGTTCGACTGCGAGGCGCTACGAGACAGGGGCAGCCTGAATCTCCTTCGTCTAGACCTGTCATCCTCGACCGGAACGGCAGAGACGTCGGAATCGGAGAAGTCAGGCAGTCTATAGAGGCCCGTGTCAGGGTCAGCTTCTGGGGACAATAGAGTGATCTTGTCGATGTTGAAGTTAGCCGTGCCGACATAATCGTTACCGCTGAATTTGTCCCTGTCCACCACAGCGAAGTTCAAAGAGTAGTTCACCTCGTGCTTTTGCACTTGAAACACGAGCTTCTCGTCAAAGACGGGATTCAGATTGTGCCTGATGACTCTCGTTCGATAGGTCTTCTTGCCGAGACTGATGACGACGAACGGATCCATATCGAAAGAGGTCCTGGTCATGTTCTTCTCAGGAGGGAGATCAACAATGCTGTTGACTTCAAGAAACAGTACGCCGGCCACGTCCGACATACCACTGAACTCGTATGCCTTCAATTTGCTCTTCCTTTTCAACCGTTTCAACTTTGCCTTACGACGACGTCGGCTCTTGTTCTCCTCCCGATCGACGGCGGTTGCGCCTACGTCTGAAATGTCGTCGGTAGCATCTAGTTCCTCGTCAAGTTCCGAGATGTTATCCAGGTCAGAGCCAGCGTCCTCACGCGAGCCAAGTTTCCCTAGGTAAGCATCATCTTCGTCCTCCTCGTAGGGCGAGCCGGCAACGACGCCGTTGAATTTCTGCAGGATCTGGTGCGAGCTGGCAGCAAGATGGAGCGGATCGTAGAGGGTGAACTTAAGAAGGACTTCGCCGCTCACATCGGCGTCCTTCTTCTTTTGCTTCCTCCGATTCGCTCTCTTGCTTTGGAGATTGAACCAGCGTGGTTCTGGAGTTGATGTGCCGGTTGCAAAGAGATCTTCCAGTATGACATCGAACTCGCCCATGTAATCATTGCGGAAGCGATCTTTGTCCCAACAGACGGCCTCGAGCAACGCACTATCGCTGGTAGTCACGGGAAGCTCAAAGGTCTGGTTCCACTCGGGATTTAGGGTCTTGCTTATGACACTCGTTGCCTCCTTCGCATCACCCAATGTAAGGACGAGAAAGGGATCTGACGTGCCGGACTTGTCCTTGGCTGCTAAACCACGCCCTCGAACCACCTCCACGCGTAAAACCAGGCCCATGAGAGCGTGGTCCGCCCTCTCGGAACCAGACGGCTTGACGGAGCCATTTGCTGCGGAGGTCGGTGCGGGTGGACGAGCAGGAGATGGGGCACGGCTGCCGTTGACTGGGGTGGTGCTGCTGCTGCTGGATATCGTCGGGGTCGAGGTTCCAGATTTGGCCCTATGTAGGGAGAGATGGGTGGGGAGATGTGGCCGAGGCATCTCGGCAAGACCGGTAAGTGGACCAAGATGCTGGCGAAGGGAGGAAGGAGGTCTGGCTTGGTGTTATAAAAGCATTCGAAAGTCGACCTACAACAGTCGGCCGGTAGGAGAGGCGGAGAGAGAGAGAGAAAGGGAGAGAGTGAGCGATCGAACAAGCACGACGACTCACGGCCGAGGGCTGAGGAAGTTGCAATAGGACAGAAGTACAGCAGGAGGCAGTGTAGGTCGCATGCAGGGTGTAGTTTGAAGTTGTAGTGTGTACGTCGACATGCGGGCCTGTAGGGAAGCAAGTATGTTGGTAGGTAGTTAGACAGGTAGGTATACACGCTGGAAGCCGCCGGGCAATGTCAACGTCAGCGGTGCGAGCGACTTTATCACCTACCTACCTGCATACATTACCTAGGTAGGTAGCTTTCAACCTGCGTGCCCACCTACATACCTCACTATCTACCTACTGCACCTGCTTGCCTACCTATCTTCCGCGCTTACCCACCCCCCTCGACCTCCAGCGTCTCCACGAACATCGCTAAGGGACGTCGTCGCAAAGTCTGTTGCCGAATTCGTAGGAAAAGGGCGGGGAGATTCCCTGGGACACACGACCAGCGAAAAGTCGGAACGGGCTCATGCCTGCCCGAAACCTCTGCCTCACGAAGACGCAGAGCAAGTCTACGAGCATTCCCAGGAACGCCTTCTACTGAGGCATATCCAGCTCCACTTTGGGCGGCCGGCTGAACATTAAAGAGGTGGATGGAGGAACCCTGTTCCCGCGGAGGTCCAGACCAGCAGGCTTTCTTGCCAAAGGACCCCACCGGCAACCGGCACGAGCAGATTGGCAGACAGGCAAGCTCAGTTGCCGGCTGAACTCAGGTGTCAAGTCGATCAGCTCGGACTCCAGCTTCTGGGACAATGCAGAGGGCGGTATTGCAGTCGGCGGCGTCGTTGTCTGCTGCTGTGTGCTTGACCGAAGTAGGCAATGTGTAATACCCTGGGCTGCCGGGTAAGAGTCCGGTGACGTAGCCAGGTAGGTAGGTAGGTATAGGTAGGTACCTAGGTATAGAGGTAGTTCTGCTGCAGCGGGGATTGGCGGCTTTAGGCTCTGACGGACACTGCAGTTGGTGGTGGCAGCATTGAGGGTCAACACAAGAGTGGGCCGGCATGAGGAACTTCGACAATTGCTCATTGCGCAATCCACCTAGAAAAGCAAGCCTGTTCCGCGCGTGGATCAGACTTCCCCTACCGAGTGTAGCAATAGCAGGTACGGGAAACAATCGACGCCCGGGCTGCTGCAGACAGACGCCTTCGCCGATAAGCATTGGTGGCTGCCAAGAAGCAATGCCGTCCTATCGATAAGCGATAGCACGTCACGTGATCTTATCGCACCAAGGCGCGGTCCACCACCGCACAAACCGGAATCTTGGCGTGGAATTGGGTGCTGCCACCCACCACAGCCGCCGGTGCGCCTGCGCCAGTCACCACACGACCCTTCGCGATTTTAATTGTTCGCTTTCCTCATCTGCTCTCTTTCCTCACCCACGTCTGCATTGCCGCCAGCGACATTCCGACACAATGGCTTTCGTAAGTTGCTTCGATGCTCGAGTCACCGCAAGATGCTTCGGACCCGCGTGCTTCTGAAGCGCAAATTGCTGACTCTGATTCCCCTCCCAGACCAAGTTGGTCAAGAACTCGGCCTACTTCAGGTATGTATTCCTTACAAGCACCGTCGTCCGCCCTTCACGTCCTGTAGCGTCAAATGTCTTGCGCTCGCAACAGATGGTGGCCGCATCCTCCCCACGATGGCCTCTGACTGATTATTCCCAGCCGCTACCAAGTCAAGTACAAGCGCAGACGGTCCGGTAAGACCGACTACTACGCCCGCAAGCGCCTTATTACCCAGGCCAAGAACAAGTACAACGCGCCCAAGTACAGACTGGTTGTCCGATTCACCAACAGGGACATCATCGCCCAGATCATCACTTCCGAAATCCAGGGTGACAAGGTCTTCGCCGCTGCCTACGGTCATGAGCTGCCTCGCTACGGCATCACCCACGGCCTGACCAACTGGGCTGCCGCCTACGCCGTCGGCCTCCTAGTTGCCCGCCGCGCCCTTTCAAAGCTCGACTTGGCCGACACCTTCACTGGTGTTGAGGAGGCTGATGGCGAGTTCACTCTGACTGAGGCTGCCGAGGAGGACGGCGATGAGCGCCGCCCATTCAAGGTTTTCCTTGATGTCGGTCTCGTCCGCACATCCACTGGTGCCCGTGTCTTCGGTGCCCTCAAGGGTGCCTCTGACGGTGGTCTCTACGTTCCCCACTCCGAGAAGCGTTTCCCAGGTTACGACAACGAGACCAAGGAGCTTGACGCCGAGACCCTCCGCAAGTACATCTTCGGTGGCCACGTTGCCGAGTACATGGAGACTCTGGCCGATGACGACGAGGAGCGCTACAAGAGCCAGTTCCAGGGCTACATTGACGATGAGATCGAGGCTGATGGCCTCGAGGAGCTCTACACCGATGCTCACAAGCAGATCCGTGAGGACCCCTGGAAGAAGGACGAGGATGATGGCGAGAAGAAGAGCAAGGATTACTGGAAGGCCGAGTCCAAGAAGTACCGTGCCTCCAAGTTGACATACGACGAGAAGAAGGCTCGTGTCAACCAGAAGATCAAGGAGCTCGCTGCCGAGCTGGAGTAAAACCCATCCCAACTCGCCTTTCTCTCTTCAAAATGGCTTTGCTAGCGGTGTTGAGGCACGAATGCTGCCATCATAGCTACTGCTAATTCACGAACCTGAAAAAAAGCTTCTTTGAACTGTCACATTATGCACTTACGAATTTCCAATCTCATATCCTCGTCAATTATATCGTAACGACCTTGTGACGCTCAAATCACCCTGTAACAACGTAGGCATCCGTTTCCGACTCCTCACAGTGCCCTCTGAACTGTGCTCTCTCGCTCTGTGGACGTATGGGGCGAGCCCTCATGACTGAAACGGTAACATCGAAAGCGCTCGCAATGAACGGGATTTCTACTGATTAGGCGAGTGGTACACATTGGATTGTTGTCTAATGAACAGGAGCGGTGCTGACAGAGTGAGCGCGTCTGTTCAAATCATCATGGGGCATCCAATTCTCCCCCAGGTCAGTCTGCAGGGGTCAAGCTTCCATGAGGCTACAGTTCAGCAGACGCTTCACATTCGTAGCCTACGCGATCAGTCAGATGTAATTCAACTGGCTTGTGAAAGGTATGAGGTTTGGTATTGCGAAGCTCTGGACGCTGTAAACGTGGAATCTCTCGCTACGACCTTCCATGAGGTCGTTGGGTCTGTCATGGGGCCAAGGCGTCTCACCCTGTCATCGTGGGCCTAGTAGGGCTGTGTCTTCGAAACCGAAGAGTCAACTACCATTTGGCCTGTAGCTCGAGCTTTTGTGGTTAATCTTGGTCGCTGAACTTCGACAAAGGGAGATGACATTGTTGGTTGCCCTTAGTGCCTCGTAAGCCTTGAGGGGAGAGTGGAGGATGACTGCAATTGTGTCACTAGTTTTGGCTGCTCGCTCGGCTTCCTCGCAACTACGATGGGACGACACATCTGATTGGGCTTCAGCGGCAGGCCCATGACTATGCCATTTGCCTTCACAAATACTTCTCTTCCGGAGGAAGGCTCTGGTTTGGGCGATCTAGGAACAGACTGATTGCTCGACCGTGGAACCTTCGGATATCGGATTCCTTGTGAAGGGGATCCCACCTCTTTCACGGGTGACAGTCTGTTGTCTTCATTCTCAGGAGGCGTTGCATCATTAGGGTCAGTGCTTTCAAACGAGGTTGCCGATCCAGTAGATCGCCTAGTCAAGCGCCTTGGTTCGGCCTGGGTCTCTAAATTTCTAGGAGCCAGTGACGAAGAATCCAAGTCAATAACACTTGAATGCGCTAGATTAGTCGTGCGGAAGCTTGCCTTATTTCGTGATAATGAATTGCTACTTGTCTGTGACTTAGTTGTCGCGCTATTAGTGCCAGAGCTCGATCGAGATTTTGAGCCTAGATTTGGCACCTGGGCGACAGATCCAAGGGCGTGGGGTGGTATCTGAATCTGCGCCTGTGGTTTTATCGGAACCTGGGGCGACGCGCTCGGTTGAAGCTCCAACAGCGGTAGCACGCCTATTTCTCTTATCTGGTTCGGTATGTGCACTGTCAGAGACAACGGTAAGGCTGGAGAGGTAGCATGCGCGAGCTTCGTCTGTATGGCATGTTCCTGTATGCCCTCCCTTTTAGTTGAAGTCCGAGAAAGGCTGGGAGCTGGCGGGTAGTACGCGAATGGAGCCTGGGGGTTTGCGGTCTGTGATGATCTCATTTCCTCCTCCTCGAAGACAGTGATTTGTGTGTAAAGACTTGAGGGCCGTGATCGCACGTCCATGATGGAACGAAGGGTTCTACTGTTCGGTCTATCAGGAAGTAAGTGCGAGATGCTATACTGGCTTCGTCTGCTCCCTGAACTTCCAGAAGATGACTCCCAAGACTCCGAACGGACGCTTGTGCTGTCCTTTCTACTGACTGTTGGCAAGGGCTTATCCAGATATGTATCCGCATGTGATCGAGACGATATTCCGTTCGGCAAATTCCATTGACTGCGCGAGATTACGTGGCGCTGAGCATCACGATGTTTCCTGTGCTTTTCATCTGATAGACGTGGCGGTGCGTCGTCAATGAAATCGTAAGATTTTCTTTCTTGATTATGAAGAAATTGATATCTTCGCTTCCGCCACCAGAGAAACAGTAGAGCAGCGCCCAGTACCAGCCCGATGCTTCCCAAAGCACCCACAGTGATACCGACAGCCTGACCGCTTGTTAGGTGGGTCGTGGCATCAAAACCCACAAAACCCGCACTCGCTGATGCGGAATGGTCTTGACCGATGGAAGAGATGGACGGAAAGTCGGATGCGGAAGAAGTAATTGAGGTCGATATTACATTGAGGGTTTGGGTGGGAATCGAACTTGGAGTAGCTCCCGAGAAATGGGAGGTGGTTGCCACTGTGGTTGGCAACACATGATGTGAAACAGCAGTCGACGGCACAGTGAGAGCAGTCCGAGTCGGTTGGACGGCGTCTGTGACGTTATTGCAAGCATTATAAATGTTCCAAGCTTCGTCTTGGGAATATTGTTGGCATCGGATGTCGAGACATACGTATCCAAGCTCGCCAAGTGTATAGCCTTGGTTGCTGTAGGTCGAACAGAGGCAATCTACGTCGTCCGAGCCACAGTCATACTGTTGAGAAATATAGGTCGACAAGCATGGTTGTGCGCATCCTGGTACGCTGTTCTGTAATCGCGAGGGTAGCGTGTTGTTGGTGTTTCCATTCGGTGCCATCCCTACCAGGTATTGAAAAGACTGTCTGATGCTGGCGGGTAAGAGGAGTGAATCTATGTACAATTTAGAAAAAGAATCAATGTAAATGTCATAATGGCTGTCCAGCAGCTTAATTTGAAACAAAAAGAAGTTAATAGAATGCGTAGAGGGAAAAGAAATGGTCACGAACAATGTTCTTCCTTGACGATTTGACGAAGTCGAGGAAGACTCGAGTTTTATTCATGTAGGGCATGCCTTGATTGCATAGGAGCAGCATATGGCTCGTGAGAAGCGAGCAGTGCCTCATTGCGCCCACTCGCAGCCGCCGAGCAATGCATCATGACGACCTTGAATTGCTGCAGAAGCGCTTGCGGCCACGTCGAGCATTGTGAGCATTGAATGGATGGCTCGTGGCAGGCCAAACTTGTCGGCGCTTCTAAACGTGGCCCGTGCGCAACGCTCGTCCTGTCTCGGCTTCACGACCCAAAACCAACGGATACGAATATTGAAGCGATTGGAGGTTTAATGGCTTCTCCATGCGACCGCGGGATCAGTACGCGGTACAAGCCGCGTCATAGCCTTAGGCGTGCCTCTCAGATGCAAGCCCGTTGCTCTCCCGTTGTGACATATGCAGCACGAGTGCCAATTATGATGTGAATATGTTGCATGCTTACACCACAAAAATGAGGGTATCTTTGCCAAAGCAGCCCTGTCCAAACGCCCTTTCCTGTGCTAGTGAGCCCAATGACCCCCTTTCCAAAAACAATTTACCAAATCCTACCAACTCCATCCACAATTCTCAGTTTCATGAACTCCCGCCGTTTGTCAGGTTGACACGGGCGTAAACGGAGCACTCTCATTAAGATCCTGGACAAGCTCAGCAACGTTTGGCAGATACCGCCCTAACAGTTCTTGCTTTACTGAGACACTTCGGAAGTCGCCGTCAGGGCCAGAATCAGCGGATTCCATATTGCCAACTGCTTGGGCAAGAGAAGAAGCTTCCAAGCGATTCGATGGCTCCCCCGTGTCCCCTGGGGGATTGGTAATGTTGGGGCCTTTGGTTACGTCTGAGCTGGACAAGGGCAACTCAGGTAGTAGGTAGAAGTATAGGAATTCGAGACTCTTCATCTTCACGTCCCTTGCCGCGATCCGACTCTTGAACAGGCTCGTGACCGTGAGCAGCCCATCCACCTCTTCAAACGTTCTGGTGTTGCGAGGACAGTCGAGTAGGGCGGTGACAAGCACGAGAAGAGTATGCGACTGAATCTTGGGAGGATTATCAGAGTCTAGAAGATCGAGCAGAATGTTCATGTGTGCTTCTTGGGAGAATAGTAGGCGTGATGGAGGGTGCAATAACAGAATGCCCTGGAGCAAATCGAGCCCTGAAGTGATGAGCATGTTGTTCTGAGACGAGGTGCCCATCCCAAGCAGACGATCGACCGCAGCTATTAGGTGTTGAGCGACTGCGTTGTTCTTGTTAGTGAATGCTTTCCGGTCCAATGTGTCGCATCTGACAAACCATTCCACTGGAACCCCTCCTGCAAGCGAAAGAACTCCCGAAACGCAGCATCCTCCCTCAAGCTGTCTAATTGCTTCGGCGACTCTGTGTGGCTGTCGGACTGAGAAGACGACTTTCTCTTGCTCGGTGAACGTGAGTCCTTTGGCAGGCACAATTGCACCAACAGACCCTCGATCTGTCTCAACCCCTTCCTGATCTTGCCGCTGTCTCTTGAAGAAATGTTGTCGAACGCCAACGCGAGCAGCGACTCCATCGCTGGCAAATTCCCGTGCGAGGCCAAAAGCCGCAAATGATATGCTCAAGCGTCCTGGGGCGTAGTTGGCATTAACCATGCAGCTGGATGTTGTGCGTTAGCACCATGTTAGTGGCGGCATACCCTCTTGCCTTTTGTCCCTACCAACAGCAGTGGAGACGCTTGTCTAGATCACCTAACAAACACAATCTAGGGTCCACAGTAGCAATGACCTCCAGCATTCAAGCGCCCGCGGCTTGTTGTCAGAGCAACACCCGCAGTCTCAGCTTGATACCTACTGTACATACAAGTCACGTGCCATATTTGGGTTATCATATTTTCGGATTTGATCTCATAGTGTTTCACGACAGCAAAGTGACTTTTCGGTGGCCATACCGCAGGTCAACAACTTCTACATACTGAAGCCGATTTACGTATGCGCTTACACAAATAAACGAGACAATATCGATATTTCATCTTAGCGCAACTATGATATGGGTGGTGGCCCGATCTAGTGTGTATCCTATGGATCGCCTCTGATTGTAACGGAGCTACCCATCATTGCGCTTTTACAAGTCACCCAATGCTTGCAGCGGCGAGAGCTTTGAAACTGGCTGTACTATACTGCTCATACCGACAGCCTAGGCTCGGACACTTCTGACAAGGCGGTGGCCAGATCCAGTCAGTGGTTTACCGTGCTTGGCTATATATGGATCTTGGCGCTGAAAACTTGTGATGGGGTGTCATCCCAAGGCCTTGCGGCAGACAAAAGAAGATTTTCACCAGTCGCAGGATGTAGCAAGTAGTGCGGCAAGCTTCTCAAGCTGTGTCTTGTCTATCTCGTCGAACCCGTTCTCCGTCGCACAGTCAATGTCGATAATCGCAACGACCTACACTGGTCAGCCGCATGCTCTTCGATTTTGAAACAACACGAAGCATACCTTTCCGTCCTGCAAGATGGGCACTACGATTTCGCTTTTGCTCTCGCTGTCGCAGGCTATGTGTCCGGGGAATTTTTCAACGTCCGGCACAAGTTGAGTCTCCGCTGTTGAGGCGGCGGTGCCGCACACCCCCTTACCAAATGCAATGGTTTGGCACGCTGGCAATGAAAGTCAGTCACGAGCAGTAGCTGAGGAGCAATGTCCACTCGTCATACCAACTTTGCCATGGAAAGGGCCAAGAATGAGCTGCTTCGAGTTCTGAGGGTCTAACACGTAGAATCCCGCCCAGTTCACATCGTTGCTCGGCGAAGGCAAGGCTTGCAGTGCATGCCAGACCAGTGACGATGTGTTGGCGGTGTTGCTTGTGACGGTCAGTCATGGATCAAGATGCCAGCGAGGTAAGCGAGATCTATGTTGTACCAAACCTGTGCAGGCCAATCAGCTCAGTGTATGAGAGGAATTTGCACTTGCTGTGTAATGAATACCCAATTACGTTGTTCAAAGAACAACGCTTCCGCCTGCTCTAAAATCTGAGTATAAGCTTCCTCTTTCGAGACGCCAGAGGCGAAGTTGGAGGAGTCGGCATGCACCTGTTCAGCAGCGCGATGTTAGCCATTTTGCTATTGGGTAGTTTTGCAGACCACAATTACCAAGACGTACCATTTCAGCAGCTACAAATAAGGTGACCGGACGGCTGTATGGCTGTGGCGCATGCGACAACGGGTTGCAAAAATTGCTGTTCAATGTCCGCATGGAAGCGGGTCAAACCACTTGGAATGCGGGTGTAGGTGCAATGCTCATCACCCGGCTTTAGGGCGTGCTTTATGATAAGTCCGACAGTCGTTGTCCCCACCTGCGCCTTGCACCTGAGCATACCTCTACCTAGGTATGGGTATGTCAACTTTGAGGCAGGACTTCAAAAAGTTGTAGATGCAGGTAGGATTTGACATAGCACAGTGAGGATCAAGAGGCGCAACGTTGATACTGCGGCAACGCGTTGAAACAGATGCAAGAGTTGATGGCCTCGTCACCCATACTGAGTCTTTTCGCATCCCCCGATACACATTCATATAGGAAATCTTGAATCATTATTCGAGTATTTGCCGTCCGAACGTAGTTCATAGTCAAGTATTGATACCTACCTATATGCGGCACCATGGTTCAAGTGCTGGCGAACGTGTATAAAAGATCACAATGTGTACGTATGGCGATTTATGCGATTGCATTCAAGATACATCCCTGGTCTATCAAAAAAGTGGCGGCATGCGTGGTCCAGCTTAGTGAAGATGTAGAAAGGAGCTTGAGGTGTATGTGTTACATTCTATGATGATAAAAAGACCCAAGAGCGCTGTTTTGAGCCGCAAGCCTCTTTCACTCCAACTTCCATAATGGTGGTGGTGGTGATGATGATGATGATGATGAGCACGGCGCCTCTCTTAAAGGCATTTCCCCGACGTGTTCGATGAATCATGCAAGAGAAGGTAAATGGTTGGCCAAAAGGCAAACTATGAGGAACTGAACTGCTTTGTTCGAGCGACCGAAGACACCCTTTCCCTCACATAAGGACACGTCAGGCTCAATTCAGTCCACGAGGTTACAGAACATTCATGCCGCAGGTATTCGCAGAACATTGCCTTCACATGTTGCTCACACCATACACCATGCTTTTACCAGCAGCCCTCCGGAGTAGTTATTCGTACAGCTCTATTGGATCACCATGCCATCCCGGAGTACACCTATTCCGTGGACTTTATGCCCACCTATGCGTGCAACTCAGCGTGACAACCGATGGATGAAATAGTAACAAATTGGCTATTCCTCTGTGGTGACAAAGGTAGCCAGAGCCACTGGTCTTCGCATGAAATCTCTCGTTTTACGAAAGTTGGGCTCTAGCCCATCAAATCGCGTGCTGGAACCTTGTATATCATGCATCGTCATGCGGTCGTCTGCGGCTTATGTGGCTGAAAAATCGAGCTGGCTCACCAAGGTGATATCGCAGGAGCCATCAGCAGAAAGGCTCGACTAGATAGATCAGGTGATGATCATCCAATACAGCCAAACCTGCAATCCAGATTCGCATGTTGAGCGTTATGTCGCTCGTGAATAAATCTCAAGCGGACTTGAAATAGAGGCGGCGGCTTCGTCATCCAGACAACATATGCTTAAACTTCTCAATCTTCGTTGCCAGGTATTTCTCCACCTCTGGACTCTTAATTCCCATTTCTCCCCCAGTCTGCCAAGCAAGAGGTATCATCGGCACCCTCTGTCTTACCCTCACTTCTCTTCCTGGGCCCTCCACGGCTCTGACTTTGTCTGGGTTGTTTGTCAAGAGGGAGATGCCCTTGGGTCCTCCCAGCCCGAGATCAACGAGCATTGCTGTTGCGATGCCATACGATCGAGCGTCACCAGGGTGTCGCAGCATTAGATTTGCCTCCATCGTGTCGTGCCCAAGATCTTGCAGATTATACGCCTTCAGTTTCTCCAGAAGACCGATGCCACGTCCCTCCTGCCTCAGGTAAACTATCACGCCACCGGCAGAGGGCGGCTTTATACCGGAATGGTTCAAAGGAGGCGAGCCAATTTCACTTGTGGGAGTGGAGGTTGCTGACGGTGCAGGTAAACTCATGAGTCGCGCTGCCTCATCCAGCTGCTCTCCACAGTCGCAACGTGCGGACCAGACGGTCTCTCCAGTATAGCACTCGGAATGTATGCGTACCAATGGTGGGTCCAGAGGAGTAGTTGTGGTTGCAAAGTCTAACGAGGCAGAAGATTCATTAGACACGGGGGGCGCAGTATTCCCTGATCCGAAGGCACCAAGATCACTCTCGGCTCCAGTGCTGGGACGTGTCCTTGACGACGCACCCGCTTCCTGCCTGATCTGGTCCAGTCGGCTATTTGTGCGTCCTGGATACAACGTCCCCACGTATGCGCCTCTAATCAATCTGTCCTTTTCCGTCTCGCCAGGCCTGGGCAAATCCAAGCTACGACTCCGGATGTGGGGGCCGAAGACGATTGCCAAATGTTCCTTGTTGTCTGCACTGTTATGGTATAGGTGAAGCCACATCTCCTGGCCAGTTGTGGTAGGTATACGTGCCCTCACCTCACACCACACTTCCGGCAGCTCTTCCACCAGTCTCGGTGTGTGTTCCGGCTCGGTCGCTGCCTTGCCATCTCGCTCCTCCACTGGTATGCTTCGCGGCTGTCTGTCCGGTCGTTGCGCTCTCAACGAGGGAGTATGCGGAGGTGTAACAGAAGGGCTTACCAACGGTGGAGGCGTAGATCCGGTGCGAGATTCCCGCAGAGCGAGTCTATAGTCTGAGATGGTCTGGTCATCGGGTTGTGATGGAGCCGGTTCTGACGGTTGCAGAGCCGGCGAGGCGTGAGCTGGAAAGTCATGCATTGTGGTCGTCAGTACAGAAAAGACGGTCTACTACGAACGGTTCAACAGCAGATGAAGCCATCCTTGATTTTGAGACCTGTCCTAATCCCTAATCGATACGAGGGTGACATGTGTCAACCTTGGGCGCACTAAGACGAATGGCGGTGGTGGGGGTCCATCGGCCAAGCACGAGGCGACGAGGGCACGGCATAATTACGTGAGATGACGAAAGCCGACATCGGTGGGTCAGGCACCTCCACTTAAGTGTCCAAGTCTATGAGCTGTAGCATATGCAAAACAATTTGATGGATCTATTAATTCGCCTTTGAAACAACCACATACGATTATCTCTCTAGACGGTGCAGACCGGATTTCCAGATACTGCTTTGTAGAAGATGCTGCCTCTACAACACATTTGTAGCTGCGGTGGGCGGTGAGTTGAGAGATTATCATCGTATAGTCGAGGGATTAGAGCCAAGCCCCCAGCAAGAAATTTGTCCACACTCTTTGTGAAGGCTGCCACTATCGCAAATCCCAGAGCCTGGACAAGTCTATGTCGAGATCGAAGTCTTGCGTAAGACCAACTCAGTGTTGGCTACAAGAGAGATACAGTATGTGTTCAAAACTGGATCGTGGCATCCCAAAGCCGTGTCTCGTCCAGCTCGACCCTCTACATGACAATGCAAAGGCCACAGCACTTGCTCTCTTGCTTATCTCCTTCATCCATCTCCATTTGTTGTTGTGGAGGTCGGTATTGCTGCTGCTGCTGGTACTGGGGCTGCGGTTGAGCACCCGGGTAACCGCCAGCAGCCTGTGCATAGCTGTGCTGCGGCCTGTCACCCATTGGATAGGCAGTATTGTAGTGCGGCTTCCCGTAGTCAGAGTGCTGCGGCTGATGATGCTGCGAGTAGTCGTACTGTGGCATCTGAGATGGCCCATTGCCGCCTTGCAGATCAATGTAGATTCTGCCCTCGTTGGCTTCAGTCTTGTATTGAAGCCCCAGTTCGCGACAGATCTGTTCAACACGTGGCTTGATCTTTTGGATATGGTCTGGGCTGTGGTTACCTTTGCCCACTATGACGTGTAAGTGTGATTGGCCGGTGGATTGAGCGTATCTGATGCGCTGCTCCAGGATCTCCTCTGCCTCCTCCACAAATTGACCGTGCAAGTCAATGGTATCAGAGCCAACTTTCCCAATAGCATTGTTCTCGCGAAAGATGAATTCGGACGCCTGCCTGTTGTATTCGTCGGCTTTTGCAGCGTGTTCCTTTCCTTTTTGACTCAGCTCGTGCGCAGAGGCCCCATCACCACGCTCGTAAGCTTGGTGCGCCTGTGATCCATAGTGCTGCTGCTGGCCATGTTCCTTGCGGGCGAGGTCTCGAAGGCGGTCGTATTCGGCCTCAGCGTCAGATGAAGGGCCGTGGTTGAAGGCTTTAAGGAAAACACGGATTAGTGACTTTGAGTAGCAAGGCTCAAGCATTGAGTCTTACCGTTGCCTCCCAAGCGCTGAGTATGAGACATCTTTTATGAGGTAGGCGACTTTTCAACGCATACGTCCAGTGCAATTCGGCGCGACGTTGTTTTTGCGAATGGTCGCAGACAAACAAATCGATCTGCTAAATCTTGCGCAAGTCGACCGATTGGGAAACCCGTTGCTGCAACCCCGCTAGACGGCCCGGCGCAGGCAGTGTACCTCCTGGTGACCCGTGCACCTATCAAACATTCCGACCGCAGCATAGCGACATTTACGATCATGCCTACGGGTAGGTAGACTACCTAGGTACACGCCCGTCGAGCACAGCAGAATTGTCGAACTGGACACATACCTAGGCAATGGCGCTGTAAAAATCTGCCGGGAGACATTTCCATGGCGTGTTGAGCCAGGCTGGGCTTATATCCGAATTGGGTGTCGAGGTAGCTGTCGACATGCAGCTTTGTGCAGGGCTGACATGATTGGATAGGTTTTGTTGTCATATGTATTGTGTGATGCGACTTAAAACGAGCCTTCTTACTGCAGGCGACAATCTTGCAGAGTACGCTCATACCTCTCTCACCCACCCACTGGGCACAAGACCTTTACCATGCCGGCTCTCTACTTCACACCAGCCATCGCCTTGGTCTGGAGTGACAAGTACCATCTTTTCTCCCTCATCCATCGCGGTCTCCTCCTCTCCGGTGGGTTCATACGCATACAAAGCTTCAACGTACTTAACGGTTGCTTTTTTGGCACCTCTCCGAGGAGCGACAGCAGGACCTACCTTGCGAGGTTTGCTGCTGACGCCTGATGTAGAGTCTGGTAGAGACGTCGTTGAACCCGAGTCTCCGTGAGAGACGAATTGAGGTGCGGCCGCCGAGGAGCCATTCAAGGGTAACAACTTAGTATAAGAAGTTGGGACGAGGCCAGGTGGACTATTGAATGCGCTGGGCTTTACTTTGGTCCAGCCAGATCCGTCTAAGAGCGTGGGGTCAGTTTGAAAGTCCCTGTACAATTTGACAACCAACGAGGTAGTGTAGGAAAATGGGGCAAACGGCTTACCGTCATCTTCAATGACACTGAATTCTGTGCCTTCGGCAATACTGATCTCGCCATCGCCATTGGCTTGATAGGCATACAGCATCTTGCCCTTTGGGTGGCCGGAGCGTCCATCGTCATGGGATTCATCGTTTATGTAGTGTGATGGCGGAGGAGCCATGATCCTATGCCTAGTTGGAGCGGCTTTTACGGATGAGTTACTCTGAGTTGCATCTTCTGACGTGATTGGCGCACTTGACCTAGCAGTGGTCGTCGAAGCTGAGAGAGATGTGCTTGCGGCATAACCGCTTGATAGCGTGTTCATGGAACTCAGGGTGTCGCTTCTATGAAGGCTTGGCAATACGGCGCTCTGACGTGGCTCTCCGTTGGAGGGTTGAGGTTCAGGAGCGGGTGCAGCGGCGCGTGCTTGGGCTTCTTCTTGTCGCCGAGCCTTAAGTACCTTTTGCTGCGTCTTGTCTAATTCACCGGGGCACTCGGCGGGAACTTTCAATTCGCATTTAGTATGGCAAACAAAGCCACAGTCCGTGCAGGCAAGTCCCTTTGCACTTAGACCCCAAAGGCGATCGCCACACAGATCACAGTTGGTGGGGATTTTGTAGGTCTGCTGTTTGAATTGATGATTGCGCGCACCGATGCTAATATCACCGACAGAAGTGAGAATGGTAGACACCTCGACTTCTGCAGTGACACGTCGGCGTTCAGCATCGTGGAGAAGTTCCTGCAGGTAGAACTGCGATTTGACGACTTCAACCTCGTCACGTTTATCCGTTCCATCTCGAATGGCCTGTCTTATACGTTTGGCAGCTTCGACTTCACGCCGTTTGGCCTCGCATTCGAGTCGCAGCTCGCCAAGGGAAGACCTAGATTTGGTCAAGATGTTCATGAGAAACGTTTTGGAGCTTGGGTCGTCAGCCATGACGTCGTCATCCAGCCAAACAGGGGACGGCTCGAAGCCAAAGTCAGAGGGATCAGCCCATTGCGAAGCATTGTGCCGAGCAAACATCATGGAGTCGAGGACCGGGTTATTGCGAGGGATCTCTGAAGATAGGTGAGTAACAAGCTGGGTCGAGCGAGAGAGAGTTTCGGTCTCTAAACCGGCGGCTTTCAGCCATAGACCATTGAGCACGGCCACACGCGATTCCGAGAGGGCCTGCAGACTGTCGAGCAACTCAGGAACATATTCGTGGTAGTAGCGTTCTTTCTGCTTGTTTGTCACGTTGATGGAGATGAGGTATGTGTTCTTGACGTTCTTCATCTCGGCGACCTGGACATTGTATGCGTTCTGTGCCTTTGCTTTGTCCAGGCTCGAGTCGGCTTTCTTCCGCTTGCTTTCGACTTCCGCGCAGATGGAGTCGTATTTTGCCTTTGTCTTTTTCAGATCCGCATAGGAAGCGTCGCGCTCCTTCTCCAGCTTGGCAGCGTATTCGGCGTGTTGCCGCCTTAAGTCTTCGTATCTAGCCTGAAGGTTCTTCAAAGGCTCGCCCAGGTAGCTGACCAATTGTTGACTGAACTGCTCATGCTCGGCAGCACGTGACTCTAATGTGGAGAGCTGAACAGTCCACGTAGTCATGGAGGCAGACTCAAGGGAGCCTGGGGTGACAGTTGGAGTGTCGCCGACTGACAAGGTGCTCTGTTTCCTGGCCTTCTTTTCAAAGTACTTCTTTGCAAGGGCATTCAGTTTCTGGGAATATTCCTTCTCGATGGCGCTACGCTCGCGGTAGAAGGACTGGATGTCTTCGAGCCATGTTATCCCACTGGTAACCTATGGACAAGCCCCAGAACTGCTCTTTAGTCTACGCTTTCTCGACCCGGTGGAGATGGAAATGCAGGGCTGACACGTACCCACGCATGCACAGGCTTGAACCCATCCTACGATGCTCTCAGTCAGCTGCAATGAGCACGATAGCGGCCGAGTCGAGGGAAGGAGAGACTGACGAAGACCTCGCAGCCGACGCACATACCCTGAGTTCGGCGCCAAAGTCAGGCGCTATGTTGACTTCAGCCATTGGGGATGATCGTGAGATGGCAGAGGGGACCGCATATGCATGAAGCAATGGTGCAGCCAGACAGTCACTGCGGAGAGCAGGGTGCCGCCAGTGACGGAGAGTTGCTGGCAAAGGTGGAGAAGGAGCAAGCCGAAGAATGAGCACCAGGTGCAAGCAAAGAGAGTTGGGTGTAGGCACGCCGTCTGAGTGAACTTACCCGCCAGGAGAGGTCGGTAGGTGGTTTGGTGATATATAATGATAATATGGGAGATGCCAGCCGGCCTTGGTGGCGCAGATGCGTGGGCGGCGGACACGATACGGACTCAGGTAATCTGCAGGTGGTGATATGGTAATGCACCGTAGGGACGGAGCTACTACCCGTGGATACCTGAGGTGGGAGTTTGCCTCCCCCACCCACCTGCCGCTGCGACTTCTGGCATCGAGCTATTGAAGATTGCTGCAGGTACGCCAGCATATTAGGTAATCGGTACCGCTTTCGCTCGTTCGGGAAGTCTTACAGCTGGTTCACCGCGCTGTATATCGCTCTGTATATCGCTCTGTATGGTACTGTAATGATAACTTGACTGCTGTCTGCAATTCACCGTCTCGTCTCCTACTTCTTCTCCTACTGCTTCTCCTGCTGCTTCTCCTGCTGCTTCTCCTGCTGCTTCTCCTGCTGCTTCTCCTGCTGCTTCTCCTGCTGCTTAGATGCTCAGTCAGGTATCTATCCGTTCGTGGCCAGGCTGATTGCTTTCCATTGCCGGCCGTTGACCCTCTCACCGCCAAGCCGCGTGCAGGCAAGCTTGCACCCCACCAGAGCCGACCCCGTTCTGTAACTTTACCGTGCCCAGCTTTGTGTTTAACTTTGTCCTGCACATCCGTATGCCCATTGTGGTGACACAATCCTCCCGTCCAACGTCTTCAGTCCGACCTCTTCTTAGCCTCTTGTGGCCTCTGCTGCTTACCGTCTTCCGAACAGTCTGATCGCCCGCTGAGCGCAGCCGTGTAGCGCTGTCGCAACCCAAACCACGCCGGTGAAACCACCCCACCCTTGACACGGCCATGGCGGCAGCAGAGGGCAAGTTTAACTGGGCCGACGAGCTCGAGACACCTACTGAAGAGAAGAAGAAGGAGCCAGAGCTAGCTAGTGGCGATGCCAGTGTTGAGAAAAAGGAGGACAGCGCCACACTCGGTGAAGCGCAGACAGATGGCTCTACGACTTGGTTAAACGGCAGTGGAGGACTCGAAGAACCCGCCGAATTCGACGTCAACGTGAAGCTGGCCGACTTGCAAGCAGATCCAAACAACCCTCTGTACTCTGTCAAGCAGTTTTCCGACCTCAACATGTACGTACGACCTCGCTGCCAACTCTACATCGACCGCCTTGCTGACCCCCACCTTTCCCAGCCCTGAGGATATCATGCGAGGTATGGCCGTTATGGGTTTCCACAAGCCTTCTAAGATCCAAGAACGTGCGCTCCCGCTTCTCATGCATAACCCACCCAAGAATCTCATCGGACAATCGCAATCTGGGACAGGAAAGACCGCAGCCTTCACGCTCAACATGCTCACCCGCATCGACCTCTCCAACAAACAACCCCAATGTCTTGTCCTCGCGCCTACGCGAGAGCTTGCCAAACAGATCGCTGGCGTCGCCAAGATGATGGGGTCCTTCCTCTTGGACAAGGGTCTTGTCGTCACCGAAGCAGTCCCGGACCCCAACAACCGCAACAAACAGGTCACCGGTCAGATCGTCGTCGGCACTCCCGGCACCACTGGTGACATGATCAAGCGCCGTCTTCTCGATCCACGTGCCATCAAGGTTCTCACTTTAGACGAGGCAGACAACATGCTTGAGATGGGCAGCCTTGGAGACCAGTGTAAGCGTGTGAAACAGACTCTCCCTCGCAACATCCAAGTTGTTCTCTTCTCTGCCACTTTCCCTCCTAAGGTGTTAGAATTTGCCGGACAATTCGCCCCCACCGCCAACCAGATCACCCTTGAGGCACAACAGCTCACGGTGAAGGGGATTAAACAGATGTACTTGGACTGTAGCTCCGACGAGGAAAAGTACGAGGCCCTCGTCAAGTTCTACGGTCTCATGACGATTGCCAGCAGCATTATCTTCGTCAAACGCCGTGATACAGCTGCCGAGATTGAACGTCGCATGACATCAGAAGGTCACAAGGTTGCTTCTCTGACCGGTGCGCTAGATGGTGACCAGCGTGACGAGGTCTTCACGCGCTTCCGGACTGGCGATGCCAAAGTGCTCATCACAACCAATGTCTTGGCAAGAGGCATTGACGTACAAACCGTCACGATGGTTGTCAACTACGACATCCCAGAGACAGTCGATGGCAAACCAGATTACGAGACCTATCTCCACCGAATCGGTCGTACTGGTCGGTTTGGCCGCACCGGCGCTGCCCTCTCCTTTGTTAGCGACAGGAAAGGCTGGGAAATGCTCATGTCGATTTGCAACCACTTCGGCGTCGAGCCAACAAAGTTAGACACGTAAGTGATGTTCACCTTTCCATTTTTCTGCCTCGCCTTCCTTGAAGTACTGACAACTTACATCAGCGACGACTGGGACAATGTCGAGAAGATGCTGAAAAACATCATGCGCAATGCTCGCACCGTGGTTAGTTCTGAAGGAGAGTCGACCACTAGCTAGGTGCTAGAATACCCCTACTTTACAAGAATGAACCCTGGTGGTAATGGCATGTTCTGAGGCATGGAGGATAATTCAATAGCAAGAGAGACATTTGAACCGTCCTCTTTGCCTAGGTAAAAACCCACTGACTTGAGATCGGCAACTGAAAGAGCTCCCTACACCACGGCGATTGAGGGTTTAGCCATTACAGAAACCTTGTTACCATTGGTGACAGCGAGAGCGCATGGCTATCGAGACATCCTTCTCTGTAGACGGGTTGGACCATGGACGACATGCAGGACCTTGGCGGACGAATCTATGTTGCCATCGACAGGAAAAGTTTAGTAAGGCCTCACCAGTACTGGCGCCCAGTGTCCATAGGAATCACCCTCGCAATGAGTCGCGAACAAGCCTCTTCGTTTTTGTGGGCAGATTAACGTTAGAGCGGTCGCCTTGTCTGAAGGGAATGATGACATGACATCTCCCTTACACTCTGCATAGCGCTCTATAATAAGACCTGTATCTGAACTACGGCGTATTTAAGTCGATATCACGACAGAGGCCCGTCAGTACCTCATTAGGGGAATGGAGCTTGGAAGGGTTCAACCTTCCAAGTCGGAACTAGCTCGAACGGCTAGAGCCGTGCGCTGGTGCACACTTGTCTCCCTTCTCCATGTGTTGCTCTTTGTCTCCCTCATCACGAGTCCGATTTCGTGCGCATAAATACCTATCTAACCTCTCTTCTCAGACTGGTCCATATCTATTGTGCGCCATGAAGGTGCAAATGGCAATATAAACTGGCCTAGCTTTTGGTCACTTGCGCCTGCGTGAGGAAAATGAACGGCGGATTTGCGCACCCCATTCGCAATACTAAGCCCTCGTTGCGTGCCCGCCTGATGTGCACTTGGCCTACATTGCACAATACAACACTCTCTGTTGGAGAGCACTAAAATACCAATCGTGGTAGCTGTAGACACCAAGTTCTATCTGCTTCTTTCGATGAACTCGTAACTGGACCATCCAACCCAGCTGTCGCCCCTCATACGTAATCAGACACGCAATCCCACCTTCACGCTGGACGACCCTAGAATCTAGTCCATCTCGGTGCCAATACAGCCTCCATCGCTCCTGCACGTGCTGACCGCTGGCTGTCGAGCAACGGTGCTTCTCAAATCGCAGTGCGCCGTGACGACAACGACAGCGCCAGCGACGATCCTGCTCCAGAGTATCATCTTGGGTGCAAGAGGCCCCCTCTTCGTGGGCATTGGGCAAGACACGCTCATTGGAGATCTTGAAGGAGTGCCAATCTCTGCCGAGATGGCGACGGGCAAGACGGTCAGTGAATCTCCGAGGTCGCCTATCCTAAAGAGTGCGAGTACTGGAAGTGTAGGGGGGCACGATGCCTTGACACAGACCGTAGGAGAGGTTGACGAGAACACTGCCATTTTGGGTCAAAATATGCCAACAAGTGACTATGGCTCTGTGCATCGCGATCCCGAGTCTGTCAACGATAATTTGAGTCGCAACGAAGGCGGTTCTGGTGTTGCGAAATCAAATACCACAAAGCTGAGGAGACGGCAGAATAGTGGAAGCGGTACTGAGCCTGTTGGGACGGCTTCAAACACCGGCGACTTCCGATCTGATGGGGAAGGGCATAGCCATGACCAGGAACGCGATAGCAGAAGTTGGTACAAACGGCTATTAGACAAGTACGGCTCCGTTGAGCTTGAGAACAAGGGATCTGTGGCTCGGGACCATTTAGCCCTGGAGCGAACCTTCCTCGCCTGGCTCCGCACTTCGCTGTCATTTGCTTCTATAGGCATTGCGGTCACTCAGCTCTTCAGACTCAATACTTCGCTAGGTGGCCATGATCACCGAAGTGCCCAAATATCAGGCATATGGTCTGGAATCTCAGAACCAGAGCCAGCGATCAACCAACAAGCAGCAAACGGGATCAATAAAGAAAGGCTTCGCCAAGTTGGTAAGCCTCTTGGCGCAACGTTCATTGGAATCAGCATCGTTATTCTGTTGATCGGGTTTCATCGGTATTTCGAGAGCCAGCATTACGTCATTCGTGGTAAGTTTCCTGCAGGCCGTGGAAGCATACTTCTGGTCACCATCTTGGCTGGAGCACTCATCGTGACCAGCCTGGTGGTCGTCGTGACTGTTGCGAGGGGATCCATTGAGGCCTAAGAATACTCGAAGCTTTGCCTCCGGTGTGAGCACGATTGCAATCACGAAACGAGAAGCATGAATGAATGATCCGCGCGCCTTGTCATCTGATCTAGAATTTCTCTAAGCATGGGTTCTGACCGAAATTGGCCACGGCTCATGCACTCCAAATGTCCCGCAGCCCTTTTTATGGTCAGACAGCAAACACTCTGCGCTGCGGCAGTTTTGTCGGAGCAAAAGTGTTCGGCTTTATTTGAATCTGGACTCTCTGTCATGGTTTATGTTTACATGGATCCATCGCATGTGGCCTGGAAACGTCAACTCTTCTGCTGGCCCCCTAAATCGATCCCACAGGCTTTCTGCGTACGAAATGGTGGAATCCAAATATTTAGAGACTGTTGGCACCGCGTGATACGTAGTAGTGGAAATACATGTGAACGTCCGTCCTATGGCCGCCCAGATCTTTCAGGATCCCGGATCTCTGATGTTGGCTTATGGTGGAAACGCTTCTCGGGATTCATGTATTAACACTGCTTATGTACCTAAATAAGACTCCAGTGGGTCCAGCGGCCAAACTGAAGAGAAGAGAGTGCATTGCGATCTCAATGTATTCCAACCACTGACACGATGTCACAATCGAGATTTCGCCTCCGCTTGCCACCACTTGATCCAAGAAAAGTAGCCGAAGGTTCGGGCGGCTTTGTTGGCTGTGGAATTGAGCAGATTCACCCAAAGAGGGCTTGCTTCGTGTCGTACGTGTATTTGAGGTCCAAATGCCAGTAATTGGCTGTCGTTGGTTTCGCTACCAACCAGGCCTCATCAAGCGCCTTCACGACTTCGTCTGGCAAGGGGCCTTTCTCCAAATCTTGCAAATTCTGCCTCAATTGTTGCTGGCTAGAGACTCCAATAATGATACCGTCCCGTCCGAGCTTGGGATCGTAACGATTGGTGCCCTCGATATTCAAGGCCGAATGATGTACCGCCCACCTGAATGCAGTCTCAAGAATAGTGAGGTTATGCTTTGCAACAACTGGTTCGATGACACGTAAGGCATCGAAAGTCGCGTCTTTAAAATAGCGACCTCTATAGTTACTTCCCATATGACTTTGGTCGGAAAAGCGACCCTCAGAAGGCACTTCACTGGTTTTGTACTTGCCGCTTAGGATGCCGCCAGCTACAGGGTTGTAGATGACAACATCAAGTCCAAACCGTCGGCAGGTTGGGATGAGCTCGTGCTCCAGGCTGCGGGTGATTGCGTTGTACATGCCTTGGTAAATTGTTGGCTTTACCCAGCCATTGTATTTGCAGTGCAGCACAACCTCAGCAACTTCAGCAGAGGTGAAGTTGCTTAAGCCAAGCTGTACGAATTTGCCCTGCTTGTGTAGTTCGTTCAGCTTCTTGAGTGGCTCCGTAAAAGGGAGGCTCCTGTCGGCAGCGTGCAGATAGAAGATGTCGACCGTCTTCGTGCCAAGCTCCTCGAGGCTCTTGTTCAACGTCGCCTCCACCTTCTCGCCAGTGTGTGCATGGACCTCTGAAGGATAATATTTGGTGGCGATAGACAATCCGCGTTGCTCGTAGCCAGCTTCACGGGTGAAAGCCTCTTGGGCGCCGCCAACATAGACACGGGCAGTGTCTATCTCATTATAGCCAGCCTTCTGAAAGTCATCTAAGCAGGCCTTGTATGTGTCCAATGATGTTATGCGTGCACCTTTAGAGGGATCTGGACCGAATGTCATTGTGCCTAGGATGATCCTAGGCTTATTTGTACTTGCGATGAGTGTCATGGTCGCGTAGCTGCGTCAAGTGTCGGATTCACTGCTGGGATGTGTATAATGTATGAAAGAAATAATTAGGAGAGATGAACAGGAGAGAAAACTTGTCGTTGTTGAGGAAATGACGTTATATTATATACCTGCCTTATAGTGGGGCTTTTGAAGCTAGAATCTAGCCCATTGAAGGAGAAGTTAAGAGGAGTCAGGGTGAGTGGGAGCATGTTGCGTGACTGCCACCATTACACCTATCACCATTGTGAAAGGGGAGACAAAAGACATGCTAGCTTATGTCACCATACCTATACCTGTTGGGCGGCTGATGATTGCTCGTATCTCCTAATTCCAGCAGCTTCTTCCGCGCATTTCCGTTCTAATCCGATCCACGCCACTCGCGACTGGCCGCTTTTTGTCCAGTCTAAGGCGACCATTGGACTAGAGGTGGCTCAACTCTTACAGGTAGGGATGTAACGAGACAGCAAACGACAGACAAATACATGCTCCTACTTCCTCTTCAAGGCATAAGCTGATAACTAGCTCCACTGTTTCGCCAAGATTTTATCTTGAATGACTATACTTTCAGATATACAGCTTGCACTTGGTGCTTACATTTGCAAGGTCAAAGTTGTTTCATTGCCCTGAGAGTAGCCTATTGCTAGAGTGAGTTGATAACGAAGCATTCCTCGTGGAACGCCAGTACAACAAGTCCGCCTTGTGCAGGCACCTGTCGTGTGGCTACGTGTACGTTGAAATGGGGCTTCGATAAGCCGGCGACTATTTCAGAAGAAGATATCTGAAGCGAAAGCTCGCCATCGATAGCATCAGCCTGATATCAGCACCTATTAACGAAGTCAGTAGACATATAGCGGAATTGTGAATGCACACTCCTGACGATTGTGAGGGATTTGGACTACTTGGGCCATCGATATTAAGTAAACAGAGCTGGCAGCTGTAAAAGAGTAGCCTTTGACAAATCTTGGAGCTTCGACTGTCGTGTAAGCGAGTAGTAGAGCCCAGGCGTTTGTAGTTCGCGATATCACATTCATGACAATCAACGTGAATGATCTTTCGTCTAAATCGTGCTTTAAAATGGCGTTTGCCCAGTCGTAAAGCACCGACGACGTTGCTACAGAGGAGTAAGTTGTATTGAAGGCGAACCATTTAGCAAATTTGGGAACAATCCAAACGGTCAGGATTATCTGCCCGATAAGTTTCCAGACATGAGCAAGCGTACTTGCACCGGCCCTCCCAAGGACAAGACCTGCACCAAAGCAGACGAAAAGGACGCAGCAAATTCTCACAGCTGGTGGTGACGTGCTACACAGAGTATTGCGATGAGCTCCTCAACCACAGCAAGTAACCGCCGGAGAATGAGATCAAAGGTCCGTTCCAGAAGAACATGTCCCAAATAATGAGAACATGGAACCGCCAGCTAGTGAGGATGCGCTGCACAGTTCTCCATGTAAGATGTGAATGATGGCGTGCCCAGCTCGTTCAGACCGCTTTCTTGCCAAGGCAACCTCTTCTGTAAAAAGGAAAGTAGATTTCGCCTTGTCTAGGGTTCCAGGCCAGATAAAGAAGCCGGCAACAACAACGGGAAGCGTGGTACACGCATTGATAATGAATATCTAGCGCCACCCAGCCAGATTGTTTACACCGTCAAGTTGGCCGACAGCAGCTCCCTGTAAGCGGCCTGCGGTCAGAGTTCCTAAAGTGAGCCCAACGTAGAATACTCTACCTCTCCGACCAACTTCATCGCCTCTATACCATGATCCGAAGACGCAATGTACTGCTGAAAAGTATGCGCCTTCGGGAAGGCTGACCAGGAAATGGTAAGCCATGAGTACTGAATAGCTTTGCGAATGATGTTGCAACAATTTAAATACGCCCACAACAAGTCTAAACCGGACACCAAACAGTTCATGCAAACTTTTGGGAATAGTATGGCAAATGAGAGTTGTTCGAGCACTGTGCCGAGGGTATAAATGGTCTGTAGATGGACGAGCTCATTGCCATTGAATCCGAGGTCTTCTGAAAGACCGGATACGTAGGCGTTCTTCATACTGGCCTGTTCGAGGTATTTGATCCAGTATACGAAGAATGCATAGGTGATGATGAGCAGGTCCAGTTTGATGATTAGCCGCTGCTCTTCAAGTGTGTCATTAAGGCTGAACTAATCGTAGCAACGGCGAGGATGTGTAGGTGTCATTGTGAATTGCCTTTATAGAGAGATCCGAATGCAATATCCACGCGATGGTCGACAATGGCTCATCTGTCATGGTATGCAGCCGTTCATACGAGAAAGGTAGGCAAGATCGATGGCAATGTCTCCAGCTCTAGGCAAGCAGTATCGGTAGCGCCGCGACACTGCAGCCAGGCCCTGACGGCCCCGGCCGCAGGGGCGCCGAAGCGCCATATTAAGCAGTATTAGACGTGTGGTATTGCCGTAAAGCTAGAGAATGGACGATCAGCAATAAGAAAGCTGCATGGCGCAATTATATGATGGGTGAAGCTGCTAGCATTGTTGGGCTTGTACTGTACGATAGTAGAAGCAAACGCAACCCGCGACACGTGCGGAGCCTTCAAGCCCAATTTGGGGACCGAATCACGCCATACAGCGAGGTTGCCCGTGCCGACCGTTACCGCTCATACCACGAGTAGCCAGTCCATTTCATTGGTATAATACCCAGTCGAGACCTCATTCTCCAGAGTCGTGGGTAGCGTTGTCATGGTCCAATTTTGTCATATGTTCGTCGTTTGATTTTACTTTACTAGCCAAAGGTTTGCTACTCGACGTTGACTGACGGATTGATTCTCTCCAGCATATTCGCCAGCAGTCATCATTTCATTGAACAAACATGACTACCAAGTTTAACAGGGGAAATGAGGGTGCTCCTGATGTCGAACAAAGCTCTCAAAATGAGCACCTGAAAGCTGCCACAAGCACTGGCCTGGAGGACGCTGTGAGTGACGAATGGATTTATCCATATCCCACCTCTTTCAAAATCCAGGAGCATCCAGTAGATAAACCGCGAGAACTCAAAGTAGCCGTGATTGGCGCCGGACTCGCGGGTGTGCTTGCTGGGATCTTGCTACCGGCCAAGGTCCCCGGAATACAGCTCACCATCATAGAAAAGAACCAGGACGTGGGCGGTACGTGGCTAGAAAATGTCTATCCGGGCGTGCGTTGTGACATACCTGCCCACGTATATCAATGCACATTTGATCCTAATACTCAGTGGTCCGAAGTCTTCGCTCAAGGGGCCGAGATTCGTGATTACTGGCAAGATCTAGCCCGCAAGTACGATGTCTATAGCAAGGCGAAGTTCAACTCTAAAGTGCTGGGATTGCACTGGGATGATGACGCTGCGTCGTGGCGCATTTCAATCCGCGACACCAAGACCGGGGCCCAGCGCGATGAGCAGTACGACTTTGTCATCCCTGCAGTTGGTCACTTCAATGAATGGAAACTTCCAGAATATCCGGGCATGGAGTCTTTCCTAGGACACCTGCGGCACTCGTCCAATTGGGATCCAAATTTCGACCCTACAGGCAAACGTGTTGCAGTGATCGGAAACGGTGCGAGCGGTGTCCAAGTTGTACCAAACCTACAAAAGGTGGTCAGCCATCTTGATCATTACGCAAGAAGTCCCACTTGGATAGCAGGCACATTTGGCGGCCATCTTCAGCGCACGCTGGAGCCTATTGCATATAGTTCCGAGCAACTGAAAAGTTTCGAAGATCCGAAGACGTACTATGAGTACCGTAAAGATCTCGAGAATGCTTTCTGGAGACGATATGAGACCCAACTTAAAAAAAGTAAGGTGACCAGAGATACCATTACTCAGTTTACCGAGCTTATGAGAAGGCGGCTAGAAGCCAAGCCAGAACTGCTTGAGCAAATCATTCCTAAATTCTCGCCGCATTGTCGTAGACTTACGCCAGGGCCAGGCTACTTGGAGGCATTGACACAAGAGAATGTGTCTTTTATCAGGACTCACATCGAGAGATTTACAGAAAATGGCATCGTCACTGTGGATGGAATTCTGAGAGAAGTCGATGCAGTGATTTGTTCCACTGGCGCCAATGTTGACTTCGTGCCGCCATTTCCGATTGTCGCTAGCGGAGTTGATCTGTCGAAAGCATGGAAGTCAGACGGCCTTTACGGGTTCCCCTACACCTACATTGGCATAGCGACTCCAGGGTTTCCCAATTTACTCTTTCTTCACGGTAAATATCTCACCCATCCATTGGCCGTACTTCCACCCCACCCAGCTGACTGTTAAAGGACCAAATGGGGCTGGGGCATCTGGCACGTTGCCTCACAGTATAGAAACCCAGGTGACGTACATAGCGAAGGTGCTCCGCAAAACAGCGTTCCAAGGTATTCGCACCATTGCTCCTCTCAAAGAGGCCGCAGACGACTTTATCGAGTACTGTGACGCTTTTTTCCCACGAACAGTCCTCAGCGAAAATTGCAGTTCATGGGCCAACGGGCGGCGGCCTGGCAGTCGCATCCATGGTTTGTGGCCTGGAAGCGCTTCTCATGTGGCTTGGGTTAGACGTGAGCCTAGATGGGAAGATTGGGCGTACACGCAGGTGAAGCCGGGTAACCGATTTGCTTGGTTTGGGAACGGTCAACTCAGCAGAGAGTCCGATCCTGACGCTGACCCAACGCCATATCTGAAAGAACCTGGCACGGTTGACTAGAGACTATCACGAGAGTTGGTGGGGTGTGTAGTGGTAAAACATCTCGGTGTGGTGTGTGCAGGGAAAAAGCTATACGCAACAGGATAGACAACCTTGAAAGGGAGGTCCATGAAGAGGACAGGCTACCGAAGGCGGTGCCATAAGTCGTGAACGCTAGTGGTACTTTACGCTGGGCGAGGCGGAGTTACTACGGACAGTTGGAATTCTAGCTATTAGGTAGACAGGTTCAATCTAACTAGCGTGCAGTTACCTATAGACTACACTTTTTTAAGCGTACTATAGTTATAATACTAGTAGTAACGCTATCTATAGATATTCTCCTTTAAATTTATAATATATCTATATATTAATATATAAACACTATATATACTTATTAAGGGCGGACCTATTATAGGTATTATAATTGGCCTAGTATCCTAGTATCGTACCTAATTAGGGTTAAGATAGTCGTAGGTTATTAATAAGATAGAAGTATAGAACTAAGTTAATTATAACAAGGTGTAATACACCTAATCTAAGTACCTATACTAAGTATAGATATAGTATATAAATAGTTCTTATTAGAGAAGCGGAAGTATATAAGGTCATATAATCTTAGCGTATATAATATAAATACGCTCTATATAAATATTAGTAAAGGAGTAGCGATTAGTTCTTAATTATATTATCTATTTAGTAGTAGGATATTTTCTATTTAGTAGTAGGATATTTTCTATATAC